>OZ057417.1:19948277-20280636 GCA_964056705.1 Troilus luridus
TTGTAAATAATAGCAGATACCGTGAAAACAGTTCTATATACAGAAATCCGCTATTAGTTTTCCTTGCTAAGCTTATTATTTTTCCTCAACCAAAGCAGTGAATTAAAAAAAAATATCAACGTCAACTCGTCCCGATATAGAAATTGTTAATTGTAAATATAATATATGAAGAAATTAGTCCCGAACACGGATACTACGGTACTAAGAGGATTCAAATCTCTTTGTGTTTGGATACCTTTCTAATAGCTTATGCTAAGGTTAAATTAACCCGTTGAACGAAACATCTCTGATTGTCTACAGGGTACATCCATCATTATGACAGCTTCAGTGTAAAATGTGAGAAATTGCCTAATTTTTTTGCATAACTTTCTATTCTATAATTCATTATATTTTTACTGACTATTTTTTTTTAATGTTTCTAACAACTAATTACTAAGAATTTTATTTTTTAGGCCTGCACGGCTTCCACTGTTTTCACCTGTGATAGCTTTGTCGAACACAGTATTCCACAAGACACTTGCGTCGGTGGAAAAGAGTCGCGTCAGTACGAAAAGTAGCTGACATTAAATATGTTTCTTTTACGAGGGATGGGCTGTTGTAAATATGTACATAAAAATACACAATAGTCATGTATTGGCTGTGCTATTTTGGATACGCTAATGTAAATATTTTACGAATGATCTTCAATCAATTTTAAAATTGTATAAATTACAGAAGCTGTAATTTTATTTTATTTATATCTCTGTTGGAATTTTTATCATTTGTTGTTTTGTCTTATTATTTCTGTGAAGATATAAATTTTACAGAAATGAAAGCTCTCTAAAACATTTGCTGTATTATTTAATAACTTTACCATTAATTTTCAATTTATGTCAAATATTCCCATTTATTTCTTAATATTGTACTAACAGTTACTTTAATCATAATGAGAAAGACATTTCTCAATTGTTCACCAAGTTCACAAGAAATACTATCACAACTTCTCCATGTCTATGCAAGTTAAACATGGACATATTTGGTCTAAATGTTACACCTCTTTATGATGTTAAAAAGCTCTAAATCCAAATTTTGTTTTCAAGCCTTTCTGTCTTAATGCAATCTATTTCCAAAACCAATTTAAGTATATGAGAAACATAATTTGGAGTTCCTCTTTCAAATTATGAGACCTTTACTAAAATTAGATTTTTTTTTAAATAAAGATAATTTTTATTATTTATATGAAATATTGAATTAGTTATTGGTAGTTTACAATAATCTATTAAATGTTAAGTATTTTGATACTAGTCGTACAACTTATTCCTATTAATATAATAACCTAGCATACAAAATTAGTAACAGTGGGAAATGAACTGTATATATTGTACACTTTGTGAATGTTAGCAAATACACAAGGACTCTGATTTGGTTCCAGTTAAATTTAAGTAAAACCAAATTACTTCTTTTGTTTAAGAAGTAGCGATTCAAATTTACAAGAACTGACCATTAAAGGGTGATTTACTGCTAAATGTATCCTTTAGTCGAATGAACTCAAAATCCTCTACATAAATGCGACTTCTTCATCTATTCTTTGGGAATTAACATATAAAACAATCCATGACCACTGAATTTATTGTTTCCATGACTAGAATACATATCTGAGTTACCCCTCATAGTTAAGAGGAGCTCAGTCTGAAGAACTGAGTTGCTGTGCTGAGTTGCTTATTCCAGGTTTGAGACCTGATTATTTTGTTAACAGCAGTGAATCTAAATGCAGACCCTCCAGGGGCTCAACCAGCCTCCATAAAGTGAGTGTTCTTATCTGAAGAAAAAACCTGGCTGGTTAGGTGTGATCTCAGTGAATTACTTATCTACTGGCATATTTGGGTTTGAAACAGCACTATGTACTGAGCCCATGACCCATTTCTAAGTTGTGGTAGTACAGGTTTTTTTTAAATTATTATAAAAATTAAGAAATTCAATGATAAACAGTTTGGCATAAAAACATCTATAATTAATTTAATCATTGGACAGCCAAATAATTGATTGATCTATAATTGGCCACTGGAACTCATTTTCCTCAACAAGGTAGATATGAACAAATGGGGCATTACCGAGCGAACACAACTGAAAGGTAAGACAGCCAAAGGAAAAAGTAACTATTATATTATCGAATGAATCGGTAGCTTTAAGATATCTTCGGACTTTTGTTTTCTTTACCCAAGAATATCTGGATCCCCGTCTTTTAAAGTGGCGTCTGAAGGTTTGATGTACAGTTTTTCTTAGATTACGGATCCACGATATTTATCTTCCTACGCAACTCTTTCCTATGATTTTCCACCTAGGTCCACTACTCCTAGTATTTATGTTTATGGAAAAAACCCTGCCTATAAGACTGAATGATGTAATTCCTGTTATACTGACACCATTTTGTTGTGTGCTTCACCGCCTATCGGGTACGATATGACATCATATCAATATTTTGTTCTTGCTCGCACAAAGCTGCTCGTCATTAGACAACGAACAAACATTTTTTACCGATATTTCATGGTCGCTTCCAATATTCCATAAGTCTTTTTTGAAAAAAAAAAACATTCCTGACGAGAGCACCCTAAGAAAAAATTATCTCAAAAACTGTTGTGAACATTCTCTTGAAGAAATACGAAAACAATTATATTTACATTTGCAGTTTAATTGTTGGAATCCTGCACCCAGAGATTGAACCCAACCATACCTCATTTCATGCAAGCAGCTTCCAAAAAAGAACTACGAGACTGTCTCTCAATTTGTGAACGACAGCTTAGCAAAAAAATGTCTGTCAAACATCCTACCAAGATAAAAGTCTTTTAATTGTTAGCGATGCCGCTCCGTATATGGTAAAAGCTGGAGAAGCATTGAAAGTTTTTTATTCAAATAAGGTGCATGTAACTTGTGTTGCGCAAGGTTTAAACCGCGTAGCTGAAAAAGTGAGGGAAATTTTCCCAAATTTCAACAAACTTAATACGTTAATAATGAGAAAAAAATATTTGTAAAAGCGTGACACCTTAGAGAAATAGTATGCCCCCTCCCCCCAGAACCTGTGATAACCAGATGGGGAACATGGATTGAAGCAGCCCTATTATATTCAGATCATTTAAATAATTTTAAACAGTTTGTTTCTACTCTTGAAGATGACGCAGTACCTGTAAAAACTGTTTAAAATTTAACATCTGTTGCATCAGATCTAGCATTTATAAGATCCTATTTATCGGTTCTGCCTTCGCAAATAAAAAAGCTTAAGGGCAAAACTTAACGTTAATATTACCGAGAAAGTTGGAGATGAATTAGAAAAAATCGAAAACAAAAAGGGAAACACGATTTTTGATAAATTTAAATTAGTTATAGAAAAAACACGGGTTACAAAATTTTACAAATTTACAACAAAGCTCTCAACGGAGAAAACACAGATGTGGAGCTGGATCCAATAATATTGAGTAACTACAAAATATGTCCCATCACAAGTGTTAATGTGGAACGCGTGTTTTCACAGTTGAAACACATATTAGATGACCGACGATATAACTTTACGGAACATAATAAAATTTTAGAATTTTCTATTTGATAAATTGATATAATTCGTAGAAAATTTATGTTTTACTATATATATATTTTATTAATTGTGTTTAGTTGTCATACCTAGCAAACAAATTTTTTGTAGTTTTTGTAAGCATATATGTATATTACAATAATTATATAAATATATTAGCTTAATATTTGACTTTTTTAAATTACACATCACCTCTTCGTAGAAGGTTGAATTACACGTTTGTCAGTGCATTTTATTTTTATTGCACGTTTGGCTAATTTTTACTGCTCGAAATCCGGCCTTTACTTATAATTAATATAGTTATAAAGGATTTTTTTTTTTGTGAATCTAGCTATAAGATATAGTTTTCTTCTCAAGTAAAGGATAAAACAATTTGTGACCTTCATAAATATTTGAAAACAATATATATATATATATATATATATATTTTTTTTTTTCATTTATATGTTTTTGTATTATGTATGTGAGTGTGTGTGTGCATGAATATGAATGTATCAAAAGTGTATATAATAACAAATACACTTAAAATAATAAATTATAGCAGTATCAACTGTAACGATAAGTGATTGGAGTTAATGAGAATATAATTTTTATATAATTCAGACATGGCTATATGGAATATACCAATGCCACGCCTATTGGCGAAAAAGGAAAAAAAAAACAACAGAAATCCTAAGGACTTAAAATGTTCAAGAATGACTACTAGAAGCACGCTAAATAAAAAAATCCCTATTAACTTTAATTCATTTATTCTTGAAATTAATTTAAAGTAAGTAATAAAGAGTGTTTTTTAATGTATTAATCATAATTTATTTAATTGTTATTATTATGTTTTATTTACTTTTACGTTCGATCTTGGTATATAAGCTTGCAATTTAGAACTTGTTTAACTTACAGATGATTCTTTACCATTACAATAAAAAAAAATTATTCTATCTTCATACAAATTTTACAGTGGATAATAGATTTATCAGTTTTAGATGAATTATTCAGATTCCTGGGCATAGGATAAATCCATGGAAATATATAAAAATAAATCTTTCAGATGAAACAATTTTTGTACAAGTTCATCTGGATACTATTACTTTAACAATTTGAAGTTGATACAAAAAAAAAAAGTTCGGTTTTAATTTTTTTCTTCAAGTTTTTGGATACGGATAGCAAAGAGAAAGAAGTCGACATTGGAAGAATGGAAACATCTGTTATTTAGTTGGCTTTGCCTTTGCCTATGGCCGATTGGGGGAACGTGTGTGAAATGTGTTCAGTTAAATTTATGTATTGATTTTTTATTAATATTTTTTTAGTTAAAAGACAATTTTGCCAAAATGGGGAACGTAAGTGCATCTAGTCAAAAAAGTACCTCAGACTCATTTTCTCCTTTTGAACCAGAAAATGTTATTCCTTTGGCTGATGAAAAATTGGAAAATCCAGGGTCTATGGAAGAGCTCCACAAAAAGTGTAAAGGTACGTAAACCTCGGTATTTTATAAATAAATTCATTCAAATTGTTGACAAAATATGCTGGTTGATGTATTTTTGGTATAACTAATCCCTTATAACTTTCATTTATCTATCTGTGGGCTTTTAATAAGTTTTCTTTTTTTGTTTGGCTATTATGACATACAGTAGGCTTAATTTTCGACCGGATTCGGTTGCTTTCTTACAATTAATACTCGCGGAAAACATTACATTGATTATTTTTACTTAAAAGCAATTCATGGATGAAAATTAATCAATGATAAGCCAATACATGTGCTCTTTACAGAGTAACCTTCCTGATAAAAGAAGAGGTTATGCATGACTGCATAACTTTAATCTTCATGTAATTATTTTTCTGGAAAATAATTATATACAATTGAGCTTATGATGTATTCACTAGAAAATTAATTTTCTCTGTATCTCATCTATCCTCTCATACTATTTCTTTTCAATTTCCGAAAATAAAATATATTGTTCTTAATTTCCCATAAAACAATTGATGATTGCTTAATGATATCTATATATAAATTCAAATCAGCTTGATCTATTAAACTTGAGATATTTCTTACATTATGGTCTTATTTTGTGTCAGAGATTACATAAATGTATTCATTTTCTTTGTTTACTAAGTAAAATAGTAATATACGTAATGTAAAATATAAATATATTTTAGTCATATAAATAAATTAGGTAGTGATTTGTTGGATTGGTTTCTTTTCTCAAACCTCATATTACTTCCTGTTTTGTAATATTACATAATTATATGATGTGAGTAGTACACCCACAAACTAGTATTGTTATAATGATTGGTTTGATACAAAAAAGAATACAAATCCATGGTCAAAATGTTCAAGTATATATAGTTCTAATATTGTTGCTCTTCCTGTATCTCTTGAATATTAAACAATAAAAAACTTTTGAAAATCATTTTTGTACATATTACTTCCTCACAATGTATTGATGATATTTCGTTAGTCTTTTGTTACAATCATTACACGCTCTTATTTCTGAGTTTATGAAGTTACACAGTGCAGATTAGAGTGGAATGCACCCTAATAGTGTAATTGTAGTCATAACATCAAAATAATTAAAGATTGAGATAGTTCTATATATTTCTGTAATTTCTTCCTCATGTATATAATCTCAACTTGTATTAATCAAGATGTTTCTGCATAGTTTCTAAGCTTGAGTACCTTTAACAAATCCCTAAGAAGTTAGTAAAAACGTAGCCAACTGATTGTTTTCCAAGTAGACAAAGGTTTAGATGGGAGAATTGCGTTTAAGACGATCTTGAGGATTTGGATTTGGGCGATTACTCGTGAAAGGAGGTTTGTTTTAACTGGTTGGTGGTTTCGGATATTTAATAGCAATTTAAATAAAGAAGATCCACATGGATTACATTATACAACGAAGATAAAATATACGATACAATGAGGATAAAATGAACAATGGTTTTAGACTGGTCTCCCTGCATTTGGTTTATCAATATCTTAATTATATTTATCTAATCAGTATGTCAAAGTGCATATTCAACTACCATGGAAGCTTGTGAACGAGTATGTTTAGGTATTGTAAACACAAACCTCGAGGTTTGGCAATCATCTGTTTGTGATTATATCTAATTGTCCAGAGTTGTGTTTCTATATCAAAGACAAGATTTTTGTTAGTCCTCTTTTATTATATATGTTACCATTAAATCCTTAATTATAATTTTAACTATTGAAATTATGTATAGTAAAGAAATTTAGCGGAATCTTTTGGGCTTGACTTAGCAAAGAAGGTTATAATGATGTTTGATTTTGACTAGCAATGATTTGTCACATCATTTTTGTTGTCAGTTTCTTTTTAATTTATTTAAAGAATATTTTCATATACAAATATTTTATATGACTGGGACTGTATTATGTAATTTTCTAATTAACTATGTTTTGTATTGTTTATCAGATATATTTCCTGTGAATTTCGAGGGTGCTAAAATAGCAGTCCAGAAAGGTCTGAGCAATCATTTTCAGATTTCTCATTCCTTAAATATGAGTTCTTTGGCACCATCTGGTTATCGATTCGGTGCCACATATGTCGGAACAAAGCAGTATGGCCCTGGTGAAGCTTATCCTGTATTAGTAGGTGACATAGATCCAGTCGGAAATCTCAATGCCAACATTTACCATAAGTTTAACGACAATATAATTGGAAAAATTCAAGCCCAGGTAATTTTTGTGTTTTATTTATATTATTTTTTAATATAACAATGAAATTTCTAAGATTCCACAATTTAATAATGTCAGCTCTGAATCACGATTGTATACGTGTGTGGATAGTATGTACAATATTATTGGGTTTATAATTATTTGATTTTTGTTGTTTAATAAATTTAAAATAAATCAAAACAAAGAAGTAAACGTACAGTGTCTAAGAAATTATTAAATTTGTGCTCGTGTTCAAAATAGTTAATTAGTTTACGACCAACTTCATTGGATTAACATGACAATCGCCCAAATAAAGTAAAATACTTGTGAGAAACAAACTAATTTTATTTTTTAATGTTTTAACTGTTCCATGTACAGGGCTCCATAAAGGATATCCAATTTTAGCGAATTACTCTAATTTGCAAAAAGTTTATTTTTGTGGAGTGAATAATTCATAAGATATTAAGGACTAAACAGGAAATTTAATTTTGAATGCGTGCTGTGATCATAAATTAGTAGATATAATTTAACTTCAAATTTAAACAATATATGAAATTTCAGAACTTATTTCCTGGACTGTGTGCGAATGCAGAACTGACTAATCATATGTGTAAAGTCGGCATACCTCCTTGAAGTTCCTTGAAATGAATTATTTTATAGAAAAATGAGAATATTTTGTTATGATGGTTTTATGAAATAAAACTTGTCATTAACCAGATAATTTTCTAATCTTTTAAAATCATTTACAGGTTCAAAGTAGCCGTTGTACAGCATCACAGTACGTTTTAGATTACAGAGGTTCTAATTACACGGCTACAGTAACATTTGCCAATCCTGATGTTGTAAATCTTTCAGGTACTAGTTTCTATATTGTTGTATAACATTATAACTTCTTATTTATAAATAAATTATTAATAAAACATTATGTTAATCTACGAAGACTATAGGGGGGAAAATGAGGTAACTCGCATTTTCCTAAATGTTGAAGAGAGCAAAAATTATCAATGTCATTATTTTTGTTAAAGTCCATGCAGATTGCCCGCCTTATCAATCTGATAATGAACATGATATTTGAGATGCTCAAAGTCCAACTTGGGGAAGCCTTATTACCTCATTCTTCCACAACACTGTTCAGATAAACTAATTTTTCTCCTGTATGGACATATTCCTTCAGTTGTTTGAACTAGTTTTTAATCACTTTTTTCTATATCTTCGTGTTAACTATATTTCGGAATCTATCAGAAAACATCATTACCAATTTTTTTACCCTTTAGTCTTCATATATCATCTTTAATTTTTATTATGACACAAATAGAAAATCCTCAAACAAGAATCCTTAAGTCTCATAATTAGCAGAAAGCATGTCAATATTTCACTAATTCAGGCATCATCAGTACAGAAAGAGATTATTTAAATATATTTAAAAATAAAATTAAAGGCATTTAACAAAATCAAAAAAGACACCAACCCACACTAAAACAGGTGGTGGAATGCTGTGTGTGGTTGGTTTTTATTTGTAATGTTCTTAATTTTGTTCTTTTTTTTATTTATCGTTTAATTTTATCATTTTACTTCCTTCTCAAATTTTAAAATATCGACAGCTAATAATTCCTTCTCTGAATGAAAAACCTTTTTCCAGTCAATTATGCTATACAACTTTATTATATGAAACGTTTTGACTACATGTCATTTTCAATCCATCTAAGAACTTATTTTTTTATCATTTCATCTTTATCATCTTGAAAAGAGTTACAAGTCACATTTCTCTTTTTATTATTTATTGTCATTTTCTAAAAATGATTACTTGGAGGATAATGGACCTCCAAGTAACAATTTTTAGAAAATTACAATAAATAATAAAAAGAGAAATGTGACTTGTAACTCTTTTCAAGATGATAAAGATGAAATGATAAATAAATAAGTTCTTAGATGGATTGAAAATAACATGTAGTCGAAACGTTTCATATAATAAAGTTGTATTGCATAATTGACTGGAAAAAAGTTTTTCATTCAGAGAAGGAATTATTTGATAAATTCAGTCCAGTTTACATCCTTTCAAAATATTGACAGACTTTCTTGTTTTTCTGTTATATTTTATACTTCTGACTTTGTATTTGAAATTTTAACATTTAAGTTCTATCAATTATTTTATGCCTATTTTTAATTTCCCCCTCTTCTATATGAATATATATTATTTATTTTTGTTTTAGGAGTATTTGTTGGCCATTATATACAAAGTATTACAAAAAATACTGATGTCGGTGTAGAATTAGCCTACCAGAGGAGTATGTCCATTCCTGGTACACAGCTAGCACTCACGTCTTTAGCGGCACGATACACAGGTTAATATTTAATTTTATTTCATAATTTTGATTAATTTTCTTCCTGCAATAAAATTATTGCATTTCATTTTTATGCTGTAGCTATTTATTTGTCATTCATAATACAACTTGGTCAAGTTATATTAATAAATAAAACATAGTTGTTTATTTATTTAACGTCTCTTTATGCTGCTATGGCTAATCGGACAATGCTACAATGGGAGCTCTAAATTTTGCCTATCCAGGTGTAACTAGGATAGGTGGTTTTCAATGAGCACCTGGCATCTTACAGGCTCGGGATTTAATGCCCCTTCCGAAGGACGGCATAACCAAGGATTTATTAGTCCCTTTAAAAAAATCCTAGGGCCACCTGCCAGGCTACAAACCCGCGATCTTTGCCTCAGTAGGTTGTTGTGCTAACCACTATACCACAGGTTGCCTCAACCAAACATAGTTAGCCCCATTAGTCACAGACTGTTAAAAGAAATGCTAATTTATAAATATATATGGTTGAGGATGAGATGGATGTTATTGAGCGTAGTATTTAATTATTTAAAATTATTCCGAAACTCCCATAATTCTTATGAAAGCTAAAGTGTCCGAAATAGTGTTGAAATGTTTTTATTTAAAAATATAATAATAACAATCGGGCTTAACGAACCCAATGGCTCGATGTTGATACCATCAATATCTGTTTACAAACTTCTGTCCATGGACCACTGCCCTAACCTAAATCTGCCAGATCACTCTTAACACAATCCTCCCACCTTTGTCTTGTATTATCCCTCGCACTGATCACATTACTGCGGAGGGGAGTGTCCCACAGTTGGTGGATCATTCCTTGGAAGTTCCTCCAGGCTTGATGGAGGGATGTGACATAGGATAGAATGCCCTGCTCATATCGTTTTTTATTTAAGAAAATACCACTAATACAATTGGCTCTTGCTGAGGTAAAACTCTCATTACACTGTAGTAAATGGGTTATGGGTCTGGTTTTATTGAGCACAATAAATTACATTTAAAGAATTTTTTTTTACTCATTTTATTTTTGTTTTCTAGGTAGTGATTATATAGTGTCAGGAACAGCGGGACCATCAGGTGTCCATGTGTGTTACTATCAGAAGGCCAGCTCACAGTTGCAACTTGGCGTCGAACTAGAAACAAATTTCAGGTTGCAAGAATCAACAGCCTCGATAGGTTATCAGGTCGATCTTCCCAAAGCTGACCTTGTTTTTAAAGGTATTGTTGGTATTTATCATTAAAACGTTTTAGAAAATATTAAAAAAGTTTAATGGAGTTTTCTAAATATCTCTAAAAATTGAAAAGTGTTTAGAGTTTTTTGAATTCATTAGAAATTCTCTTGCCCAACTGGTTCCTTGAATTAACCGATAGCAAAAAGAATAAACAAATAATTAAATTATTTTCAAAGTTTAATAGTTTCTGTTTTTACTTTATCCTTAAACTAAATGGTTGCTAAAATATAATACAAGACAACAGACTTGTGAATATTAACAGAGTAACGAATAACAAATATATTACTATATTGTAAAGTTATTTTAAAAATTAATAAATAAATATAGTATTATGTATCTCAAGTTCTCAATATCCTTAAAACATGTGAAATTACATTTAATTTATTTTATTTTATTTTTTTATTAATTGTTATAATTTTTAAATATTTTTATTTTGAAGAGAAAATATTTGCCCAGGGCCCGACAACAAACATGCATTTAATTTATGTTTTACTTCTTTATTTTTTAAAAATCTATGCGTGTTTCAGAACATGAACAATTAAGTTCTGAAGGAAATTCTCCTCTTTTGATGAATTCTCATTAATTGATTTTATTATACAGTATTAATGGTATTATATTAAAATATAATATCATTATAAAATTAATTATAATAATTACTGATTTATTTATGAATAAAAAGGCATACTAGATTCTAAATATTCCTATATTCTTTCTGAAAAGTTTGTTTATTTGTTTTGTTAAAAAAAAAAAAATTAGAAAACGTTTTAAAAAACTTTCTGGTCAACTTCTTTGCTGACATTTTGCATTCACGGTGCTAGCTTATTCCAGGCTTAATCTAAGACTGAAAATGTCCGTATATACTTCAGTTTTTATACCTGTTAATCTCTGGGGCCAGAGCCTATTCTTCCAGTGATCTGATTGGCTAGGCCTCGGCTGGTTGGCTTCTGATTGGTTAATCTTCTCTTCCAGGTTTTTGGTTTCTTCTTTATCACTGGTATGTTTGGAAGCCATAAATTGCTAAATCTGTATCCATCTTGTCTTGCTTCAACTATTTTGATTGCTTCTAATGATATATATTTTTTTAACTACTCTGATTTTGTCAATATCAATATCATAATTAGTATTCACTAAATGTTCTGTTAATGCCGATGACTTGCAATCCATCTTCTTTACGCTTCCAATATTTTCTATGTCTTGTACATTTTAGTCTTCCCGTTTGCCCAAAGTACTCCTTACAGCAACATGGAATACTGTAGATTCCTGGTGTCTTGGTACTTGGGTCATCTTTTGCACTATGCAGAAGCTGACTTACTTTTCTGTCAGTGTGTAACTTGTCCTTAAATTTAAGAAGTTCAAAATAAGAAAACTAGCAGCATGTCTTGCGAAACAACAAAGAATTTGACAACAAGGTGGAAACCAGAAGAAATATTTGATGAATGAAATCAATATTTTGTTTATGAAAATTGTATCATCACCGTTAACACTATAATAATAATATTTTATTTTGAAGAGAAAAGATTTGTCCAGGACCGCGATTCAAACCCGGGTCTCCCACATATCCGTTGTGGTGCTCTACCAACTGAGCTAGCCTGGCTCGGACCACGGTCAGACAAATCCATTATAAATAATATAATGACGTAAGTCAACAAGATCCTAATTAAATTTATGTTCAATGAACATTCTTCCCCTTGTATACATCGCAAAATTCCGAGAACACAGGGATATGGGATTGGTGAAGAGAATAACTGTAGAAAAAATTTCACAGCCGCTGAAGCAACTTGTGAAATTATTAAATATGAAGGGGAAGGTGTCCTTGAACAGGGCACTCCGCAGTGTTGGTTTGAAAAATTTAGCAGTGGAGATAGGAGTTTGGAAAGGAAGAAGGGCTCCGGGCGACCATTAATGGATATTGATGAGGTTCTGAAGGAAACTGTTGAGTCAAATCCGTCCACAAGTACTCGCAAACTTGCCAGGGAGTGTGGTGTTTCAAAAGATACTGTTAGTAGCCATCTTCTCTCCACGGGGAAGGTGAAACAGTCATATTTTTTTATACACCCCATTATTATTTATAATTTATTTTTTTATTAATTGTTATAATTTTTAAATATTTTATTTTGAAGAGAAAAGATTTGTTCAGGGATGGGATTCGAGCGCGGGTCTCCCACGTTTCCGTTGTAGTGCTCTACTAATATATCTAGCCTGACTCGTACCACGGTCAGACAAATCCATTCTCTTCACCGATCCATTATAAATAATATAATGACGTATGTCAACAAGATCCTAATTAAAGTAATGTTCAATGAACATTCTTCCCCTTGTATACATCGCCAAATTGTGAGAACACAGGGATATGGGATCGGCAAAGAGAATGGATTTGTCTGAGCGTGGTACGAGCCAGGCTAGCTCAGTTGGTAGGGCACCAAGACGGATACGTGGGAGACCCGGGTTTGAATCCCGGCCCTGGACAAATCTTTTCTCTTCAAAATAAAATATTTAAAAATTATAGCAATTAATAAAAAAATAAAATAAAATAATAATACTGTGTAGTAAACTTTAGAGACTTTTATTCATAATAAAATACTGAAGTCAACAAAACAAAACCAAAAACAGATTCAGATGAGAATGATGAAATTAGTAAATGCAAGTTTAGCTGGGAACTGTTGGCTTAATGCTCTTAGACTTCGGGGTTACCTGTGTATAATATTTTACACACGGTATTAGTATAATATTGTATACTATTATTACTATTACAATGCTAGTGTTTATTCTTTATTATGCTTATTGTAAGTAATTAAAAATTATTGAGTTTTTTAATTGTAATTTTTATCTTTTTTAAGGTATGGTTGATACAAATTGGAACGTCGGAGCGACGCTCGATAAAAAGCTAACACCTATGCCATTTTCCCTTACACTTAGCGGCATGCTTAATCATCAGAAGAACCAGTTCCGACTCGGTTTTGGTTTTATTATCGGTTAAGTAAAATAATAAAAATAAATTAGAAACACTGTTTTAGTTCAGGTTTATTATGTTTGTTCAGCTCACAGTTTTGTAACTACCCTATCTCCCCATTTTATACTTTCTTTTTTACATAATTAATTAAATTATTTATGTTGGTAAAATATTTGTCATTACTTAATCGATTAGATTAGATTGTTTAAAAGGAAAAGGCCCGACATACTTTAATAAGTACCACTTTCTCTTTTTCCATAGATGCTTGTACATATTCTAAATGTTCTCTATGTTTTATATAACATAGAAATGTAACCTATCCA
Organism: Troilus luridus; assembly: GCA_964056705.1. Taxonomy (NCBI): domain Eukaryota; kingdom Metazoa; phylum Arthropoda; class Insecta; order Hemiptera; family Pentatomidae; genus Troilus; species Troilus luridus. The sequence continues at coordinate 19,962,351 of OZ057417.1, forward strand.
TGTTTTTTTTTTTCATTTTTCTTTAAGTTCTACTTTGTTAACAGTACACATTTGATTTAAAATTAAAATGTGTTAGATTCTTCTATTTATATTAACAGAACAGGTTGCAAATTGTTTAAATAATTTTTGTTGACTTTATTTTGTGAAATATTTTGATTTGTTATCACTTTTAATTTTGTAACAAATTGTGAAGGAAATATGTTTAAATAGTTGTTTCTATTTTGTATATACATTTTGTAGTGTTATGTTAGATATATTGATTTTATAAATAAATGAATTATTTAAGAGCAGTAAAGATCAATAATTATATATTATTTATTTCTGCAATTTTAATTGAACAAGATTGAAAAAATATAGATGTATGTATACTGAAAACTAAACGAAACAAATAGGAAATCTCAAATTAGATTAATGATAAACATGACAGTAAATAAAACATATTAATTTGTTATCTGTTGAAATTTAACTTTTCCTTAAAACATTATGATTCATATGTTAGCAGTATGCCTTCGATTCTCGCCAATTCAAGTGTGTCGAGGGAGTAGTTTTGGTTTGGCTTCTCAGTGTTTAGTTCTGATATAGTTCTTCCAGAAAGCTCCACTGTTATGTCCAATTATTTGTATAAACTATATTTTTATTCTTATTTGAAAAGAAAAGATATGTCCAGGACCGGGACTCGAACCCGGGTCTTCCAGATCGCTAGTCTGGGACTCTACCAACTGAGCCATCCTGGCTGCATCAGGCTCGCTCCCTGGCCATGGTCATATCCTTTCTTTTTACTGATTCTAAGTCCCCATGATATATTTTTATTCATTTTTTTAAAGATATTTTAAAACAAAATTAATGATCAACAAACTTTTTATTTGCCAGAACAGTATTGTGTGGATTGGTTAGTTTGTTACGCTTTTGAAAAACTCTCTTTACGTGTTTTCATCTTAGCGTTTAGCTTGCGTTGACTCAAGAAAGGTGCCAATACACTGTTAGATGTGTAATTTGGATTCTGATAATCTGTACAGATAGTCAATGTGACATTGATGTAGAAAAAGCTGGCTGGTTGGTTGTTCCAAATTTGAGGCGTAAAACCGATTAGTCATCAACGTCTTAGTAGTATAATCATTTTTAGTAACAATGTTTATTAAAAAAAACAAAAAAAAAACTGCATCAGATATTCTTAATAATGAAAAAGCTGGTAAGTGATAGTAAGATTAAACTTAAAAGAATTTGTACTACTATTATAAGAAATTTAAAGCATAACATGCAGTAATTACAACTGGTGCATTATGCAATTAGTGCCAACAGAAATATTTTATCTATTAGAAACTTATTTATTGTAGATATTTTTATTTGAAAATTATAACAATTAATAAAAAAATATTTATTGTAGGTTTGTTTTAAAAAATATTTATTTTATTCTATAAATACATTTTTAAAATTCCCCTGAATAAAAATAAACAATTCTCTAAATCATCTGTGTTTATTACCAGTCTAACTCAAAAATAAAAAATGGTACCATAAAGTGTTTTTTTGTTAACTTGTTGCAAGTACCACCATAAATTGATTATACACATTTATCTGAAAAATGGCTATTAATTTTTATTAATCTCATTTTATCAATTAGGTCTTTAACTAATTGAAATATACAGGGTTTAAATGCATATATTAGTAAAAAATTAACTCATTGAATTAAAGTAAATCAGTATTTAAAAAGATGGATAAATACAAACTATGAAAGAATTTCACAATTAACTAAAAGATTAATAACTTCCAGGTTGAGTAAAAAATATCTGAAAATAAGAGGAGTAATATAGATGTATAATATACTGTTTAGGTCTAAAATATAAAAAAAAAAAATTGTAACATATGATATACTTATTCGGTAAAAAAAAATATACTAGAAAAGATAAATAATCTTATGAAATAAATCTTTTAAAACAGCTTTACTCAAGTACAATTAATTTATATTAAATGGTAAATGAAAGTTTTCATGTAGTACTTGAGGTTTGTAAATTTTTTTTAAACAAAAAAGAGTTTATCAAACTCCGAAGTTGATTGTGATATCACCAACCATCATTTCCTGTATGGATCCTTCCATCCATTGAATTCTCTTGAATCCAAATCTTAAAGATCTGATGTAACAATCCATTATAATGGACATTAAACCTTTGTCCAGGAATTTAACTTATTATCATAATAGGGGACAAATTTAATTCACTCATATGAATGGAAATTAAAAATTATTAGATAAGCATAACTAGGGTGAATTGAGATAGACTTGCAATTAATAAATTAAATTTAAACATTTAAGTCTTCTGAGTTCATTGTAGTTGATATAATACATAGCATTAATAGGTGCAAATATTGGCATAAGTGGTGACCTAGAAACATTAAAGTTTGTTTAGATTGCCTTCTAATCCCTAATAACCTCAAATCTAATGGTGACAGATCATTTTTACTTTATTTATCAAGTAATTCATGAAACGATGATAATAGATATCAAAATGTTGAACTAATATTCTTAAATATTCATTCAGTTGCGCGATGGTCTCTATTAAGTGAATTAATATTGTGAGATATTTATTTAGAAATATAATACTTTAAATATGGTTATACAATTAATTCATTAAGTTTTGTTGATGGATTTATGAAAGAAGAGCAGGAAAATTGAAAACCTCAGAAAAAAAATTATTTTTTCTCAGGAATGAATATCTAATCATATCAGTTTCTTCTTTATCTATTAATTACTGGTACAATTTAAGGATACCATATTGCTTCCTATACAGATTTTGTTTACATAAAAATACCATCATTATGACCTGTGAATGGTATTGGATTCAAGAAGTAATAGAGACAGTAATAAGTTCAACCGTTGTGCAGGGAGGTGATTTGGCTGAGATAACACTCAATTGCCAGTTTTTCTCTAAATTAAGGTTATCCACTAGATAAAGGCTAGGTGAGCCACAGGGTCCATTGATGGGTTTTAACCGATTAAATAATTCATCTCCCAAACCCGGTTTTGAACCCTGGACCTTCAGCACAGTAGCTCGCTGTTCTACACACTAAGCTACCCCTTTATCTGACTTTAAGATAAAAATCTTCAAATAATATATTGGGGGGGGGAGGACGAAGTAAGAAACAGCTTAGGCAGTTCGGTATAAAAAAGGATTCTTTGGATAAATCTCTTCCCCTGCATCTTCCGAAATGTTAGGGAAAAAGTTATTTGTTTTTTATCAATAGTTAACACGATCGCTCGCGGATCTAGGGGAGATGTTCCGTTAATTTTCGAAGTGAAACAAGATTTTTTTTCTTTGAATGGTCAACAGTATTACAGACTTAATACTCTATTTATACTCACTTAATGAATTATACATCAATTATTATTTAATGAGTGTTGTCGTTTCGATCCAACTGTTAAGTCATCATTGGAGCAGAAAGACAAAAAAAAATCAAGCATTAACTCGTAAAAGTACGAGTACGTCTGCCCTGATAATAACGTAAAAGTTGGGCCAAAACGTAGACGGGAAATAAAAAATAAATTATACTAATAAGTGAGTGAAATTCGATTCTTAGTACTCCAGACCAATTTTTATGTATTAGGTGTAAGGTCGATTTGCTAATGCAAAATGTTCGCAAACTTCATTTACAACTTAAAATGAAACAGAGTAATAAGACGAAAATTAAATTAAATGCTTAAAATATAATATTTGAATATTATGACAACTGAAATAGACTGTTGCTATGCAGTTGATTTGTATATGCCACTTATAGCAAAACCATCAATGCAAGTTTTTTCCTTCAAAGTTATCGTTTTTAATTTTATATTTTTTAACATTCGATTTCATTAAGAAATTATTGAAACAGTTTATTTATTATCAGAGCGATTGCAGTATAATAATAAATCATTTCAAGTCCTTTGTCATCGATGTTTTAGTACTTACAATTTTTGACGTTATAATTCCAAAAGTCATCATATGAAAAATTTTAAGTAGATATATGCGTTTTATCTAGTTTTGCGGTTTCTTTTGTCTATCAAAATTTCTAAGATAAAAAAAAAAATTAAATTATCCTATGTAATTCCTCCTGTGGCTTAAAAGAGATAGCAAAAAAGATTGTTGCATGCACCCGCCAAATGGTTCGCAGTTGCTCCAGAATTGTTAGCCCAGGGTTTTAACTGTCAGGTTAGATTCAGATATGGCTGAGAGTTCTAGTTCTGAAGTTAAAGATGTTTCTGATGACAATACGTTGACTCTTGTTGATTTTTTGGAAGAGGAATTGCAATTAGAAAGCGATGCTAATGCTGTTTTGGGACCATCAGATGACAAAAACTGTACTTATAACAGGGTAACTATCATAACCCAGTTTCTCTTTTATTGTTGTTATTTCAAAATTTTATATTTAGTGCTTTGTTTTAATTAATTTGAGTTGTGGGAATCATTTTTTATCAATATTTATTCTTGTCAGTCCAACCAATTTGACTTTTTCAACTGATATTTTGTAAAATCAGATTAATGTTATTTTATTATGATATACAAAGTCTGTGATATTTTATTTTCTCGAAATACTCAATATTTGGTATCTGTTCGGCAGGTTGTCGCTTCAAGTTGGCTTACAAGATTTAACTGTACATCCATTTCTATATTTTTTTTAACTGTACATCCATTTTTATATTTTTTTAAACTGTACATCCATTTTTAATATTTTCCATAAATACGAGTTATTGTGAGCTTTATTATTGAAAATAGAATGTAATTATGGTTAATGAGTAGATTTTGATTATCAATTCTTAAATAAATAAAAGTTTCGACTAACATTTCAAAGTATAGATGATATTCATGTGAGAAAGAAATAGTTGACTGTGGGTACTATAATAGGATGTTGATAGTTGGGGGTGCAGTCAAGAAAACACGCAAAAATAGGTGAAACTATTTTATTTTAAGTGCCTTGTAGTGCCTTGTTTATTTTTAGTTGCACTTGTTGGCACTTAAAATAAAATAGTTTCACCTATTTTTGCGTGTTTTCTTGACTGCACCCCCAACTATCAACATCCTATTATAGATGATATTGTTGAAACATTCATTTCTAGATGAAATGATTACCAAAAACGATAACTTTTATCATTGGAAAATATTGAAATTGAAATAAATAAACAGTTAAAATTTGTTTTAACTCAATTCAAAGTGACAACCTGTGGAATAGATACCTAATAATATGATATACAAAGTCTATGATAGATTATTTTCTTTAAATATCCAATATTTTATTGGCATATGTTTGTTCAAGATCATGAAGTTCTGTCTATATTTTCTAATCGTCTTTAATTTACTAGTGTTATTTTAGCTTTATTACGTACAATTTCTTGTTTCTTTATGCATTTTTTTTCAATATGTGGTAAATTATAAATTGTGACAATAGGGGTACCTTCAGAGACAAGCTTTGTACGCTTGTATGACATGTACGCCTCAAGATTCGCCCTTGTCAAAGCCGGCAGGAATCTGCCTCGCTTGTAGTTATCATTGCCACGAAGATCACGAATTAGTTGAACTTTATACCAAAAGGTAAGCAATAGATGTATTACTTTAGTTTTCATCTGTTAAAAGTAATTTTGTTCATTTAAAATATCTTCATTTTCTATTATTATTCATTTTAAGGTACTGGTAATGATTCTAAACTGTTTAGTTCATAACATTTTTAATAAAAAAATCTTATCCAATTTAAACATTTTTAGCTGGCCTTGTTATTTGAGGTTCTAACAAGCTTGAGTTTTGTAATGGTGTATGCATCTTCGGTGATAATTAATTATGCATACACGTAATGAGTCTCTGAAAAAAAAGTATAAGTTAGATAAAACCGTAATTTCCACATGACTGTTACTGCTTATTTCAATTGCATGCACTATTGCATCTTATTGGCAATGGTTGCACTTGTTGGCTTTGAGAAATGAAAAATTGTCTAGTTTCACCTGTCTCGTTGAACCTAATGAGTACCAGTTTTCTTTGGAGTCCACATATTATTTTTATGAAGAAATAATGACTGATTAATTTTTTCAATTTGTATAATATACTATTATTGTATATTATATTATAATAATAAAATAACAAGAAGTTTCTCAAGTGCTTCAACACATTTGTTATAAAATTAAATAAATCATTGTTAGCCTAACACGATTCATCTCTCCAAAATCTGTGAATAAATTTCATTCATCTGGTAATACACTAATTAACCAGAATTTAGATTGGGTTTTATAAAATTAAGAAGTACACCAAGAACTAGAAAACAATATTAAGGAGATTAACAGTTCTTTGCTTCTTGTTTGTCTTCTGCTTGTATGAAATATATATGCTGCTTTTGGAAAAAAATGTTAAGTATTGTTTATATATATTTTAAAAAAAAATTTAATTTATTGATATTTACAACTATAATGCTATTATAACAAGTAAATGTGCTAATATGTACAATATGACATGAAAACACTTGTGGAGAAACTATTCATCGGTAGTACTCCAATAAAGTTCTATAGTAGATGGTCTCGAGGCCATCTTCTTGTTTATATTAAATTGGATTTTTTGTCAAGAAGTTTAATCTCTTTGACAAATATTTAGTTACTCCACCAAAGTAGAACAAATAAAAATGAGTATTGCCTTTTAAAGTAACCATCTACTGGTTTAATTTAAACTCAACTTTTAAGGTAAATAAAACAAAATCTTTATGCAATTTCCGTTTCGGTCACCTGATCATGCGTCAGAAGAGGGAGAGTTTTATTGTATAACCAGAAATCACTATAATTGCTATACCGTCAAACAATTCCATTCATGATATATCTGCAGCCCTCGTGAATAAATGGTAAAGTCGATTTGTTTCTAAAATCTTTTAATTGTAATTAGGGAAGGGGAATCATGCCCTTCTTGCTGTCTTTGGGTTGAAATAGAGTTATACTGTGGGTGATAACTCCACTTCAAGCCAACGGCTGACTAAGCCACTTATACATATTGATAATGGCACAGTTTTACTTGAAGCACAGTACAACTAACTTTAAAAAAAAAAGAAAAGTGACTTAACTACTTACTCACAGGAGTTGCATTTATATACAAAGAGTGGGATAAGAGGATGTGTTGATAATTTTTTTAAAAACTTTTTATGATGATTATTTTTTTATTTGTTACTTGTGATTTTAAAATACTGTTTTGTATTCAAAATTTTATTTATTGGTATTTTTTTCAGATTCTTTCGATGTGATTGCGGCAATAGTAGGTTTAACGGAAAAAAATGTAATTTGGAACCTGTGAGTATTTTTGTCATTTATATTTTTGGATTCCTTTTATTATAAAAAAACAAAAAAACATTCCATTTATAATCAAATAAAAATTATAACTTAATAAACACTGTTTGAATATTATTTTTTAAATGATAGTACAAATAACACTGCTAAAATACAATTTTTTTATGCTTCTCTTGAATCATATCTTGAAACATCTGAAGCCTTATGTCAAAATGTATTATTTTTTATAATGTGGTATTTTTTCCAAATTATGTTATAAAATTAATTTGAAGGAAGGAGTGTCTCAAGGATTTTTAAAATTTGAATGTTTAGTATGTTATTAACGTATTAGTTTTGAATGTAATAATCCTAGTTAGAAGATATCTTGATGATGTTTTGTGATTTATCTGGATAATCATATAAGTCAACTTAATCTTATAATTTTTTATTTTCACATTGTAGATCAAAATAGTATTAATGAAATATAATTATCCATATGATTCTAGTTTATAATAGATAGTTTCTGTAACCCGTTTCAATGAACATTATGAAAAATTAGTAATTAAATAAATCTGGTTTACTATTAAATAATAAAATAAAGTATTAACCTTCATTTTGATAATCAATGTTCACTTTTATTCCACAGAATAAGACTGAAGAGAATGAAAAGAATGTTTATAATCAGAATTTTCGTGGGTTGTATTGTTCTTGTTCCCGACCTTATCCAGATCCTGAAGATGACATCTCCGATGAAATGCTTCAATGCATTATTTGCGAAGATTGGTATCACACCAGGGTAATTACTAACACCTTTTATTAATAGTCATAAGTTAGTATTATTATGTATGACAGGAATATTTGTTTAAGTAAATATAATTTAAGGAAAAGAAAATGGTCTAAATTGAGGTAAAAATTGAACGCTTGAATATTATTTATCAATTATTATTTTTTTATTTTTTGTAGCATTTAAAAGGTCAAGTTCCTCCTGAAACAAACTACGCTGAGCTGATATGTGGATCATGTATGGACAAATTACCATTTTTGAATCACTATCTTGGATTAGCAGGTATTGTTGTTTTTTATTTATGTTTTAGACTTAGTTTGTTTTTTAAAATAGATTTAGCAGGAAATTGTGCACTCTTATCAAATTTTTATGATGGTTTGGGGGAAGCGGAGTGGCTCAGTGGTAGAGCACTGAGTTGCCATGCCGGAAATCCTGGTTTAAATCCCGCTGCAGGTAGTACTTTTATTTAGTCTCTTTGCGGCGGGAGATGGATCATATAGGATCTAGGACCCTCCGGGGGCTCACTCAACCTCTATAAAATATTATAAAAATAGGTTACCCATAAGGGGGGAGAAAATCTGGCGGTTGAGTGTGACCCAGGACAAGTCACCTCCTTGCAGATCCTTTGTCCATGAAACACTACAGTCTCAACCATGTACTGAACCCCAGACCCGTTCACGGGCTGTAGTGGTACAGGTTTTTTTTTTTGATGGTTTGGAACCGATTTGAACCAGTGAAACCTCTTAATGGACATTTCTCCAATGAAATTTATTTGTCACATTGAAATAAACTTAACCCTAGGAACGGATCCTTACAAAGTGTTGAAAATTAATTACAATATAAATATGTACTTATATATCTTGAAGGGTTCATTATTAATATATTTTATAAATTATTTTTTATCCTCAAGTAAGATTAACTGTTCGTCAATTGAAACTTAAAGCAATAACACCTTCTTTTCATCCAGGAAATTACAATTTTCAATTCTTCCAAGTAATATTTTTGGTATTGTATTGATTTATCTTTAGATTGATGTCACGAGGTAAGAATGGGTACCATGTGCATTTCTTGTACAACAGAAGAAGGGGAGTATGAGGCATAATATGAGCCATTCAGGATCAAAAGTGGATAACTCAGAAATTTCAATAATTAACTTTTTCACATTTTTTCTTCTAGTTAAATCAACAAATTTTATGCTCTCACTTCATAACTTCAGGTTCAAAACTGGACTAAAAAAATCATGATTAATAAAGCAGCATAATGTCGTGTTAGGCAAAATTACTCAAATTAGCTGAAAGTTTATGGTTTTTTCTAGGTATACTTTAAAAGTGGGGGTAGATTTTAGTCAACACTAAAACTTCTGCAACTTATGGGCACCTCTGCAGTTTCTTCTGATTGAGAGATAGGGTTAAAACTTTGCCTATAAATAAGTTTGTTTTAAAGAACTGTAGGGCCCATTTTATGTTCTTCCATTTTGATATGTATTTTAAATTTTTTATTTTGTAACACCTAGGATTTTTTTTTTTTTTTTTGTAAGCTATATTTTCATTGATATGAATTCAATATATTTTCAGTTTTGCCCACATCAAATAATTCTAAGGAGACTAAAGAGGAGGTGAATATTGAAGTAGATGTTCCAGAAGTGAGTATTAATAGATGAAATAGTTACGCACAACTATACTAAAATCTTTTAAAATTTTCCATTTACGCCTCGATGTAATCGTGAAGGTCATTGGTTATAATTATTGCGTATAAAGTATATTTGATTGTGTAAAGGTAGAGAAACAAATTACCACCCTATTCTAGCTAGAATGGGAAGATTGAAATTTATTCCTTTGGCTTGCTACTACAAAACTGATTTAAAAAACAGTGATGATACCATAAAACTATTAATCCTCACTATCCCAACCTTATCCCTACTTCAAATAAAATATTACGTGACAAACCCACCATACATTACTAAAAACTTATGGAAAAGAAGCTGGCTAGAGTATCTCCTGTTTTGAAACTTCATAGAATTTTATATTAACAATAGGCAATAGGCTGCTACAATAATGCTGCTATCCTCATGTATGACATACTAGTTATGTTATATTCATATCTATCCATTACATCTTGGTATTGATGTCTAAGTTGCAGTTGTGAGTAAAAAAAAAAAAATAATTGCAAAAAAGATTTAAATCTAGAAAAACTGTGTAATAAAGTATACTAATATTATGTTTTATGTATCACCTCTATTATATAAGATCTTTTATTGGGTTCTTTTTCATTTATTTTTGTGTCATTATTAAACATTTTTTCTTTTTTTTTAGGCATATTTTTTATGTTTTAGGGTACCTCAAGTTCAAATGTTCTCTCAGATAACAGTAAGTCATTGACTTATTTTAAAATGTTGCATATTGTTATTATAACTTTTTAGAAAACTTTTTTTTCCAGCTAAGGAAGAAGTGACGACAATAGACAAGCATGAAAAGTCTTTAGATGAAGAAAAGAAATCCACATCAGAAGTGATAGAAGTTCCTGAAAGTGCGGTAGGTTTTAATATTGACATGGGATTATTATTAATTATATAATCATACGAGTAACGACTTTGTAACATAATATTAAGTTCTATTTATCTTTCTGAAAACACATTAACTTAGTTTTAATATGTTTTTATTGTTGTTTATTTAGCATCACTTCGTGTAAATAACGTTGATCAGACGATGTAAGAGTGGGAGTCCTCAATTTTGCCTTTCCTGGTATAATTATAATAGGGATCTTTAACGAGTATCTTACATTGGACAGACTTGGGATTCTCATTTTAAGTCCCTTCCGAAGGACAGTATAACTTAGATTTTTTACACCCTTTAAAAAATCATAAGACCACCTGCCTGGCTGCAAATCCACGACCTTGGGCATAGAAGGTTATTATGGTAACCACAACACCACAGCTGATCCTAGCTTCAGTTTTTTATCTTAATGTTTGTGCCTTAATTCATCTTGCAGATTATTTAAGGATTTTTGTTTTGATTATTATCCATATTACTTAGATTATCCAGATTGCCTCTTTCTCATTATGTCTGGATAAACAAGATTTTTATTTTATAATTATTGTGTACATTGAAACAATTTATCATATATTAAAAATAATTATTTTGATAAAGTTTATGGTTTGGAATGATCTTTTTGATACTAGTGTTATTCAAAACTAAATAATATCATGCATAAAAAATCATTTATGTTAATGTTAGAGTAGAAATTCGTTGACTGTAAGTACTAATAGAGGATGGAAATAGTTGGGGGTGCAGTCAAAAATTTACACAATAAATAAGTCGACTTTTTTTTTGCACAGAGTAGCCACTCCTATTGGCCCTGAAGATGACCTACAAAGTAGGTCGAAATATTGGCACACATAAAAAATAATAAGTTTCCACTTATTTATTGTGTAAATTTTTGACTGCACCCCCAACTATTTCCATCCTCCATTTATGTTAATGGAATTGAACATCATTTAATTTTTTATTTATTTATTCAAACATATTATTTTCTTCTTATATTTATTTTAGAATTGTATTGCTATTAAGACCTAAACATTATCATATAATAACCATCAGGTGCAATATAGTATATTTTTTGTTATAAATATATGTTGTTGTTTTTTTAGGTGACTGTGATAAATGGGTTCCCACCATCTAATGAATTGAATGGTGTTGCCCCTTCAGTTTCAAAAGGTCACTATTAGTAAATAACAATCTTTATATATATATATGATAAAACCGAATAAACGATTATATTTATAATTTTTTCAGTAGATGAGTGTAAACTGGAAAATACTAAGCCTCTGGAGAGAATAGAACAAAGCGCTACTTTTTGGCCTTCGAATTTCCGTTCTGGTCTGTGTTGTTGCGCTAAATGCCAGGTATTCCACGGAAAATACCGTTTTTCATTTTAATCATACAGTTTATTTTGCCAATAATTTATATTTATACATTTGTTTTGTATTAAATAGGAAAGAAACGGGTTAGAAATATTCAGATTAAATTGTCAGTCTTTTATGTTTTGAATATACATGAATATATCTGCTGTCCCGGGGAATAAATGGTTGAGTAGAATTTTACACAGTGTTAGCTGTATTGAGGGAAGGGGAATTATGTTGTTCTCGTAATTTTTGCCTTGAATTGGAGTTGTAATATAAGCAATTACTCCATTTCAAGCCAAAGCCTAACTGTTTTATTGTTTACATTCACTACGACAATAACACGATTCCGCTTTCCTAAGTACGAGAAACACGTTTTGGAGAAAATTCGACTTATCCACATATTTAGTAGATCATCATATTCTAGTTATAAAAGATATTGGGAACTATACAAGAAATCGTACAAAGCAGTACGTACATGAAATAACAAAACATTTATTATTTTAGGATACCAAATTCTTTTACTTCATTGTTGTTTTTTATATATATGTATATAAGTTACTAAGAATGTGTAGTTACAATTTTTGTCTATTTTATTTTTTATTTTTTTTTCTCTGTTGTAAGTTTTTTTTATACATTTTGTCTTTCATTGTAAGTTCTGATTCTGCACAGATACATTTAAATTTGTACAATTGTTTTTAATTTGAGACTGGTCTATTTGACCAGCAACTTTGCTACAATTTGCAGAATTGTAGCAAATTATACAAAAAATAAATAAATATTAAAAAAAAATCATATTCTAGTAGATAGAATAGTATATGATTATAGTAGTACAATATAATATAGTACAATAATTATAGTAATTATTATGATTTTTAAAAAATGAGAGGTGAAATTATTGAAGTTAAGGCTTGTCATGATGATACATTATTTTTGTGATCTAATAAAAGGTGATAAATCCTTTTTAAACTAATTGATTCTGTTTACCATTTATAGGATTTATATGCTAAGCACAATGTTCCTTGGATAATCGATGAAAAGGATACTGTACAGTCTTATGAAGGGATTGGGAAAGAAACGCAAAAAAATTCTCAGTATGAAGCAGGTTTGGAAGCCCTTGCTAGTCTTGATAGGTTTCGCCAAGTTGAGGCTATCCAAAGTAAGTTCAATGTTTATAAAACAATTAAGCACTCAACAGCTCAGAAAAAAAAGTAAATTATGGAAATGGTTCTGTATCAGTGTCACGATTTTTGTGAAAGTGTGAAATGGTTGAGGGATTCAGTCAATCAATTTTACACAAAATAAGTTTATAATATTTTATTTGTGCCATCTTTAGGGTAGAGAAATAAAGAATCTATTAGAGAGAGCTAAAGGTTTTTGGAAAGAAAAAAAAAAAGATCTCTTACTGATAAAGCTGTAAAATTTAATAGAGAGTGATAAAAATTAAGTGATCGTCTCGGAGTTCATAATTTCTGTCATATATCATATCTCTAATTATAAAACCTTGTAACACCACTTCTTGTAAATTTTGTTTTTAGAATTAATTTGAGTAAATTTCACTATTTAATGTTCAGTTTCATTATGAAAGAATTTGAAATGAGCACTCCATAGTACAAAAAACATTTTTACATGATTATTCCATGCATTAAACAAGATATATTTAAGTAAATACTTAAATTTACTATGTAAACATGACCTAAAAAAGTGGTGTAACAAGTATTTTTAATTGTGGCGACAAAGTTATTTGATGGAAGATAAATGTTTCCATAGAAACTAACTATAAAAGTTTAAAATTTCTTTGGTGGTTAATGAGTGTACATTTATGTATTCACTTAATATTTTTTCTTGTTTTTTTTTCAGATTACAATGACCTGAAAAGTAATTTAAGTGACTTTCTCGTAAAATTTGTACGGCAGAAAAGAGTTGTTAAAAAGGAAGACATTGATGAGTTTTTCACCGATATGCAAGCCAAGAAGCGTCAAAAAATTGGAACTCCTCCGTACACATGCCACTAAATTAATTTCAGCATTTAATTTTGTACATTGTGCAACTTTTGTGCGATATGTCTCTGTCATTTTTAATTTCTTAAATATCCTATCGGACAAGGTTTTTTTTTTTTTTTAATATGAAACCTTCCTTTTTAGGATTCATTTCAAAAATCACATTAAATTTTCTTAATGTTTTAAGTTTATTTATCAATAAACATTTTTTCAAACTTTTTTTTCTTTTTTTTTGTCAAATTTGCCAAAAAGAGTTATGTGTCACTGAAAAAATCAATTTCAAATTCAAAAACTTTCTTAATGTTGTAAATGTATCTATCAATAAATAATTTTCTGGATTTAGTTGTAGTTTTCTGGTTTGTTTTATTTTTTCCTAAAAAGTTTTTACACCATGAATGGTATGTCGAGATTTTTTTCTCCGAAGCCCATATAAAGACATCCGTGTATTTTTGTATTGAGTAAGTGGTAAAATGTGAGTCCATGCCAATACAAACTACGTAAAATAACCACACGATTTCCTTGGGAGACTTGTACACTCCAGGCATCTGCAAATTAAAAAAATATATGTATCATTCCCATTTAATATGTGATGTATATTGATTAACCTGTTAACCGGGCGGGACGTATATATACGTCAAACGTAATTTTGTCTTTTCCTTTGTAGTATATATATATCTTTATATATAAAAATGAATGTATGTGTGTTTGTCCTTTATGCATTACTACACCAATCATCCGATCATCATGAAACTTTGGAAAGTTGTTCAGTACACTCTAGGGAAGGTTTCTACCAACTTTTTTGGGGGATTTGAAAACATTTTTTTAAAATTCTAGAAAAAAATAATTATTTGTCACAAATCAAGTTATTTCTTTCGTAATCGAATCAATAATAAAGGTGGAGTAGGAACAAATTTCGTACGAAATAAATAAATATATGTGATGAGAAATTTTAATGACAGTGAAGTGTGAAGGAAGGCACGATTGAGACATGTTAAGAAATTAAGTTTGAACACCAATATGCGTGTTCAATTGCAAAATGATGCATCAGCTAACATTTTCGCAAGGCAATTGCTGGATATTGGGAATGGAAAGATGGCAATCGACAAATCAACACAATGTATCACATTGCCAACGAACTTTTGTAAAATGACGAATTAATTGGAGGGGTTTTCCCAAATATCGCCCAGAATTACAAAAACCATCAGACTCAGTTCACGTGCTATAGTACCAGCTACGAATAACGATATCAATGTCATCAATTTTAGCATTCAGAATCGAATACCAGGTGAAGCAACAACGTATAAGTCCATCGATACTGTGATTAATTAAGACGAAATTGTCCAGTACCCAACCGAATTCTTGAATTCCCTTGATTTGTCAGGTATGCCATCGCACATTTTAACACTAAAAATTGGCGTGCCTATCATTCTCCTCAAACATCAATCCACCACGACTTTGCAATGGTACGAGACTTGCAATTAAAAAGATGATGAAGAATGTCATCGAAGCTACAATATTGAATGGGAAATTTAAGGGTGAAGATGTACTGTTACCACGTATTCCTATGATTCCAACAGATATGCCATTTGAATTCAAGCGCTTACAATTTCCGTTTCGACTCGCTTTTGGAATGACCATCAACAAAGCACAAGGGCAGTCACTACAAGTGTGTGGTCTAGATTTGGAGCATCCATGTTTCGCACATGGACAACTGTATGTGGCCAGCTCTCGCGTCGGAAAACCTTCAGATTTATTCGTTTACACACCAGTAGGAAAAACAAAAAATATTGTGTATCCAAAAGCACTTGAGTAAATAAAGAAAATTGATTTTTATATATAAAAATGATTGTGAATAAGAAAAATGATATATTACAAGTAAATTTCCTATCGCAGCAACGCACGGCGGGTCAGTTAGATACAACAAGAGCAGAAACTGTACATTATGCTACAAATGTTTTTAAAACTCTTAAATATAAATGCTACCACTGAATACTGTTTTATTTAAACTACCTTTTTATTATTCTGGCATAAATTGGGAAGAAATTTCTGTTAAGTAACATTCTTCCACCTTATAGCCTTCTATATACATTTTAACTTACGATACACCGGAAGTTCTGTTTGATAAGATCACTTTTTTTTCAAGAAAATAAATGAAAGAAAAAGTGGAGGCGAGAACAAATCGGAAATATAAATTATTTTGAATCCAATTATAAATGTTATTTTCGATTCAAAGAATTATGTTCTACAAAATCTCAGCTTCACTTATTTTTTCTAAATCAAGCAATTAAAGATAACCTAAGAGCGATTATGTTGGGAAATATTAACAACCAATTTATTAAGCAATATATGTTCTGAATACACTATCCAAAGGGTATAGCCAGATAAGAAGGTAAAAAATGCCCCAGGCGATATTTGGAACAAAAAAATTGGATCTTATTTGCCATAAAAAATAATGAAGATTCCCAAACTTTTAACTCCAAATATTAAAATTCACCCTAAAAAAATAAAATAAAATAAAACTTAAAAAATCGTTTTTTCTTCATAACAACTGAATATTTTTAAAAACATTTTAGGCGCCAATTTTAAATGAACGGAAACTTTTACAATTTTAAAAATACAATAAAAAAAAATCCTTTTCCTCGACAAAAAAATATAAGTTGAGGGAATGATAGAACAATTACTATGAATTATTTCAGATTTTTTAATTTAGTGCAACACTGTTAAAAATTTCCTATCGCAGCAACGCGCGATGGGTCAGCTAGTATATATATATATAGCACAAAGGAAAATACATAATTACATTGGGCGTATTTATGCGTCCCACCCAGTTAACAGGTTAATATATATAATTTTAATTAATTTATAAAAATCCTAAAAGTGGCGCTGTAGGTCATGAGGTACTTCAAGAACTGAGATTTAAAGCTTACCTATCTCAGAAGCCTAGACCTAGGATATGAATTTCATGACTCTATAGGTTGAGGTGCACGGCAGTAGAAGATTCAGCAACTAATTATAATTATTAACATATTTAATGATATACATATACAAAAAACATACGATTTTTAGGAATATCTTCAGCTATAGTGTCGAGGAAGTCAGTGGCATAATTATAATCAGGCCTTCTTCCGACATTGACTTCCCATCTCTCTCTTGGAATTCGGTAGTGCATATAGTTCGACAGAATCGTCGCTTCTTCAAGCCTCAGACCTTTGAACCCTGGATTAGGAACAACGCGCCCTGTCGTTTGTTTAAGCAGTGCTCCTCGCGGTATGATTAGAGCTTCTTGGTTTATGAATTTTATTACAGAAGCCAATCGTTCTTCTTCTTTCAATTGATATTCTTCAACGATTTCCTACAACAGGTTTGAATAATTCTAGTTGTATGAAACTAATATTGCTAGAATGTTTCAGCAAATTTTTGTTGCAAACAAAAAAAAGCAAACTTTCTAGAACTACGCTATATCATTGTACCATTTTTTATTTTGTTTTACACAAATTCTCCTTAATATGAGCTAGCTATAATAGCCTTAATAATATAATAGCTTTAATAGCCTGATAGAGTTTAATTTTTGAATTTTGAGAAAATATTCCTCTTAAGTAATTTTAATATAGTTTATTTTTAAATAATTAGCCACATTACTGTTATCTCATATTATTTTCTTTTAATTTTTCTGACAGGCAATCTGCTGATTATCATTTTTTTATATTTTGCAGGTTTGAATATAAAAAATGAATAAATTTAAACTATGATGGAATTTGAGTGCTTACAAACAAATTTCTGGAAATTTGAGGATTTGAGGAAATTTCTGGATACTTTATTATAATATTTACTGTTGAAATGGCAGATGTGTAATTTACAGTTGAAAATATAAAGATTGTAAACAAAAAATATCTACTACTATAATATTAAGTACCATGAAGTGGAATTGTATACGATAAATTTATTTTTTATTATTGTACCCTTTAACGGGGTCTAAATGTCCCTTTGGAAATTTAAAAGAAAACTTCTAAGGATATTAGATTTTAACTTGTAACTAATTAATTTAAAACAGTGAGTGAGTTTTTATTGGCATATTAAATCTCATTTATGCTTTTTTAAATTAATGTTCATGTTTTTTTTATTTTATTACACATTTACTACTTTAAAAATATCTTAAATAATTTTTTATTTATTTTAATAATTCTCTTGAAAAAAATGGTCCTGGTGGAGGTAAACAAATTTCTCTTAAGTAGGGAGAAATGTTTATTAAGGAGCCAACGTTTCAACCCACATTGCAGGTCTTCTTCAGGGTTGTTGGGGGAGGGCGCGGGCGGGCCCGGTGTAACTCTGTCACTAACACTACTCACATCACTACTTACTTATTATTACTAAGGAGTTCCATCACAGAGTTACGCCCCCCGCGCTCTCCCTTGACAAACCTGAAAAATCCCTGCAATGTGGGTCGAAATGTTGGCTCCTCAAACTAAATTAAATAAATATGATGTCTAGTTATGAATGTTAAATATTAGATATTTTAAAAGTTTTTTAAACAAAAAAAAATTTTTTTTGCATAAAATTCTACATAATCCAATGTTCTCTATATATAACAATGTACATAATAGTATAATATTTGATGTTTTACCATTGCTCTAATGGAATCCAATTGTTCTTCTGTAATTTCTTCATGTTCTTCTTCATCCTCTCCTCTGATTTCTTTAAATTTTGAGTCTACAGATTTTTCTTCAGATGGCTTCTCATCGAAAACTTCCACTACCGTGGAAGGGTTGCCGAAAAATCGATTAGTAGAAATATGTGTCAGATAATGTTTTCTTTCTTTCGGTTTTAGAACAGGTACAAGTACCCAAGTGATAGCATTTTGACTGAAATAATTATCATTTTTAGTATCTATTTATTAAGAGTTGTAAAGTGACATAGTACATCTTTATTTCAATCCAAATAACTCAATTTAAATAATGCAGATAAGAAAATGTAATTAAAATAAAAATCCACATCAATTATAATCCAATTTTTTTTTAAATGGTGTTCTGCTATATTGGCTCAAGCATTGATCTCAAGGAAAAATCGGATCCTTTGATCTGGATAATATTTAATTAATGGGATGCCACCCTGAGATCGTTATATCTGAGATATAGAAATTATATATCATTAATGAATAAGAGACAAATCCCTCTTCTCTACAGGTTGGGGTGTTTGACTAGCAGTTGTTTATTAAATAATAATAATTAATAAATGACATTATAATTATTGGGTGCTGATCCTAATCTACAGGTTAACTTATAAATCTACTAACAAAGAAAGAAAAGGAGACCCTTCCGCTATATGTCACAGTCCTTATTGAGTTGCCACTTCTTCCCTTGGGGACGCTCAAGCTACCTGATCAATGCCTATTACCCTATTTATCTAAATAGTCCTATTGTTCTAGGTAAACAGTATCCTAATGTTACATGTAGCAGTAGTTTCTTGATTTATTTGATTGAACATTTTTCGTTTTGAAAGAAATATGGTTCTATTGAAACTGTTTTGGCTAATTCAAAGGATCATCATGTGTCTCAAATACTTTCTAAAGCATATGAAGTCTGACAAATATACTAATGATAATAAGAAAATTGAGTTTTCGAGGACCTGTTTCTTTTCCCTATCTTGCCAAAAGACATAACAAAATCTTATCAAAAACATAAAATGCTTTTTTTATACACATACAGCTCTAACTGGTTTGTTGTTTGGGAGTGCGATTAATGAAAAATTAATGTACACAATAATCGGGAGAGGAGTGGCTCAGTGGTAGAGTACTGAGTTGCCATGCCGGAAATCCTGGTTCAATTCCCGCTGCAGGCCATGATTTTTATTGAAATTTGTTTTGTCCTGTTTGCAGCGGGAGATGGACCATATAGGATCTAGGACCCTCCTGGGGCCCACCCAGCCTCTATAAAAATAGGGTCCCAAAATAAGGGGGGAAAATCTGGCGGTCGAGCGTGACCTAGGACAAGTCTCCTCCTTGCAGAACCGTTGTCCATGAAACAGCACAGTCTCTACCATGTACTGAACCCCAGACCCTTCATGGGTTGTAGTGGTACAGGTTTTTTTTTTAATGTAAACAGTATTACTTCTTATTTTTCTTATAAATATATTTAAGGGATATACAATAGACATAATACAGCCATAATGCATAGTTTTCTATTTGTTATTTTATAAGTATGATACCAATTTAAACATTTTGGGTTTTAACTGTTATTTGCAACACTTGGTTTTAACCTATTTATATCTAATATGTTTTTTTTCTTGCATTCTGCATTTATCTAATCACCTATATAATGGATTTTAATTGGTAATTGTGTATTATCACTTCCATATTAATGCATTGTTGCTACTCAGATATTTATATTTATGTTAATACAACATAATTTTCATTCATTCAACGCTATTAGTCAGTTGCAGTTACGTTTTAATCGGTTTTTGTAATAGTAATATTGGCTTTGTACAAAATTTTAATGTATTGTGAAAACTATATGCTTTGCTTATATGATTACTAACAATAATGCATTGTTATAGAGTCATAATAAAAGTATAATTTACATAGCTTTCTGTTCGCTACTTTATAAATGTGATTAATATTTAAACAATTTATCATAATGGTTTAACTGTTATTTGCTTGGTTTTCACCAATTTTTGTCTTATGGAAATAAGTCCTTGGTTATGATATTTTTTTGTTTAGCATTGTGCAATTACCTAATAACCTAGTCGATGGATTTTGTATTGGTTATTATTTAATAACGATAATTATTACTTTTATAATTATGGTTTATTGCAGTTAAAATGTGTATATCTTATTATGTTATGTTAGTGGGACATAATTTTCATCCCTTCTATGCTATTAGCTAGTTACAGTGACTTTTTCAATTGGTTCATGTAGTAATAATAATAATAATGACTTAATACAGAATTTTAATGAATTCAAAGCATTCAAATTTGTATCATAGAATAACAAATATAAAACTATTAACCATGGTTATAATGTGACTTTAGTTTTTTCCTAATTAAAATACTGTAAATAAATACAACACTTTCTTACAATCAAGGAAGGAAGTTCAGTAATACCCACAAGGTAATATTTTAGCAATTTTTTCATGATAACAATTTTATTATCATTTCAAATTAACAAATGTGATACTATTTATCAAAATAGGTTATCAAATAACATAGTTTGAGGCAACAATAGGTTTGTTTATATAATTCTAGTCTATCAAACATGATTTTTATATTTGTTCCTGTTATAGACATGAAAATGTATTTCCTCGACAGTTTATCGCTTCTAATTAAGTCACAAGTTTAACTTTTCATTTGTTTCCCTTATAAAATTTTCCAAAAATACGTATTATGGGCTTTAGTATGGAAAAGAGAATGTAATTATGAAAAATCTGTATAGTTCAGTAATCATTCCATCTAGAAATGAAGTTTCAACAAACATAAATCATCTATAATTACTAATGTTAGAGAAGAAAGTAGTTGACTGGAAGACCTAATGAAGGATGGAATTACAAATGTTAGTTAAAATCTTATTTCTTGATGAAATAAATACCTAAGTATACACATTTCCCATAATTACATTCTCTTTTCCATAGTAAAACTCATGACAACTTATATATTAAAAGGGAAACGGAAGAAAATTTAAAACTTGCTGTAACTCAACTCTAAGCGATAACCTTTGGAATAATTACCATTTAAATAATTCTAGTCTTTATATATGTTCTTATTATAGAAATGAAAATATTGAAAATTATAAAGAATGATTTACCTGTAATAAAACACTCTACTCCTTATAGCATCTTTGTCATATCCAAAAGCTATGTAGTAATCCTCTTGAATGCCATATATCTGACCCCAGAAGAAAACCTTCTTGAAATCATTCTCGTTTTGTAGAGCTACTAAAGAATTCATGAGTAAGTTGCATTTTTCTTGGTTCAGAGTAAAACCAGAAGAAGCATATAGATCTAGACATCTAGGCAGTTGTTCTAACTCCATTATTTGTCAATTATTTAAAACGGATACATTTTTCATCAATCAGCTGAAATTATTTAAAATTCACGTTGTTATGGTTTATTTCGTGTATTGATATTTGTATATAATAGTTGGGATATAAACATTAATAGAAATGTTTATAAAATATTTTCAAATTCAAACTTGGCGGGCCTTTTTAGCGAGTGACGTATTAGAAAAGGAAGTCAGTCGCCATATTAATTTTCTCATCTGGTTCCATTTTCTAGGGATCAGTAATTCCGTCGTTGTCGTAGCAGGAGTTACCTCACTTGTGATATAGTAACGTTAGGGATTAGTTTCTTTTTTTTTTCCTCTATCCGAATTTCATTACAATAAAATTGTATGTGTTGTGAATAAACAATATCTTCTAAGAAGATGGAAATGTGACGATTTATTCGGTAAGTCTTATATTGAGAATTGAAAATGATTAAAAAGGACCATTTAGTTTAGTTCAATACTGTCAAATCTCACTCGGTTCTAGTGATTAACTTAAGCGATTAGCTTCACTCATATTACTCCAATTTTCTTAATTGTATTAGTTTTAAGCGTCATTTTTATCGTAAATATCTCTTTCTAATTCCGATAAGTAATCTTAACAATTTTCTGTCATCGAAATACGGGATAACTGTTTTGAATGGGAATCTATTTTAGGTTGAAGTGGTTGTTTGGGAATGTTAAAATCAATTTTTTATTTTTGATTTCAAGGCTCAATAATTTATAAATCTTTCCCTTGCATTACCTAACACATATTTGTCAAAAAAAATAATATTTTATCTTTGATCATATTTTTCATTTTTGCCCTCAAAGGCTCAAATAAATTAGTTTTGTGTTAAATTAGTTCAATTTAACTCATACTTTGCTTCCTTGGATAATAAATTAACTTATCAAATCTGAAGATTTGATAAGTTAAATTTTTCTTACTTTCTTTTAAGTTGTAGTATTTTTCAGTTTATTTCTGTTTTATGTCTATTTCGGGAATGCAATTGTTAGTAATTGGCTAACTTTCTAATTCAGTAAGTTTTTATCTGAAATCTCTTGTCACCTCTTTATATTGTTATTTGATAATTAGTGTCATAATTGATAATTTGAAATGAAATGAAGTTGTTATCAGGGGCCGTAAAAAAAAAAATTGCTCAAATAGTTGTACGTGTTACCGCACTTGCTTCCTTGTTTGTAAGAAAGCATTTTATTTATTTGAAGTACTTTTATTAAGAAAAAAAACTGAGGTAAATCTAACTATCTTTCGTTTCTCATATTTTGGAAAAGAAAAATGATCTTTCTGATTTTATCCTTTGATTTAAAGGATACTTTATAGCTATCTCAATGAATATTAATTGAAATTCTTATAAATTAATTTAAAGGGGTTTAAAATGATTTATCGGTTATTTTAAACTTATTCTCAAATTTTATTAACAGGTCAATTATTGTTTCAGGCTGTTTTGGGAGCTAGCTTTCGAACTGAACGAGAGCCTTGCATTTCCAGAACCTAGTTATTTAAGGTAGGGTTGATAAAACTAAATGTTTATCTGTAGTAATAATAAAATTCATTTATTACCCTAATTTAGGGCAAAAGTTAGTAATTATTGATGATTCAATTTCAGTTGGTTATTAATTTTTATTATGAGTCATCGGAGTATTATAATTGAATCTTGTGATAACACAATTCTTATCATAAACAGTAAACGAAAGATTGAATTAAAATGAAACCATTATTATAAATTATTGAGCTGAATAGAGCAATTTATAAACCTAATGCCATGGTTTTTTTTTTATGTTGCATTCTACCATATATCGGTCAATGTCTTATTGATTGTGTAAAGAATAATTAAGTATGTTGTATGGAGGTTACTTGGGCTCTGACCATTATTACGAATTTTTGTTTTGTGTTGTTCATTGAAGAAAATAATCATGTTTGTTTTCTTGATAATATTTCAATGTTTTATTTGTTTTTTGTGTTTAGTTCTTTATCCCTTTGTTTTATGTTTTTATCCTTTGTTTGTTTCTTTTGTTTTTAATTATGTGTTAGCCTCTTCATATTTGTCACTACTTTTGGTTCATTCAAGCTTTTATTTTGTTTATGTTTTAAAGTTTTAGAAATAAAAATTCCTTAGATAAAATTGACTTTTTATTCTTTAAGTTTTAAAGAATATTCTCTTAATTTAGTTTTAAAAAAAAGTTATTTTCCGATAAATATGTTATTATTCACTAAGAAGTTTATGAGTAACTAAGTGATTTGGAAGAAGAAATTAGTAACATTCAAATATAGTTACAAAGTTAGTAATTCATTTTCAGTTGTTTTTTTATCAATTTGAAATCACTTATGATTTGTAGATTAAAAGTAAATTCAGCATGAAACAGCAGAACAGTCTAGACTTAATCTTTTTATTAATCTATTTACTTTAATAGTTGTCCTTGACCTTGTTTGCGCTATCTAGCTTATTGATTTATTTCATTATTAATATTGAAACAAGTAAACTTACATTATTGTTAAGAATAATGTTTATTGATCGATTATTATTTGTTTTTTCAAAATTAAAATAACTTCTTGGCAATACAAGTGAAGTATATTCAGCATTATATTAGTTTAAAGTTTGAATTCCATATAATATTCTTTTTAATAAGTTTAATAAGTTTTTTTATGTTATATATTTACATATGTATATTGCCACAATACATTTACATATGTCTATTGCCACAAAAATAGTATGCACAATAATATTAGAGTGATGGTGTATTTCTTTCCGTAGTGAAGTAATCATTTTCACTTCAAAATTATTCAAAATTTACATAACTGTTTACAACATAATTATGTATTATTTTTAATTTTATAGTCTGCTAAAATAATTAATACTAATGCTATTGAATAACAAGAGAAAGTCATGAAAAATTCTAATTACCTATAGTTATCCAATTCTGTGATGCTTTTGAAGGTTTAAATTTATATACATATATGTTTATGAATGATTAAAAGGGTCAAGACAAACTAACTAATTATTTTGCATTATATATCTAATTATTATTAAATAAACTGAGTGAATACATAATAAATTAAGAAAGTTTATCGGACCTGAAGTTTAAACAATCACCATCATTAACAGCCTATATTTAGTATTTTATTACTCAGGCGTTTCTTTAATAGATTAAAATGTATCCTCAATTTTATTACTGATAAAAAATTAATTGAATCTTAATAATAATCAAAATTAGTGTTTAATTATTTGTGAGTTCAACAACCGTGAAGGTCATTTGAGTGCAGGAAAGGCTTTATTTTCCTTTGTCCTCACATCCAGGATTTTTAGTGCAATCCTTCTACCTTTTATTAATCATGCTTTAATTAATAAATAATAATATTAATAATAAAGCACTTAAGATGTATTTCTAAAGAGTTCAATTCATTTAAGTTTTAGGTTGTATTACAAAAGCGTACAATTTAGTAAAGGTACTTAAATGGAACAATATACAATGGGAATGAGTGAATGGTATACAATAAAATTATTCATAATATTGTCATTAACGTGAAGTGAAGTAGATATCGTATTCTATAAAAGGTTATTCAAAACCTTTAAAAAATATTTAAAACAGTTTTTGTGCTTAATTGTTATAATATAGGGTATTTATTCAATTTTATTACTACTTCTATGGTTTTAGTTATCCAATTTGTTGCATACTGAAACATTATATTATTTTAAATTTTATCTGCTCTACGTGAGAAAATAATTTACTGTTATCGTTAATGACAGGCACTGACAATAACCAAGGATTTTAATGATTATATAATTCATCTTTTATTTAATTTATTTTATGAAGAATCAAATAAAATATACTTCTATTAGCAAATATGTGTAATTTTTATTATCAAAGAGGCTTTGATAAAAAAAAAAGTTAGTTAAATTGGTAATTAAGTCACCTATTGTACATACAAATTTTTAAAGAGATAATCAATATTTTTCATGTACATTTATTGCCTCAAATACAATTTACTTGTGTTTTAAAATGCCAGTTTAATGATTTATGTCTTCCAAAATAGGTTTATAGCTAAATTTTATGATTTATTTTATTAAACAGCGTGGGCTTATTCCTAAATAGACCATAAATAAATTTTGTTTACTGTTAGTATCTTTATCAAATTAAACTGATGCATAAACAATTTTTTATTTATTTATTTGGTTCTTACTCTCACTTGATGTTGGCTACTGTTTATGGTGAGCATTCATGTAACCTCAGTTACAATGGAAGAGTTGTTTTTTTTTTGTATCCTGTGAAATCCTAGTCATAGTTTAAAAAGGAACTCACTCTCTTTTCCTACTTTTTTTTTTACCGTGAAAAATATATCTGTGTGAGCGTTAAATAAAAATATATATGTGTAGTATTGTATTTAAGTTAATTATTATTTAAACTAGTAACACATACTTTTTTTAAATTGTTTCCAACAAAAATATACCATTTTGTAAAACCGTTATCCTTTATGATCAGTTTTTAATTATATTTTCTATAAAAACTAGTACTACTAATAAATACAAAATAATAATTCTTTTATATTTAAAAAAATATTGGATCGAAATTTATTTGATTAATTTAAAATAAGGTATCAATTCCTGTTTGTTCCTTAAAAATATGATATAACACTCATTCCCATCATGAAGCTCTTGAATACATAATTTTAGAAATAATTCGATGTTCTGGTTTTATATCCTACTTTATGATAATTGTTGTTAATTTATTTAACGTTGAAGATGGCCTCCTTATCTTTTAAGAAATTGTTATTTGAATACTACCAGCGGGCCTTGTCCAGTCTCCTTGTCTTTATTCATGCCCCTATGTATCATTCCGGCCATTTACTTGTATTTTTATAATACAATTTATAGTTTCAATGAATAAATTAATAAAAAAATAAAATAAATTTTTTATTATAAAACTATAGTTACTTTATGTTACTATGGTTGATTTGAGGATGCTACAGATGGAGCCCTGAATTTTGCCTGTCCAGATATAATTGGGATTGGGACAGGCATTTAATGTTCCCTCCGAAAGACGGCATAACTAAGGATTGTTTGTATCTTTAAAAAATCCTAAGGCCACCTGGAGGATTTCGAACCCGAAATTCGGGCGCAGGTGCGTAACTTATTACTAAAAGCTCAAATATAATATTTAAACTGTCTACGAAGTTGAAGTTGTGCCATGTATAGATGAAATGTCATGAAGTACGATGAAGAAAACCGAATTTTTTCACGATAATAATAATTCTTTTATTACATTCCATTAAATATAAATATCCAATTGATCCTATACTTCTGTTTAAATTTATATTTTATAACTTCAAGTTATGCACTTTTTTTTTTAAATAAGGGTTTTAGTGCCTCCGAAACCGATTGACGTAAAACTCTTAACCCAAAAAACTTTCACAACGACGTTCCTCAGTTACGCAATAAACTAACGAAAGTAAAGATATCTCATGAGTGCTGTTCTAATTGGAGATTTTTCGTCGAAAACTGAAAAATCGAGAATTTTCAATATTAAATTATACAGTGTCGATTATCCGAACTGGCTTCAAGGAAAAGAAATTGTCATTCCTGTAAAATACATTTGAAAAGTATTTTCTCTAAAATTATCCAGAAACTGTTACTTGAGGCTTGGAGATGCAAAAAGGGATAAATCCATATTTTATAGTTTTTAATTTTGTTTATGTTTTTCACAAATTTAGCGTCCTCAACGGGTTGGTAGATGCTCCACCATTCAAAGCCTAAAGTCAATCTAATCTTTCTAAAAATAATTATCTCAAATAAATAATCATTTCATAATAACCTAAATTATGCCTATGTTTATGTTTCCTGAAAAAATTTCAAATTTGGATTTATCCCCTTTTGCATCTCAACGCCTCAATTAATAGTTACTATTGTACTTTAAAAATTTGAGACTTAGTTGTAATGAAAACAAAAGTCAAAATTGCTACAAACTAATAATACAACTTAATTTGTGTAACGCGCTGAGTTGTCATGCCGAAGGTCTTGGGTTCAAATCCGTCTGAATTTATTTATTTAATCTGTTAATAGCCGGGAATGGACCCCCTGGGAGACTCTCCTGGGGCTCACCCGACCTCTTAAAGTGGGCTCCTTTAATGGGAGGAAAAACGTGGCTGTTGAAGAACCTGTTTGTCTAGGACAAATCATCTGCTTGCACAACTTTCGTTCTAGTAACAGTATAGTCTCTAGCACCTACTGAACCCAGGACCCTTAATGGGTTGTATTGGTTACCGGTTTTCTTTATTTTTATTTTCATTTGTGTCTACTATATTTCTTGCTATTAACGGACATATTTTTTAACTGCTTTCACGTAATTTTTTAAAATTATATTCTACACAGAAATGTTTTTATTGATTTTTTTAATACAAACGTGGTGTTTTTTTGTGATGAACGACATTCTCCTTTCTTTACGAGATGTAAAGTTAGTTGAACTTTCATTATCCGAACCACATTTGATAACATTAGTTCGGATAATCGACGCTTTACTTAATTTCTATTTTTATTTCTCTCTAGATGGTAATGAAAATTAAATGAACTTTAAATTTTTTTTACATTTTTCTGTATTTAATAAAGTAATCTTTTTAAGAATATTATAAATCATAAAAATATATTTAATTCATATAAGTTTAATTTGCGATTGATACTTACATAGCTGGTTAACGCTGTAAGAACTATAATAAATAAAAAAACGGAAAAAGTAAGATTAATTACCATACATACTTATAAGGGGCCCTCACACGATCAGTATTACTGACAGTATAGTCAGATACTGTCAGTAATACTGATCGTGTAAGGGGAATACTGATGTACTGAAGTAGGGTATTGATGAGTGATGGTTCACTCCATCATTCCTCAGTCCGACCCGGCGTAGGGGAGAGGATACTGACAGTATTACTGATCGTGAAGGCCCGTTGCTTTCATTCCTCAGTATTTTGTAGCTGGTGAGTGCGACGCATCGACTGATTTCCGATGCAATAATGAAAACATAGCCATATTTTTCAAAAGTTATAAATTATTTATGTAATGTTTTTCTTAAAACTTCATTTTTTTCTTATAACAACAGGATGCAACTTAATTTTAAACGTAAAATTTTGTATTGTATATCGAAAAAAATATATTTTACCTAGTGTATAAATGAGAGCTTCACAGAGTTCTATCACAATCGGGCTGATAGAGAAATTAGCATTTAAAACTTAAAGTCCTCAAAATTTCGTCCTGTTGCTAAATTAAATAGCGTAGGGTAACTGTCAACCGCTGTTTTGAGCATATAGTTTCCCTCATATTTGTATCTTGTTTTTTAATATGAAGAGAAACCATGTTTAATAAATTATTGAATACGTTTTGATTCATCCGAAAATAATTATAGTAATCTGATTGTTCCTTTACTGAAATCTCGTTGATAAAGTTTAAATGGGTGAACTTATCCCTGTCCAATAGCCAATCCTTCACCCACAAGCGCCTTTTCCTCTTTTATTTTTCCAATGCCATGGCGATCGCAATTGCTAAACACGCTCTATACAATAAAAAAGTAGGTATAAATCTGCGTGAGAAAAAGATGACTGCTCTTTTTATTTATGAGTTTTTTTAAATTAATCTATTTTTGATTTTTACATTAGTAAAATACAGAGAGAGTTTGGCTAGAAGTTTTACAAAAATAATAGTACATACAAATAATAGAATAGTAAACATACACAAAAAGAAAGTAGATTATTATAATTCTAAACATTTAATGAAGATAAAATCAAAAATCAAAAATACTGACAGTAATATTGATCGTGTATGGGCCCCTATGTACTTACATTATACTGAGGTACATAACACGGCATGTGGTATATTCATGACTTATTAACCCTTACTTTCAAGAAGGTTAATGTCTGTATATTAAACTAAATTATCTTTAATGTCTGTATATTTTACCTTCTGCCGAAGGTGATTTTTTTTTTGTCCTTGATGTGGTCCAGTGTAGTTGAATTAGATATTCTTGGTTGAATAAAAAAAATAAAAAAATGCTAGGAGCAGCTGGCTGCTTAGATCGCACCTGCTGTCTGTACCAGCTGTAGGTCTCTTTAATATAAATTTTAATCGAGAAGTTTGAGGTCCTTTATAATAAAAAAAAATTATTAAATAAGTTTTATTTAATTTTTGTTTTATTTAGTTAAGGGAGGAGGGTATCTTGGACTTGTGTTCGAAACTGACAATGACAATGAAATTATTTATTCTGTTACCAACTGTGAATTGAACTCTGTGGTATCTACAGATCCTCGTGGGGCTCACCCAGCCTCTATAAAGTACATACACATAAATGGGAAGAAATTCTTGCGTTTGAGCATAATATCAGCTTAACTTTTTTGCACAACCATTGGCTTAGATTTTTTTATACATTTATTATATTATATATTATTCTCTGCCTTATTTAGTTTTATTAATATATTTGTATTCATATTTTTAATATATGAAACAGTCTAAAAAAATCTGGAAATCCAATGGAAGGAGTTCGTCTTACTTCTAAAACAATGTGCTAGTCTCTCAGCAATCAATAGGAGAGTTCCCTTACTCCTGTAAAAATCATTGAAATTTTTGTTAGTGATAACAACAGAAAACAAATTATGGATGTATATGAGCAAAACGCCTGTCATAAAATAACAAACATCCTAATAATAAAAGATAAATAATTCGCTCTTACTTTATTTTCCATTTGTTTCCGTTATATATTTTTTTAAATTAATTTAAATTTCTGTAGTTATTGAATTGCAAATGTGTTATTATCATCGCCTGCCTTTCTTGTATGCATACAATATTAAACCACAATTTGGCAGCTGTAAAAGTGATTATGATGCTAATTAAAATTTAACTCTTTGTGTTGTACCTTATTAGGCATTAATATATTGAGGATATTAACAACAACAGAATGCATAAAATTAATTTGGGAGTAGTGGTATAGAGCTTCGTGGTTGCTCAATTTGTAGACTGTTGAGTTGCTATGCTGAAGGTTCCTGGTTCAAATCCGGCTATGACAGATAAATTATTTAGCATGTTAACAGCCGGGAATCAATGTGGAACCTGAAGGACATACAGCCGGTATTAAGTTAGTCCCTTTGATTGTGGGAAAATCCTGGCGTGTAAGCCTGATAAATTCCGACCAAATCAATGCACAACCGTTGGCTTAGAAACAGCACAGTCTCCACCATGTATTGAACTCAATAGCATTTATGGCTTATTATGATGGAGGATTTTTTGTTATTATAGTTCTGGATTTAAGTGGAGACTAATAATTTATGTAATAGTTTTATTACTATTATTCTCTATTATATTATGAATGTTTAGGCATTTCTTGGTGGTTGGGAAGAAGAGTTAACTCATCCCAGTTAAGAAAATTGACATTAGTTAAGTAAATAAGTAGCTACTTCGTTCCATCATAACTGACATTACTGTAAGGAATCACGACTGGCTGCGCACGCGCCTTACAACTGTACACTGGAATTATTATTTGTAATGCAGATTTTTCACCACTGGTTTATTATTTCTGCCCAATATAGGTTTTTATTAATAATTTAAATAAAATCATATGATAAGTTAAATAATAAATATCGTTGGGGCCAGTCTGAAAAATAGATCTCGAAATCCCTAGGAGTTAGTTATTAGGATATGGGTTTCCTTGAACCCTGTAAATATTTTTGATTATAATAAAAATAACAAAAAAAAAGAAGCGGAACCATATAATTTCAAAATAACGATACACCTGTCATAAAACAACAAATAAAAACAAACTTTTAATAAATAAATAATTCGCCTTTATATTATTTTCAATATAATAAAATAAATCATTAAAATAAATTCTAATTTCTTTAGTAAAATGGTATAAACACTATCTAACTTCATTTTACGGACATTAAACCACAATTTGGCAGTTAATAAAGTGATTCTGAAACTAATAAAAATTAAATTCTTTTTATTATGTATGTATTTTTTTAAATATTTTTATTTGAAAAGAAAAGATATGTCCAGGACCGGGTCTCGAACCCGGGTCGCCTAGATCACTAGTCTGGAACTCTACCAATTGAGCTATCCCTTGATTCTGTATATAAATAAAAAAAGCGATAGTTTTCGCGCTTACAATATTTCCTTAACCGCCTACAAGTTGAGTTTAAAATGAAATTAAAAATATTAAGCAGGCTATGGAAATGTCTTGGTTAGTTCTAAACTTATAAAATGTTGAATTTTATGAATCTGTTGTAACATTTTTAGATATCCATTGTTTTTATGCCAAGTAGTAAAATTGTTATGAAACACCTAAATATTGTTTTGTTTTTTCATTGAAGTTAATTAAAAATACTACTTTATACTTCCATAACTGTCACGATTAGTATCTAAAATGTTCTATATGTATTTGTGTATATATATGATTGTATTTTTGTTTGTATAAGAGCTTTGACAGGGGCTATAAGGTTGCCTGCTTTGACAGCTAGGGTCTTCGACCTCATAGACTAAAACAACAATGCCCCCTCAATGTCTTGTCTCTCTCTGGGTTGTTTTGTCTTCAATGGCTAAAGCTACACATCAATCAATCTTACTCCCTGGTCGATTAAGTCGTCTCGTTAAATCGTAAAAATTAACAAACTAAAACAAAGGAAGAAACAGATAATTTTATGCATCGTAAAATACTTTGAAAACATATATAGCGGTATTTTATAAGTCGTGATGGGTCACTGATCTCTAGGTCCCGAGTTTGAGATCGGCAGTGACAAGTGTATTATTTATTCAGATAATAGCCGTGAATCGATTGTGGGATCTATAGACCCTTCCTAGGCTCGCCCAGTCTCTATTTATACCATTAATTAGGTGTGATCTCGGCATAATGTCTTGCACAACCTTTGTGGCCTGAAAACAAATCGGTCTCTACAATATACTTAATCCAATACCTTTCATGGGCTGTAGTGGTACAGTTTTTTTTTTGTTTTTTTTAGTTATGTCAAGTTATTACAAGTAAGAATATCGGCGTGGCAAATAAATTATTTTACCTGTAAACAACCACAGATGGACCCTGATGAAGGATCTGCAGAACCTCATTGGGGCTCACCCAGCCTCTATAAAGTGGGTACTGTTTATTGGAGGAAAACCTGGCCATGGAGCGTGATCTCTGACGCCACCTTGCATAACCGTTGCCTTATAAAATGTAGAGTCTCTACCAGCCACTGAATACGAGATCCTTCATGTGTTGTAGTGGCACGGGTTCTTATTAAAAAGGGTAATGAGAAAACTATCCAAGTTATGGCGTCGTGCGTTATATTTAGGATATTATTACATTTTATTTAAGTGATATTTATTATAATTTACAACTAAAAAGAGCCTGGATCATTAAACACTTTTTACGACGTGATAACTAAAAAACGTTATTGGCGTTTGTTAAAAAATTCTTTACATTTCCTCAAGTTGGAAGAAAAGCGAGTACAATAGTTTCTCCATATTTTTAAATTCGAATTGTTACAAAACATTGATGGAATGTTTACGAATAATTGATAAAGAATTTCGCACAAAAAATCGTTACGTAACAATATGTGAATTAGCCGAATTCACAAGTGACCTTGCGGTATGACGTAGTCTGGTAAAAAGTATAGTTTTACTATTATGAATTTTTGTAATATAATTTTTAGTAAATAATATTAGTTAGTATAACATATTCTTTTTGAAGAATATTATAATGTATTTTACGCACATGTTCAGCTACTGATACGCACCTCAGAAGGTTAACGAATTGGTAATATTATTTTTTAATTCATTTTTATTTAAAGTAATATTTCATATTGATCAATAATTAAAATGGGGTATTATTATTATTCATGAATGACACTTCTACTACCGTCCACTTCGGCCTAAAGAGGGCCTATCGAGTCCTAAAATCCCTATAATTACCCTAAAGGTCTAGACTTCTGAGATATTTTAGATAATCATTAAATCTCAGTTCTTGAAGTTCCTAGTGTCCTCCAGGGCCAAGGTCAAATGTCCTCTTTCGACATAGTGCATTACATTCGAAAAGAATGTGCCAGGGGGTTTCGTCCTCCTCTGTGCACCATCTGCACCGAGGTTCTTGTTCAATGCCCAGGCGATGCAAATGCTTCCTGAGTTTACAGTAATGGGTTCGACCATACTTTTGAGGTCGGTCTCGACATGTGAGTGGCTTCTTTCTTGATTTTCTCAGAAAGTTTGTCATTGGGATCCTTTATAAAAAGTGAAGTGTGCCTTATCTTGGCTCTATCCCAACGCGTTTTAATCTTCCTCTTGGCTAGTTTGTTAATTGTATCCTTACCCAGGGAGCGGGGAACCCCGCACCATGGTTCTGGTCCTATTGGAGCATTTCCTGATCCTTTCTTTGCCAATTTGTCGGCCCTCCCATTTCCTGGTATATTCAGTGTACAGGGATCCAAAATATATTAACTCTGTTGTGTACAGCTAATTCAGCAAGTCTTATACAACATTCTTCCACTAGTCTGGATTTTGGTTGCATTTTGTAGTGGTTGGCTGTCGGTAAGAAAATTAATGACCTTATTCTTATGGTCCATCGTCGCGAAGACACCATAAGTTAATGAATTTAGCTTATCGCTCATTATTACGTAACAATATTTATATGTATTTATTATACTTGTTGTTCTCGAGCTTCAGTCAGTTCTTTTAACTCATTTTTGGTGACGTTTCGAGACTATGTTTAATAATATTTTTAGTTTCGGTTCTTTTTAATTATATTAATAATATATTTTACGCACAAATGTTTTGAGCGTCTGATACGCAGCTCACAAGGTTAACGAGTTGGATGTCTGAGCCCAAAGTAATTGTGAAACGTGGCTACATCCTAGTTTCACCTTCGTGAAAGGGAAAATGGAGAAGTGTTGCCTTCATTACCATTTTTTATTATGTCTTCTCGCTTTTGTAGTTTCACTTCGATATAAGAAATAATTGATATGTTTAACAAAAGCTAATGGGGTTCAGTAAGGCTGAATTAGGAGTTAAGAACGCAGACATCTTAAGAATAATGCTTTTGTTAAAGTTTACTAAGTTCAATGTTTTTTTAATAATTTTTTATTAATTGTTTTAGTTTTTAAATATTTTTATTTTGAAGATAAAATATTTTTAAAAACATATTTAAAAATTAAAACAATTAATAAAAAAATATAATTAATATAATGACGTAAGTCAACAAGATCCTAATTAAGTAATCTTCAATGAACAGTCTTCCTCGTTTATAATCTCAAAATATAGGATCGGTGAAGATAACGGAGCTATAAGCATTTTAAAAACCAATGAATAACTTGAAGAGAAAATAATTAGAAAAATCAATTAGAAATTGTTTATGTATCAGATTTTTTTAATTATTTCGCCTACTGCCTCATCACTATTTCTTACTTAACAAGTGGTTGCTTTTCGAGCACAAAAATTACTAATTTTGGAACATCCCTGCAGTAAATGTGTAATCCTTCTGTTCAGTTTAGTAGTATTCGGCATTACAAAAATGTATAAGCAATCGAAAAGGACTTTAAAAAATAATAAATTAATTCATGGAAAAAATAATTCAATTAGAAAAGTCAATACTTTCCGATTTATTAAGGTTGCTCATTGATAAATCGTCCACCATGCCATCACTATTTCCGTACTAAACATGTGGTTGCATTTCGAGCACAAAAATTGCTATTTTTGGAACATCCCTGGAGAGAACGTGAAGTCCATCTGATTTGGTTTAATCGTATTCGCTATTACAAAAATAAAAATAACTCTAATAATAAATTAATTTTAGGGAAAATTCAAACATTTAATAATACTAATTCAGAAGAGCAAAAGCTCAAAAGTGACATAAAATGCTTGTTAAGACATGGATGGAAAAATTCCAAACAAAAAGCCTTAAATCTCTAAACTAAAAACAGGAAACAAACATACCTTTCGATATTTCGCTTATTCAGGAATCTTCAGGACATAAAGAGAATTATAGCTAAGGAGAGAGAGAAATGCTTTATTTTTTCAGCAGTGCTGTCCAACTTCATTGGATTGCCATAACACACAGCATACTCATCAATCCATATTGGACATACTATACATTACAATTTTAAATTTACAAATATTCGTTCTACACATTCCTTATCATACCTATTAGATATTTCTCCATTTCATGCCATTTATCTAGATACATAATTAAGAACTAAAGTACAATTCATATTTCTTTTTACTCCCATCTTTCTTTTTATATACGAGAAAGTAAAGAAAATATAAAACAAATAAAATTAAGCACATATATATTACAATAAAATTTATCAGAAGAAACCAATTCTATGTAAATACATAAAAAATATATTCGCGTGTGGGGTATCAGGTAATATATGTATGATGGTGAATTATCCCCAGGGAGCCGAGTATAATATTCTCAGCTAGCACTGCCACATCCCTGCCACTGACACCCAGGTCATCGAGGAAGCTCCATGTTCTTTTCGGAACATCGTTCCATCAAAAGCTCAAAAGAACATCGGAAATTGTTCCGCGAGACGAAATAAAGCTCACACAGATCTCAAATTGCAGCAAGACACCAACCAGAGGAAACATCCCACCACCTTTAAAACTCAAATGTAACTAATGAATCATAAGGAAGGTTACAGGACAACAGCTGAAAAAGGTTAAATAAATACAGCTGATAAATGAAAACTGAATAAATAAAATTTAAAATTCACACAGCAAAATAAGGCACAAAGAAAAAAAAACGGACCACAATTAACAGAAGAAAAGAAAGGAATGTATCGTATCAATGAGGTAATGTAAAAGTGAAAGAGAAAAAGAACATTATCAAGATAGCAGTAGACACATACGGCTTTTTACAAAATATTTTAATATATAGGAGTTAAAGTTCAAAAGAAACATTAAATATAATTTATTTTTATTAATTTTTATTTTTACGGTAATTATTTTTAAATATTTTTGTTTAACTTCTCCGTAGCAGTGCTCTGAACCACTGAGCTATCAGGGGTCGTATCCAAGTCAAACAAATCCGTTCTCTTCACCGATCCTATATCCCCGTGTCCTCTCAATTTTTGCGATGTATACACGGGCGTGAATGATCATTGAACATTATTTTAATTAGGATCTTGTTGACAAAAATCAATATATCATTTATAATTTATTTTTATTAATTGTCATTTTTATGGTAATTATTTTTAAATATTTTTGTTTTGAAGAGAAAAGATTTGCCCTGGCAACGATTCGAACCCGGGTCTTCTGCTTCTCCGTAGCAGTGCTCCAAGCCACTGAGCTACCAGGGGTCGTATCCAAGCCAGACAAATCCGTAGAAGTATTAAATACTTGTTGAGGCATGAATGAAAAATTACAAACAAAAAGTGTAATAATCTACTAAAACCGGAAACAAAAATATAAATATTTCGTCTATTCAGTTATCTCAGTACAGAAAGAGAATAATATATAATGAAGTAAATAGATAAAAAAAAGATGCCTGAATAGGCGAAAAATTGACAGGTATTTTTGTTACAAAAATACCTGTTTTTAGTTTAGAAAATTGAGGCTTTTTGTTTGGAATTTTCTCATTCATTTATTAAATTATACGGTAATTGTTCCGCAGGTTGTCCCTCCGGGTTGAGTCACAAGTTTTAACTTTTCATTCGTTTCCCCTTTAATATTTTCCAAAAATACAAGTAATCATGAGCTTCAGTATGGAAACGAGAACTTTATTATGGGTTATGTGTATACTTCGGTAATCATTTCATCATAAATGAACGTTTCAGCAAGCATATATCATCTATACTTGGAAATATTAGTTTAAACTGTTATTTCTTGATGAAATGATTACCGAAATCTACTCATTAGCATTAATTACATCCTGTTTTCCACACTAAAGCTCATGATAACTTATATTTTTGGAAAATATTAAAAATGAGACGAATAAACAGTTAAACCTCGTTGTCACGAAACTCGAAGCGACAACATGCGGAACTGATACCAATAATAAAAAGTAATATAATTATTTTTATTTTGCGAATGTTTTAATCAAACTTATTTCCTTTCATTGGCACAAGGAAAGGAAAGATGAATGGTACAGCTGATTCAGCAGACACTCGACACCGGGTTTGTGTTCAGTCCTGTGCAAAAGATTTTCCTGTACCTCGTCTAAACAATCTATTTATCCTTCGTCATTTAATTATTTTGTAAGCAATAATTATAAATGTGTTGGATATAAAATATAGTTGGGGTATAGTTATGTCAAAAATGTTCTGGTATGGAATCCGAAAGCTAAGTTTTCGGCCAAAATCAGATCTGAAAAACAAAACAACCGTGCGTGCAGTATCAAGACAATTATAAAGGCAGAAAAGGATGGGACTAAAAATAATGAAATATAATTAAGGGAAGGTAAAATTGTAAAGTAATCGTCAGGATGGTCTGTAGATCCCACTGGGCCGATCCGTGGCTGTTAACAATTGAAACAATTTATTCGCCACAGCTGGATTTAAACCAAGGACCTTCAGCAAAGCAACAAGGTCATTGCAGCTCGATTTTAAGTTGCAAATTAAGAAAGACCTGCTCCAGTACGACCCTTGAAGCGTTGTACTAGGTGTAGGGGCTGTTCTGTTGATAACCCAACGTTTGTGCAGGGAAATAATATGGCCGAGATCACTATCAGCACCCAGGTTTCCCCTCATTTAAGAATACCAATTTATAGAGGATGGCTGAGCCATAGGAGAGTCCTGCTTCGTATATATATACCAATACATTATATTAATATTAAATTAATTAAATGCATAAGTCCATGGGTCATATGAAAGTAACAGGTTGAGAATCACTTTCTAAAAATAATTTGTTGAAAATATGTAACGGCTTGAAATAAACGACGCTCTTCTTAATTTTGTATAGCTTTCACCTAACTAACAAAATTCGTTTTAAATTTTTTATTGTTAATCTTAAAATTATTTTTTTTTTTTATTTATTTATTGCTATTTACAACTATATTTACAACTTTAAATATTTAAATTTATTTATCCAATATTGAAATGTTGGAGAAAAACTTATGTGTTATCTCTATTCCTACATTAATCCTAATCTTATCACTCGTGTTTGTATACTCTCGTTGAAATTTCCAATGTCCCGTTGTTTTATCTTTTTTAGGTATCAGGTATTTCGAATAAGATTTATTTTGTTTTAAATTCGCCATATTTCCTGTTTCTATTTCAATGTTTAAATGATCAATAATATTTTGTAGTTAGCCCATTCCCCTCCATTAAATTCTCAAGCGTATCTATAACTTTATTTTGTAACTTTTGGAGTTATTAATTAAAATTATTTTTAAAAAATTGTTTATAAACAAATATCTAATATCTTCAAACATTTTTATTCTCAACATTACGGAAGAGTCTCCAGATCGCATTATCGATTCACGACTAGAATATATAGCCAACAGAATAAATAATTTTTCTACCACAGAAGTACTCGAATCCGGGACGTAAAGATGAATTACTCAGCATCCTACGCACTTATTTTTAATTTTTTTTATAAGCTATTCAATTTTAAAATTCATACACATAGCCTTAACTTATTCATTAACTAATGTTTGTAAATAAATTAGAATTTTAAATCTACGAAGTGAGATGTAGATATTAAAAGGTCAAACACCTGGACCAACAACCTGCGCTATTTTTAACTTACAAGTCAACCTAACTAACCGTAAGTGCTTGACTCATCAACATGGAATTTATTTATATATTTTATTTACAACGTTTTTTTTTGTTGACTTTAAACAGCTGTCAGCCATTTATATATATATACGTGTGGGTATGTGTTCATTCCGCCCATAATTATTTACTGTATTGAAATAAAAACATCATCTTTCGCTGTTATGATATGAGTATGAGAACAATAAATTTTCGAAACTATTAGATTTAACTATTAGATATATATATATATTGTATACAATTATATTTATATATTTTTTTTATTCGGCTATTTAGTATAAATGTTTTTCGGGTTCTTGAGGTTCAGGGTTTTTCGGGTGTAAATATATAACTCTACTTTGCTGGATCTCGGTGGGACCGGAATTTTTTTAAACTACTTATACCAAGATGGCGGGGGCGTAGTCCGGGAGGTGGCCCTAGGATTTTTTAAAGGAGGTAAAAAATCCTTAGTTATGCCGTACTTCGGAAGGGACGTTAAACGGGGGTCTCGAACCTGTACGATGTCAGGTACTCGTTAAAAATCCCTATCCTAATTAAACCTGGATAGGCAAAATTTAGAGCTCCCACTG
This sequence comes from Troilus luridus, assembly GCA_964056705.1. Classification (NCBI taxonomy): domain Eukaryota; kingdom Metazoa; phylum Arthropoda; class Insecta; order Hemiptera; family Pentatomidae; genus Troilus; species Troilus luridus. The sequence goes on from OZ057417.1 coordinate 20,002,613, forward strand.
TAGCATCAAGCGATTAACAATAGCAGCATAAAGTTACGTTAAATGAACAAAAAACTACTTTGGTGGCGTTTCAAAATTGTATTGTTCTCATATTCAAAACATAACATGATAAAAAGCAAGACTTATTTTATAACTGTAAACATTTATGGACAATTAGATCACACATTGGTATGAAGATTAACACTTATTTGTACATTATGTGTAGACAAAGTTGAAAAGACAATGGTAATACATAAATTGTACTTACGGATTAATGACGAAATATGTTGCATGTTTCCTGTTAATATTGCTAATCATCGCAGTATTAGCAAGAAGCATGTTCATACAATACCGTTACGTTGAGTAATGTAATGCCGCATATTGAGTCATATCACCTTGAGTACAATTTTATGTATGTTTTATTGTTATCTAAGTGTTAATTTTATATTCAGACTTGTGTGTGATCTTAATGTCCATAACAGTATAGTGTAATATACTATAAGCGTATGTTTTCATTGTTATGGGATAAATATGATAAAAATAAAATCTAGAAATTAATATAGAAAATATAGTTCTGTATTTATTGACTGAACTTCAAGAACTAGAAAACCTTATATAATGTTTGTTTGTAAACATATTCTCCCAATTATCTAAATATATCGAATATATCGAAAGATCCTGTGATTAAGTGGCTATGTCGAATTTTGTCCAGAATGAGTTTCATGTACTTAAGGAAGTGGAATCGTGCTATTTTTATAATTAATGCGAGGCTAAGTCAGACATTTGTTTGAAAAGGAGTTATTTCTTATATTACAACTCCATTGCAAGCCAAAAAACTATGGGAATGACACGATTCCGCTTATCTCAATACAGTCAACTATTTCTGGACAAAATTCGACTTAATCACTTATTGATTAGTGCTATGGACATCATTTTGACATTTTTGTGATATGGTACTAGGAGAATTGAAATCTACTCAAAGCATAATGTGTTTTGTATGGGAATCAGAATCGTGGTTTTTATTTTTTAACTTAGTTTGATTAAAAATAGTGGTTTTTAGAATATCTTGCAGTGAAAACTGTAACGTATAAATAGGTAGATATAATTTATTACTATAATGTTACCCTAGTTTAAGTGTTAAATACTTTCTCAGGTTTACAGAACGAAATGGGATTTTCATAGCTTTATATTCTTATCTGAAACTGCTTGCTATTATCAGTTAAACTCTGAAATGCGGAATTTGATGATAAAATCTGAATCACTTTGTTTCTACTGGCTTCTAAAGTTGGTAGTTTTTTGTATTCATTTAACGCCACTTTTGCTGCCATGGGTTATCGGACGATGACAGCGAGAGCCCTAAATTATGCTTATATAGATATAGTTAGGGAGCGGAGTGGCTCAGTGGTAGAGCGCTGAGTTGCCTTGACGGAAATCCTGGTTCGAATCCCGCTGCGGACAAGACTTTTATTTAGTCTGTTGGCAGCGGGAGATGGATCATATAGGATCTAGAACCCTCCTGGGGCTCACACAGCCTCTATAAAATATTATAAAAATAGGGTACCCAAAATAAGGGGGAAAATCTGGCGGTTGAGCGTTACCTAGGACATGTCACCTCCTTACAGAACCGTTGCCCATTAAACAATACAGTCTCTACCATGTACTGAACCCCAGACCCGTTCACGGGTTGTAGTGGTACATGTTTTTTTTTTTAAGATATAGTAAAGATAGGTTTATTTAACGAGTACCTACAGCAGGTTCAGGACCGCCATGTTACCCCTCCCGAAGGACGACCTAACCAAGGATTCTTTTGTGTAGAGTGTAAATCAAAATAAGCCCAGGAGTATTTACAATGTTTCAATTACAGTTTTGGATCGTGCTCTTTGTATCTTTTTTTTTGCTGGACCTCAACGTTCTTGGCCATTGGTCCAAATAACTCTTACTATAGTAGTGTCGGTTAGTGGTTTTATATTGAATTATATTAAACTGCGATTGAAAAAAATAATAACGGAAGTTTAATAAAATACGCATTTAATTTAATTATTCAACCGAAGCATTCCAATTATAAAATACTTATTTAAAAATCTAAAATTTTATTTTGAAACTTAATTTTCAGCGTTGAATTTGGACTAGGTTCACATAGTTCAAATAATTTTCACAAAATGGTCTGTGTGTGTGTGTAACTGTTCAACCTAGCTCAAAATTTTCAGTAATAGCCCGCAGCAAAATAGCGTAAGATGATGTCACATTCAAATATTAATCAATATGACACGCAAGGTAATATGAAACTTAAAACATAATAATAAAAAAATATTTATGTAAGAAATTATAAAAATGATATTTGGCAAATTGTATATGGAATCTTCTTTTGAAAACTTTCAATAAGAGTAAAATTAAATAATGCATTATTTTTCGTTAGAGTACTTAAATTGTAATATTACTGTAGTTAGGCATGTGTTTATTTATTTATTTACAACGTTTGTTATCGAAAAGACCATTGTAACTATCACTGATAATATATTCGGTTTGAGAATTATAGAGATAGTGAAGATAATACATTGTGGGCCATGTTACTCCTGTAGTTTGTGTCTTCATCGCTGTGCTTCGAAGGACTTGTTCTGCTGCTGACTTGAAAAGGGGCTTAGTCTGTTGGTGACTTAAATCTATGTATTATTGAAACTGTGCAGTAAGTCTTTCAAGTATGCTGTAACCTATTTCCCGTAAGTTATATTTAGTTGAGTTATTACAATGGTTTTGTACTGCTACTTTGTAGCTCAAAATACCTGGAAGTTCGCCTACTTAACAATCTATTACTAACGTTTCCCATAAATTTCGCTATTGTTATAATAACTTATTCAAAAAATAATAAAAAATAGGTAACAAAAGTAGAGCCCGGTATTAAGGTTCTGTGTTTTGTATGAAATTACTAAACTCACCTAATCAAGTAAAATGAGTTAGCATAATAACCTTACTTTACCCAAGGTTGCTGGTTCGCAGCCTGTTATGCCGTCCTTCAGAAGGGGCATAAGATGGTGATCCCGAGCCTATGTAGTGTCAGGTGCTGGTTAAAAATCCCTATCCTAATCATACCTGGATATTCAAATTTAGGATTCCACTATAGGATCATCCGATCAGCACTAGCACATGTTAAACGAAACAAACAAACTCTAGGGTTTTAGTTAATAATAGTTTCGTCATTATTCTATTACAAAGGTTTTGTCTTCTAGTAATTTAAATACTTGATACTCAAGCTAGGTTTATGTTGCCAAATACCATTTATATAAACATCGTATATGTTGTAAAAATATATATACCATCCTATCAGGAAGGATAAATCTGTTATTAGAAATAAGTATTAGTAATTTGGAAATAGAATTCAATTGTTATCGTCTACCTCTAAGTGTATTTTATTTTTATTATCATTTGTCATTTTATCAGAATTCTATTCAGCACTAATATAAACAATTGCTCACCGTCAGCATTACCGAGAAGTGCTCAGACAATGATTCGACGCTGATCAGAACTATAAGAAATCAATTAACAGTTTAAATTAAATATTTCCGAACAATGAATTAAGTAACAAAAATCGCAAACAATTAAATCGTAGAAAGAGGTATTGACCGTATTCATCCTTACATTAATCAACGTTAAATAATACAAAGGATAATCGTACGCCTCATATCGTAATGTACTTAAACATATCGTTTGCGTTGTATATATAGAGTTTACGAGCTAAATATTCGGTTTTCTCTCGGACTAAATTTACTATTTTTGTTTTAAAGAATACTTTTGCTTTCTTAAGTCGCACGATTCTCCCTTTGTACTGAGAGAGACATTTTTTAAATATCGGTAATTCTTTTGATGAAAGGGAAAAGATATATTTAAAATGCTGACTGGATGAAAGTTCCCTGATACGAATGGCAGAGCAGGAGCGAGTCGAATGTAAAACAGTTTTTTTATAACTGAAGGAAAGCGTAACGATGTAAATCATCCTATTTAATTTTATGGAGCTTGTTATAATTTAGAAGCGATTTTATTTATATACGTTACATTAAATGCAGTTAAATCTATAGTTATTATTTTTATATTAAACAGTTATTTAAAGAAACGCTGTGAATAAATAGAACTTTATTATAAATTGTGAACCAAATTAATATATACATATACAAGGAGCGGGGTGACTCAGAGTTAAAAAAACAACTGTAGGTACCGCTACAACCAATTCGACGATATGAAGAATATCCTAGGGCTCACCCAGCCTCTATAATGGGTAATAATTATTAGGGAAACCCTAGGTGTTGAGCGTGACCAATCCTATCTACGTAAATTACTTCCTTACACAATAGTTGGCTTTGAAATAATTTAGTAGTATTCCGCATTATTTCGAAAACGTAGTAACGATTTTACGCTCATAAATCATGATATAGAATATGTCTTTTTATCTTCACACTATATATATATATATAGAATTCTATTTCCCAATTAATAATACTTATTTCTAATAACAGGTTTATCCCCCCTGATAGGATGGTATATATATTTTTACAACATATATAAATATACAAAGGAAGATAGATATATACGATGTATATATAAATGGTATTTGGCAACATAAACCTAGCTTGAGTATCAAGTATTTAAATTAAAAGAAGACAAAACCTTTGTAATAGAATAATGGCGAAACTATTATTAACTAAAACCCTAGAGTTTGTTTGTTTCGTTTAACATGTGCTAGTGCTGATCGGATGATCCTATACTGGAATGCTAAATTTGACTATCCAGGTATGATTAGGATAGGGAATTTTAATCAGCACCTGACACTGCATAGGCTCGGGATCACCATCTTATGCCTCTTCTGAAGGACGGGATAACTAAGGGTTTTTTAAACCCTTTAAAACACACACAGATATATATATATATATACATGCTGAAATCCGCTCCTAAAATTTTTTTAAATTTATTATGAGACGTAAACACATCTATCGATTTTCCGCTCCTATTGATGACGTAAACAATAAATACTGACGACTCTCATATTTTACTTATTTATTAAAAGCCTTAATAATACAATTTAAATATCAATGATATTTGTAAAAAAATAACTGTATAAATGTAATAAATTAGGCTTTTGCTCAATAATTTACGATGATAATAATTCTAAAAATAAAAATAACGTACATTAACATCTGTGTAAATACAAATTACAAGGTATAAATAATATAACTATATACTAATTATTACAATTAAATTATCGATATTTTGTATTGAGCCTTTTGGTGGCCATAATATGTTTAGATTAATAAATAAACTACTCGTAAATAGGTATAATTATTATTTGGAGTGTCTGTATATGTGAAAACCGGATATTTTTAAATTCACAAATTTGAAATTTAAATAATTCTGACTATAATTGATTTATAAATTCACAAAGGCCATCGGTTATTTCAATGTTTTGAGTTTTCACTTCTGTCGGCAGTTCTCAGGACTGCCTATTTATTTATTTATTTTTTTACGAATATTTGAAATTTCTTCTGAAAATTTACTTTTAGTTTCCTTTTTTTTTTTCTAGAATAACAAGTAAAAGAAATGTTGTAGGCGGGCTGGGAGTCCTAACGGGTTCATTGCGACCGTTACCCCACTTACAAAGTTACCAGGTCAAGCACGTCTGTCATTTTTTCATTTAGTAAACAATACCGCTTATATAAATAATTATTTATACTATTAAATTATATTATTACATTTATGGATAATTTATCTTTTTTCAATTATAGATAAATAAAAGTCTTATTATTTATTTATAATTGAAATTTATTATAGGCTCGATGCCGATACCACCAATCTCCGTTTAGAAACCTCCATCCACGCAGCACTACCCAAACCCGAACCCGCCAGATCACTCTTAACGCAATCCTCCCACCTACGCCTTGGTCTACCCCTCAGACGCTTCCCAGTCGGTACAGCGCCTATTAACATCTTGGGAATTCGTTCGTTACTAAGCCCAGCAACTTTACAGGCCCATCATTATCTTCGCGACGTTGTCACCTGAATAATATTTACCGGATGCATGCATCGCAATTCCCCGTTATGTAATCCCCTATATTCCCCAGTCGTCTCATCCTTTTTCGGACCGAATATTCTATGTAGCCCCTTATTTTCGAAGACCTGAAGACGTTCTATTTTCAATTATATTTGAATTAATTTATATGCATCGTTAATTTCCTTTTTACGCTTGTTAAAACTATTGTAAAAATACTGTTAATTACTATATCCGAAATATACGACCTCAATTTTACCTTCTCCCTTCCATACATTGAGTTCAGATATGTGTGTTGATACTGTATTCAGATTATTTAATTGGTTGCTATTGGTAGAGTTAATGAACTACCAGTTATTATTAGGTTCATTAGTATATGTTTATTAAACAACTACAAATTACTATGTTAATTCATTTATAGTCACTTTATGCTGCTATGGCTAATCGGCTGATGCTACAGCGGGAACTCTGAATTTTGCATATTGAGGTTTAATCAGGATAGGGATTTTTAACGAGTACCTGACATCGTGCAGGATTGAGACCTCTATTTTACTTCCCTTCCGAAGGTCGGCATAACTAAGGATTTTTTAATCCCACTTGCGGGCTGCCAAACTTAGGTATAGGATATTTATATATATATTCTTGATAATGTTATCTGAATACAGTATATAGTCTATCCTATTAATACAAATAAAATACACATCTATACCCAATGTATGGAAAGAAGAGGGTATCAATGAGTTATTATATATAGCAATGAGGTGGTCTGAAAAATGTCGGCCGAACATCGCCAAAGTTCACCAAATGGTCCGAATGAAAGTGAGAGAGATAGCAGAGGTTATGAACATGTCAAAAGAACGTGTTTGTTACATATTAAATCAACGTTTAGATATGAGAAACCTGTCCGCACGTTGGGTGTCGCATTTCTAACGCTATGTTGGCCCAGTTTTGGCAAAATAAATCCGAAATTAGGCGCCGATCAATTACTGTAGACGAAACTTGGATACACCATTATACGCCCGAACAAAAGTAGAGTTCAAATTGTGGGCTGCAAAGGGGGAAACAGTTCTAAACTGTTTTCTCGGTTGCGAAAGTGATGGCGACGGTTTTTTGGGATATTCATGCAGTTATTTTAATCGATTATCTTCAAAAAGAAAAACCATTGCAGATGCGTGCTATGCATCATTACCTGACAAGCTGAAGAAAAATAAAAATCCTGTTTCACCAAGACAACGGTTGCCATGGCGAAAATCCACGAATTACGGTTTAAACTGCTTGACCATCCGCCTTAGGCTACACCTACATTGGATCCGATTCGGTGCGACGTGATTCTATCACATACGATGCTGGGGTGTATACATTATACATATTTTACTATACATTATAGGAAAATATAAATGTATAAAAAATAATTAATAAATAATCTTAATTTTATAAATTTAAAGAACCAAATGTTATAACTCTCGATATATTTCAGTCATATGGTTTGCTAGCGACGTCTCATCGTATCACACCGGATCCAATGTAGGTGTAGCCTTACTCACCAGATCTAGCCCCAAGCGAGTTCTTTTTGTTCCCTCGTCATAAAATTGAGCTCGAAGGACAGAGATTTTTGTCAAATGAAGAGGCAATCGCCTTCGTCAACAATTATTTTGCGCCGAGTACTTTTTGGACGGGTTACAGAGATGGGAGAAGTGTGTACAGTTACAAGGAGACTATGTTGACAAATAAAATCAGAAAAAATGTCTAGTATTTTTGTTTGATCGGAAAATTTTCAGACTACCCTCCTATTACACATCTTTCCAATTATATATTATTATATTATATATATATTATATTATTATATATTATCCAATTATACGAGTAAAGTTCACTAAAATCAGAGTGGGAATGTACCATATTCCATAAAAAGGGATGCTATGTTCTCACCATGAACAAGCACCGTAGCAGTTTAATAGAAAAATAGAGTCTACCTTCCTGAATACTAGTGTACTAGGGTATAACATAAACATAGCCTTGTATGTATCATACAAACTATGTTGGGTTTTAAAAGAAATACTAATTGAGCCACCCTCGTATTTACGCTACAAAGTCCTAAAAAATAAACAAGAATTTAAAATTATTAAGTAGATTATTTATTACTATTAAAACAATAATGATAAGTAATCAACCAGTGAGTTAGAGATTTTAGCCCCTACTGAAACGATGTTTTCTTTAATAATTTATTTGATGAAATCGATATTTATGCATAACATATAAATGGATAGTCCGTTTTTTAAGATTGTATATTTAAAAATACATTTAAACTTGTGTTGTATCTTGATAGAATTTTTTTTTTTATTATCTTAGTACATCGATGCGTTCACAATTTTTTGTTGCTCGTAATTTGATGTGTTTTATATTTTTGACATTTAGAAGGACTAAAGAGATTGAAATGTAAATGTTCGTAAAAAAACAGCTCATGTGTTGTTTTTTTATTAATAATAATTATATGAATTTTTAAAAAAAATTATTTTTATATGTAAATTGAGATTCAGTAATGTTATTCTGAAAATAACATTACACATGTTGTGTTTTTTAGGTATTACAAAATTTAATATTTTAACAATTAAGACATTGCTTTCTCCATGAATTTTAATTAAAAACATATTCCTAATAACTCCTTTACATACTAAAATGCTAAGTATATTAGGATTAGATACCTGAATATCTCTCGACCTTCGAAAGAAAGTATATAGCTACTTTACTTATAATTGTTTAAAGATTTTATTTACAAAGGTAATTATAAAATTTTATAAAAATGTTGATTATTTTAAAAGATAAATAATTTATTTTATTTTATAATGTAATTTTATTCACGTTCGTACCTGAACATCTCTCGCCTCCTGACCTTACATTACTAAATTTTCCTGGGGTTTAGGGGACGTAAAACGTCTAGGTCATCAACGCCCGGTTATATATTAAATTAGATCAATAGATTAAAAAAAGGCCCTACGTATGACTTTTCCTTGTATTTTCTAACGATGAAACACGTCTAGAATTGTTTACATATCATTATTTTTGTTATTTAAATCTTAAATGGTTTAGATAAATAACATTTTATTTTATTTTTTTGTCAACTACACAAACTTTGGTTCGTCTAGTCTTTTCCGCATTGAGTGGACGATTCTAGAGGACCTGTTAAATTTAAATGACCTTGCCAATTCTTATTCCGGAATCGTTCCTGGCTGCCGACAATATTTCTTTAATGTTCAACCTTTGTTTGTTGATTTGTTCTCTTGTTTTTTTTTTCTCTTTTAGACATTTAAAAATGTTTTAGCACTCTCATCAATCTATGTCTGCATTAATGATGCTGTATTTACTGTATTTTTTTTCGTAATCGCGGAAATTTTCGAGTTTCAGACCTTCCGAAATTTCAGAATTTTCAAAAATACAAGTTATCATTAGCTTAAGTATGGAAAAGATAATTTAATGAGTAGATTTCGGTTATCATGTTACCGAACATTAATTATCGTTAAATTCTAGATAAAATGATTATCGAAGTATACAAATTTCTCATAATTACATTCTATTTTTCATATTAAAGCTCATGATAACTTGTATTTTTGAAAAATATTGAAAGGGAAACGAATGAACTGTTAAAACTTATTGTAGCTCTACTCGAAGCGACAACCTACGGAACTGATACCAAAAAATTAAAATTTCATGTTTTTTTAATAAAATTTGATTTTAGTTTTTGCCTGCTTTATTTTTCAAAACGATCTCATTTCTTGGCATTTTTGGCAGAAATTTTATATATATATACATATATATTTAAATCTAATAAAAATAAAATTGGGCATACAAAAATTAAAGCCGTTTACAATGAATTCAAAAGGTTTAATACACATTACTAGGAGATGAGACATAATTTGATACTCTTGTAAAAACTTAATTTATACTTAAAATGTATTGGTAGAATTAAAAATCTTTCCCTTATAAATATATATTTCTTTTATTGTAAATAACCTGATTATTAAGTAATTAAAATCTTTTGAATGAAAAAAATAACATAACACTTTGCTCCTCATCGTCTGGTTCCTTCAATACAAGTACATAAAAAATACTAATTACATTTTTTCAATTACTAAACCTCTCTTTTTATCTTTTAATTTCCGTAAACGAATTTTGGACGCCTGATGTGTCGTAATCGATAACAAATTCGACCTCGAACCACAAACTGTCTTCAAGGTAAATTTCTAAAGTCGTTTATAATCTTTAAAATCTTTTATATTTGTTGCGCAATATATTAATATATTCTGATACGAAATAAAAATGATGTAATGCTATAATTTATTTCGATGAAATTCGTATCATAAAGATTATTTGATTTACTTAAACATTTAATAATAAATATTTATTTATTTTTTTGTATGCTATATTAAGAGCAGTGATTAAATAAATAGTTGAGAGCATTTTTATTTTTATTATTTACCATTTATTTCTTAGTTTATGTTTAATTCTCATAAGACTTCCAGTGTACTATATAAGGTGTAAAAAAAAAATTCTGTTCTACCATATGGAGGATAAATATCTCCATTTAACATTAAATATTTTATTCATTGTTTTAATAAATACAGGACGATAATGAAAAGATATATCTAAATCTGTACCACTACTGCCCTCGAAGGATAAGTACAGGGTAGAGACTGTACTGTTTCAAAGCCAACGGTTGTATAGGTAGATTATGTTGGCACGCATTTTTTATTTATTGCCATAAATATTCTGGTAAAATTATTTCTAAAAAAAAATAAAAAAATTCCTAATTGAAAGGGGTCTGACAATTATCCTGGACAATTATCTCCCTAAGCAACCGTTGTCCTGGGTACAGTACAGTGTCTACCATGTACTGAACCCAATACCCTGCATAGGTTGTAGTACTGTTCTTCTTTATTATCATAATTATTTCCGTAACTACATAATAATGTAGTTACGGAAATAATTGATTAATTAAATAATTACATAATAAAACAAGCGGACAAAATAAAATGCGTAAATCAAAATTTAATGAGTTTAGTACGAATTGGTAAGGGGACAACCTGTGGTCTGGTGGTTAGCATAGCCTACTATGCCCAAGATGGTGGTTTCCCAACATAATTTCATGTGGCAGCAGACCACAGGATTTTTTAAAGGTACTAAAAAATCCTTGTTACGCCGTCCTTCAGAAGGGACGTTAAACGGGTGTACCTAGCCTGTACGATGTCAGGTACTCGTTAAAAATCCCTATCCAAATTAAAACTGTATAGGAAAAATAAAGAGTTCCAACTGTAGCATCGTCCAATTAGTCATCGCCGCCTAAAAGTGAGGTTAAACAAATAATTCAATCAAACGAATCGTTTTTTTAAGGGAGTAAAAAATCCTTAGTTACGCCGTCCTTCGGAAGGGACGTTAAACGGGGGGTCTAGAGCCTGTACTATGTCAGGTACTCGTTAAAAATCCCTATCCTAATAAAACCTGGATAGGCAAAATTTAGGGCTCCCACTGTAGCATCGTCCGATTAGCCATAGCAGCATAAAGTGACGTTAAATGAACAAACAAACAATCAAACGAATCAGTAACTATTTTAGGAGCATGGTGTTTTTTATTTTTTATAAAATGTATATATTGATTTTTTCTTTTTTACAAGCATTAAGTTGCACAAAGTTGTATTAAGATTTCCCTTGAAAGCACCTGGAAGATATTATCGTAAAGTTACTGAACTTTACCTTGGAAAAGGTCATTGCTTTTTGTGAATCAAGTTTGTGTAAAGCCATGTTTGTAAGCTCGACTTCCCTCCCTTTGAAGGTATCCGTTCAAATCGATTTATACTAAATCGATTCTCCACAATTTTTCAACATTTAAAAATTTTATCATTTTATTTTTCAAAGTTTTTCTTATTTCACACCTTTAAAAATACTTTAACCGGAAGAATCTTATAATAAAAAAAATCCGGAATGATAACTGTACTTGTTGTAGATTGTTAAGTTGATTGTATCACTTTTGAGTATATTACTTTTTTTGTATTTATCATTTATTTACTTCATAATTCGGTATTGAATTTTATTGAAGATGGCAAATGATTAACAGATGTGCAGGTCAGGGGTTCTACATCTACTGTGAAGCAGATAAATTATGTATTCTATCAAGAGCACCTTTCGGGCAGATGGTCTCTATTGGATCTGGGGACCCTTCTGCAGCTCACCTAACCTATAGAAAGTGGGTAGCCTAAATTAGGGGATAATCTGATTCGACCAAATCTCCTCCATGCAATTCCGTTGTCATGGAAACAGTATAGTCCCTACCTGAACGCTATATCCCTCATGATTTGTAGTTTTGCGGATGTTTTAATTTTTATTAAAATGCTTTCAATGGTTCTGATTAAACATTTATTCCTTATTTCAAAGTATCAACTTATCAAAAATTGTAATTACAAAAAACTTATTCGAAACAATAGAAAAAAATGATTAAATTGGTAAACATAAAAAATAAAATAAGGAAATATAACCGAAAAAGAATGGAATCTTTAAGGTTTGTAGTGGTACAGATAATAAATTTTATCCATTTTAGAAAACTTAAATTAAATTTTTTTTTAATTGATTTTTCTTCGTTGATTTGTTTTATTTTTATCATTATATTAGATGCACCTCAAAATTGTGTAATTTTTATTTCGATTTTTTAAAAATGGTTTATGAAATATTTTATCATTACATTTATCATTTGAACGTCCGAAAGACAGAGGCGTAGGTACGAGGATAGCATTAAGGGTGATTTTACGCATTTGAATTTAGCGGTAATCCATGGGTTCATGGAATCGACTTCGAGCCTTCAGGTTCTTTGATCATTATATTTTAATTATTGGGGAGCGGAGGGGCTCAGTGGTAGAGCGCTAAGTTGCCATGCCGAAGGTCCTGGGTTCAAATGCTGCTTGGTAGACTTTTATTTAATCTGTTAGCAGCCGGAGATAAATCCTATTGGAGTTAGGACCTTCCTGGGGCTCACCCTGGCTCTATAAAGTAGGTTCCCAAAAGGGAAAAATCTGGCGGTTGAGTGAGACACATCACCGCCCTGCATAAGCGTTGTTCAAGAAACGGTACAGTCTCTACCACGTACTTAACCCAAGACCCTTCATGGGTTATGGTACACATTTTTTTAATTTTTATTATTTTCAGAATTTTAAACTTCATTTTGGCTATGATTCAGCGCTAGTTATTGATAATTTAATGTATGAACATAAGTGTTATCTGACGGCTGAGTGTGATCTAGGACAAATCACCGGCCTGCACAACCGTTGTCCAAGAAACGGTACAATCTCTATCACGTACTTAATCCTTTCTTATCATTTATATGTTTACTACGAACGTTATACGTTATGTATTATCAATCCTTTTAATAATTACTGTTTCTTTTGAGATTTTTATTTCCATTTTTTTAAATTTTTCCATCGTGGAAAGTCCACGAGACTATGCATGTGACATTTCCATTACATAAGTTCGAGTTCCGGAAAGATCCGACATTAACTGAAAAGTATCCGTTGGGAAGGAAGGGAGGTTGTGTAAGATATGGACGAGGGAAAGTCGTCGTGTGTTTAATCAATTTCAGTAATTCCGATGAAGATGAATGTTGAACGGTGGCTCATATATTCAAAGCTCCGGCGTTATACAATATATTATTTTATGTAAAAAATAATTTTAACAATGATATGTTATTAAAATTTAATTTTTAAAGCCGTGGTATGGATTTCCATAAGTAAGAATAAAACCTTGTTATCGATTTGTAACAGTGTAAGACTAGAAATGATTTATGTCAACCAAAAACTCCGATAATATTGACGAAATTTTTTTGTGTTATAAAATTTAAAAATACTGTACTGCTTAACCTTTTAATAATTGGTTTATTTGTAATGTATGTATATTACAATAATTTACTACTGGAGACTGTAGAGCCCAGTAATAAATAAATAATACGAAAAACCTCAAAAAATAATGTTTATTTAATTATTTTCCGTTATTTTATGCTGGTATGGCTTATTGGACAATGTAACAGCAGGAGTAATAAATTTTTCCTATTTAGATATGAATCTTTAAAGAGTAGAGAACGGGTTCGGACCGTCAGTTTACGTCCCCTCCGAACCACGGACTAACAAAGGATTTTTTCTGTCTTTAAAAATGATAAGGCCACCTGCCGGGCTGCGAATCCGCGGTCTTGAGCATAGCAGATTGTTATGATAACCACTGCCTACACCATAGGTCGCCCTGGAAATTACAATGTTAAATCGTTTTTGGAGCATTATTTCAAACAATTAAACACTACTGTTACTATCTTAAATAATAAATGAACATTTGATTATTTCAAAAATATTTATTGTGAGAAAAGAAAGGCAGAAGAAAATTACAAATGGATGAATGTACAAATAGGAAGCGAAGTGGCTCAGTGGTAGAGCACTGAGTTGCCATGCCGAAAATCCGGGTTCAATTCCCTCTGTCGCCAAAACAAGATTTATTTAGTCAACTCCCTGCACGCCCGAAACAATATAGTCTCTCATATAATCATATACTGCTCAACCCCAGACCCATTCACGGGTTGTTGTTGTACAGGTTTTTTTAAATGTTTGAATGTATAAAAAAATATTTTTATACTTAAGTAAATATACATAGATATCTAGTTAGATAACTGTACCAATAGGACCTGTGATAACTGAATGCAGTACTCCGTAAGGACGCCCTATTACAGATTAACAGTTGTGCAAGGAAGAGTTCGTCTAGTATTCCAATAATTATCAATTCTAACTTGAGTGAGTACCTAAGTTATTATGAGAACAATCTTTAACCACTAAGTATCCTTGCGGTCCAATATAAAAAAATATTGTAATTTTTAGTAAAAATTTACGTAACTCATGTCAAAAATAGGGAGGATTTAATATATATGATTTATATTAAAGAGTATAAACAAAGTAGCTTTAAAAATAGAGCTTTATTTTTTTTGTTTTTATTATAAGTTAATGTTTTTATTAAACATAGTGGGCTAAAATAGGTCAGAGGTATGTGATAACTCATAGATAAGACTAAATAAAGAAATTTAACGAAACAGAGAAACGTTGAAAGACAACAAACAAAAACTTTTTTGTTCTTTCTTATAGGAGTATATTTATTTACCCCGACTATACAAATTGTTGATATTATTTATTTGCACAATTTATCTTATAATTTATTTTAAGCTTTCATCTGTGATAAATATCCATAGATTATAGAAAGTAGACAATTTTTATACTTTAAAACTTTATTGGACTTCATTATGGTTGGTGCATTGTTTTATTCTAGGATCCATGGTCCATTTTTGCACTTGATTAGTATCAAGCTGAATCGTCGTGAATAGCTTCGTTTCGATGAGACGCCCAACAATTACTGTGCGAAAATTCTCGATTGTGGTAGCTAACAGAGGTAGCAAGGATAAAATATGTCGATTTCATGATTCTCAAACATATATTACTAACTGGTTTTTTTTTTTTTTTTTGTTAAATCTCAAGATAATTATCTAAATTATTTGAAAAAATATTTGTCTTACAAAATGTATGGTTTGATCACAGTGTCCCCTCATTCCAACGTGTATCGATAACGAGGTCATCAAAAATTATTACTAACCATTTTTTTTTTTTTTACTTCTTCTTTTTTGACTTCGTTATCGGAACAATTTTCAACATTTTGTTTACTTTTTTATTGTTGGGCGTCTCATTGAAACGAAGCTATTCACGAAGATTCAGCTTGATACTAATCAAGTGAAAATATGGACCATGGATCCTGTACTATTTGTCATTGGCCTGAGAAGGACGTTGGGCACGTGTGTATTATAGATTTAAATTTATAATACATAACATACGTATTCATGTTATTTTAAATAAGCAAATACATCCTGCACAAGCTTTATAACAATAGCTTATTTAACAAATGCTTCTTTCAACAGCGAAGCGTGGTTTGTATAGTGCTGAGTCGTTAAGCTGAATGTCTTGTGTTCAAATCTGTCTATGCCAGATAAATCATTTATTCTTTTAACAGCCACGGATGGGCCCTGTGGGATCTAAAGGTAGTGAGTGACCTTTCCAGCCTCTTTAAAGTTGGTACCCGGACACAACCATTGTCTTAAAAAGAGGAAGCCTCTACCATGTACTCAACCCAAGGCACATCATGGGTTGTATTGGTACATGTTTTATTTTTTAACCTTCCGTAGGAAACATGAATCGTGCACTGTTCGTTGGTAACACGGGGTGATTGAATACATTTTGTAATATTAATGCTTTAAATGCTTGTATAGTTAATGCATCTTCTATAGACTTTGTATGATATAGTTTTGTGAATAAAAAATATATATAAAATCCATTTAAAACACATGTACTTAAAGAAAGTAAAGACATAGTATTGCTTATAACTTTTAATTTTTACAAGCAAGTTTTTGAACATGTATTTCTTTTTATTTTAAAATAAACAATAATTACTGTGACAAAAACATTTCTAACATATATATACACATATGATCGTTTTTTTTTTATATCGTTTTTTTATCGTATTTTTGTTATCAGTTTTTTTTTATACAAAGTTCAAAAGCAATTTTTACACACTTCTTTATGGTGAATACCGCAAGTTGGTTGGCCACAGTTTTCAATTTTGCAGTTATAGTCATAGGTAGTGTCAAAATCAGCTTCTGTTTCCGAATCGAGCAGTGATTGTATCTTCGAGTGAAGTATTGTATCTTCACAAGAAGTTATGGAACCTTCATCACTATTCTCAAATTCATCCTCTAACATATCTCTAACAGTCTCACTAAAGTTTGGATCACTAATACCAGCCATAATGTAGTGAACAATAATGCAAAACAAATATACAGCACAAAAATCACACACACGATTAGTAACAGGGGTTACACACCACCCCAAGTCTTACAAACAAACCACTTTGGAAAGAGCAATAAATACAAAACTCTATACTTGGACTCACCTCAGATAGACTAAGGAATACCAACATCCTACCCACATTGGTGCCACTATTAACAAACAAATCGTACTTGCTTGGGGTGACACGTCACCCCTGTTACAACCTGACGGTTAAACAGATATTTGTATAACGCTGCAGAATTGACGGGAGAATTACTGATAACGAAATTCCCTCTGATAAGCTTATAATGTACGTTTAAGAGTAAACATTAGCGTTCCTTTCTCAAAACATTTCGTGTTGCGTATTATTTTCCCCATTTATTACGATATGACAGATATAAACCCCTCTTTATAAATTCGCCACGTTTCATCATAGAGTTTAAAATATGGTCTAATTTTATACTTAATATTTGCTATTGCACATATACAAATTAATTTTCTTGCCAAATTTCTGAACGCTTGGTGCGTTTTAAATTGGCGGAGTCAGACCTGCGCGTTTCATATTAAATGTGTATTTTAAGAGATGTGAACCTAGTTATGAGGTTCGTACCGGATAAATATTGTAGAAAACTAAAATATTTTTCGATATTTCGCCAATTATAATCACCATTATAAGAAGAGAATGGGAATAATAACATTAAAGGCGAATAACAAATAAATCATAGTTGAAAAATAAACCAACCAGAGAGCATCCCACCACCATCATTGCTTAGAGAAGCCAATAGTATTTGAGTCTTGGTTGTGGTGGCATGCTGTTTCTGGGTAGTGTCCTTTTGCTATATTTATTATTTGGAGTTTACTCCTTAAGAAGCGATTTTCATATTTAGCCCGCGGTATGAATATTTTATGAGGAGGAAAATCAAGTTTTAAATAATAGTGGCGAGTAACGCTCCCTTCTCGATAAGATTGTGTTATTTGTTTTATATAATAGACAGAAGTTAAAAGTTAAAGTACCCGGGACTAATCGTGAAGAGATACGTGTGGTATCTATGGTAACAGTGTATTTATTGCTTTACTCTCGGAGTGTTGAAATGCGATATTTGTTTGTATAGGAGCCTTTTTTTTTTTATTACGTTTTCGTTTCTGAGGAGAATAATAAAATTGGAACAGGTTGTGAGAATATAAAAGGATTCGATAAAAGACTCGTAGATCCAATCTTGGAGGTTATCATCAATCCTCAACTGCCTGATTTATGGTACTTAATATTAAACCAATTTCGGCACTAAATTGCTTTTCAATTGAAATAAATTATAGAAAATTAAATAATTCGTCATAATAATTTCAGACCAAAAAATACTGAATACGGTGCAAATTATTCTTGTATTTCTTTCTTTAATATAAACTTACCTTACCTGTACCACTACAACCCATAAGGGTCTTTGGTTCAGTACGTGATAGAGGAGCCTGTAGTATTTCTAGGATGACGGTTGTGAAGGGAGATGATCTGTCCATGATCACCCTAAACTGCCAGGATTTCCCCCTATTAAGGATACCGACTTTATAGAGGCTGGGCGAACCCTAGGAGAGTCTCCACACCCGGATCCATCTCCGGCTGTTACCAGATTAAATAGGTTACACAGTCGGATTTGAACCAGGGACATTCGGTACGGCAAATCAGCTCTCTACCACTGAGCTACCCCCGCTCCCTAAAGTATAAAAGTCTTCAAAATATTCGGTGAAACTAATTTAAGAGAATTATTCTGCCAGGAGTCAGAAATTTCGCCTTGGTCGGGAAGGGTGTGTCACACCGATCCCTCACAATTAATTTGAAAACACAAAAAGTTTGGAAATTGGGGATTTATAAACCTGCTTGAAGTTTCTAAAACTGTAATAAAATATTTTAATTAAAGAACTGTTCCGATTTCAGAGCAATAATAGTAAGTAATAATGTAGGTTTATGTTTTATTTAATCTAAAAAACGTAAGTAGTCTAATAAATTTATAATTTTAAATAAAATAACTGAGGTAATCCAGTGGACACACGACTGCCATAAAATGCCTTTATTTCTCTTGTACTTTTGCTTTCTTTGATACGGTTTCTTGCTTTATTTTTGTGTGAAAGAAAATGTAATTATAGTAATAACTGTTCCACAAGGTATCACTATAAAAGATATACAAGACATAGTACGCCACGTCAATAGATGTATATTCACGGTTGTGAAATACATCCCAAGAAAGGATATCCTACCACCCTAGTGCTCTAAATGTCAGCAATTTGGGCACACAAAAAACTATTGCAACCACTCCGTAAAATGTGTAAGATGCAGCGGCTCACATAACATTTCTGAATCTCCGCGACTAGGCGAACTAAAATGCTCAAATTGCGCACGTCGCTTCTTACAGAAAATGCCTCCATAGGAAAAAAAATAGAAGGCCGAAACGTTGGCACGATTAATAAAAATAAGTTTTGCTTATTTTTTGTGTTATTATTGACCGCACCCCCTGACCAAAACTAACTTTCACTGGCTCTTCTTATAGGTCCCTTAGCTCTTTATTGAACCTGATTCTCTACTTGTCCTCTATTGTGATATGTCCAAAAATTTTACGCAGAACTTTTCTTTCCCAGATTTCAAGGATCCTTTTGCAGTTCTAACTAATACATTGTTTATTAATATCTACTGTCAATGGTTACTTTTTAAGTATTTAAAATAATTAAGCATGATTTTTAAAGCTTTGTGCTGAACTACTTACCTCTTAATCCTGAGTTGGAAACCGCCTGTGGGAGATAAATTATTTCCGTTTTTTTAACAGCCGTTAATCTACCCTGTAAGTTCCGAAGGCCATCTTGGGGTTCACCTAGTCTTGATAAAGTGGTTACCCTCAATTGGGGTAAAACTTGGCCTTTGATATTGATCTCGACAAAATCATCTTGCACAAACATTGTCTTAAAAACAGTGTAGTCTCTACAATTCGCTGAAGGTTTTTATTGTCAAATAATGCATC
Source organism: Troilus luridus (assembly GCA_964056705.1). Classification (NCBI taxonomy): domain Eukaryota; kingdom Metazoa; phylum Arthropoda; class Insecta; order Hemiptera; family Pentatomidae; genus Troilus; species Troilus luridus. The sequence continues at coordinate 20,022,504 of OZ057417.1, forward strand.
CGACAATTTATTTTTCCTATTTTAGTAGTGAATATAAATGTACTTTATTACTTATATTTTAATCAAGTTATCTTTTGATTTCATTACTAACCTATAATCAGTGATTCTATGGATAATTTTAGCAATGTATATCTGACTTCAGTAGGTAAAATTTAAAAAATAAAACAACTGAAATAATTTTACGCTTATAAGAATATAAGAGACGAGTATAGTACAGGACCCCTAGTGGAAAATCCGTGAACTATAGTTGTGAATTTGAAAGTAAAATCTTTTCGTGAAAATAGGTCTTTCTGATTTCTCTCTGGATCTTGATTCCGATTTCTCGAAAGAAAAAAAAATCAACCGTAAAACCTTCTCGTGTAAATCAGGCTTAACAAATCGACAATCCAAATTTCCGACTGTTTCCTTTTTTTTATATATATCTAACAAGCAGTATAATCAATGATTTGTATAACATCATTTTGGAAATCACGCTACTTTCTCCTTTCTACTGAGACTTATCACGCCGTATATAGGTAAATAAAAAAGCTTCAGAGTACTGCAGCGTTATCAGTTATCATCGCTATCTACCTGAAGTCGCGGTAACTAAATGCTTTGCATTAAAACTAAAAAATTCATATTTGCTTTTACTATTAAAATAATTCCTGTTTTAAGTTTATATCGATAAAAGATATTTAATTTTGTTTATTTTATAATAAAATTAAATTAAGGCAGTAATAATTTTAAAAAAATATCATGATCTTTAGTTCAATTCAAAGCTGTTAGTCACCACAATGCCGCCAGATCACTTGTGTGGCGTCGTGAATTGATAAGGTGACGCCAACATGTATCCATGTGTGAGGTTAAGATTTTTTTATTTAAAGCAAAATGAAATGAATACTCATTTATTTATGAAAATAGATTTTTTATATAAAATTTTTAATACCGGAAAAAGAACAATGACTGACTTCATAATGCAAAAATATAAATTATATTAATGTCATTAGATGATCGTATCTACGGTGTATTGCTTAATAGTTATTGGAAATTAGCGAAATCACAATTACAGATACAGAAAATATCTATGAATTGGAAACCGCCTGGGGGAGATAAATTATTTCCGTTTTTTTAACAGCCGTTAATCTACCCTGTAAGTTCCGAAGGCCATCTTGGGGTTCACCTAGTATTGATAAAGTGGTTACCCTCAATTGGGGTAAAACTTGGCCTTTGATATTGATCTCGACAAAATCATCTTGCACAAAAGACTTAAAAACAGTATAGTCTCTACAATTCCTACATCCTATAATTTATTTATAGGATATTTGTTAATAGTGTTATCAAAGCAGTAATTAACAATTATTAGTGACGTAATTATTGAAAACTGAAGAAATTCGTTCCAACTCAGACCGAAACTAGTTCTGAACCTAATTAGGATTGAGCATGCGCAGTAAAGGACTGTCGGACTAGCTGTTGGAACAAATCGTATGTGTCCGGCACACTGATGATTTTATAATGTTATTGTTTTAGTTAAACTCTTTAATATTTCAGTTATTGACTTCATATCATCTGCAGCCCCTGTGAATAAGTGGTTAATTCGATTTTTATCCTTAGATAAAGAATAGGGATCGTGTCATTCTAGTATTTTGTGGCTTGAAGTTATAGATTTATCCACTTACTTAATCGAGGCTGTATATGAACCTGAAAATTGTCTGAAATTTCTAGTTTAACATACAGTTTACCTTGGTCTATATTGTTTGAGAGAATAATATATATTTAAATATTGGCGGTTTGATGATATCGCGAAACCTTGATATATCTCTAACGGTACACACACGCGTGCCGTTTTCCAGTTTTAGACGTTGGGGGGTGGGAGAACCATGGTTTGCCAACGGAGAGGCACCGAAGGTTCAGGTCATGGTTCTCCCAGCCAAGTCCTCTGAACCCCAACATAAATATTATTACTCACTGACAGCGTGCCAACTCAGTTGGTCTTTTTATATGATTCATCTCTTCCTCGCTACGCAATGCACCATCGCCCTTCAGTTTAAATATACCTCTAGATATGTGTGTACAATACATACATATATAAAACAAACGTTTTCCAGGGATTGCATAATTCCAGTAATACATAAATAAGAAAAATTGAAAGAAAAAAAAACGAATATGTAAAACTAGCTGCCTTAAAGAAAAATACATTAACGGTTGTTAAAGCAGGATTCGTGCTAACTGTTTACCGTATAACACGTGAATACCACTGGTTTCGTCCCGCCTACGTCTCGGTCGACCTCTTGTGCCTTTACACCCTGATTAACTTCCGTGGATTCCTTCATTATCCACACCAACCACTTTACTTCGCTCGCCCTTGTTATTATTTCAATTATATTCAATATATGTTTTTTTTTAGTATTATAGTCCGAAATTAATCATTGAGATTTCATAGGTTATATGTACCTTAATTTGGTAGAACTTGCCGGAATCTAGCACTTCATATATTAACAAAACATATATGAACTACAAATACACTTTTCAGGTTTTCTTCCTCTTCGTTCTTTCCTTGCCCTTTAGCTTCCTACAGAGATCTTCCAGTATGTGACTCTTTCTCGATCGTTCTTCTGCAGAAAGCGTAGGTCTTTCTTTGGGGATCCTTCACACCTGCAACTCTACTTCTAAATCCTGTCCTGTCCCACACTTCGGTCTGTCTAATCTTTGCCCTTTTCAAGTCCTGATATACCTCCTAAATCCATGGAAGTTGCACTTTCCGCTTCTCTTGAAGGTTGAGAATTTTTTTAGCCAACCTCTCGGTTCCCAATCGTCTAGTATGCCCAAGGATCAACTTTTCCTTCTCATTGTGATAGAACACCTTTAAACTTGTCATCGATTTCTTGGTTTGACCTCAGTTAAAATTTTTATATATTTTCTTGGGATATTTCTTCCCCATTTCTTTATTTTGGCAGTTCTCTTAATAGAATATGTATGTGTATATTTTTTTTTGTATTTTTATATTATAAGTTTTTGAAGTTCAGTCAATAAATGTATAGGTTTTTTTTTGCGATGTTTCGGGAATTTATTTTTCACGTATTTATTCCCTAACGTTGTAAAAATAGGCTTTTAGTTAATTACAGTAAATAGTTATGGGCATTAAGATTACTCAGTCTAGAGCATTGTTTGCATGAAACATGATAATAAGGTACAGTCATCGTGAGTAATGCAGAGAAACATTTCGTCATTAATTTGTACACAATTCATTCATTAATAATGTATTTTAAATATTCTTTTAATAAATAGTATTAATTTTATATTCAGACTAGCTTGTGATTTTACTGTCCATAACTATCAACTGCAATTCACTAAAATCCTTTGATGCCTATTTAAGAAAACAATAAATTCTCGAAACGTTGCTAAAAATAGTTTTATATTTATTTACTGAACATTAGAACCTGAAAAATTTATTTTATAAACATGCCCGGATAAATGCATACAAATATATATTCTGTATATTGTCGTTACCAGATAATTACTTGGTATTGTGGGTTCACTTGTGATATGGTGGTTAACATAACTACCTTCTATGCCCAAGTTCGCGGTTTTGCAGCCTGGCGGTGGCCTTAGGATTTTATTAAAGGTAGTAAAAACCCTTGGCTATGCCGACCTTCAGAGGGGACGTATAACGTCGTCCCTATCCTACTTATGCCTGGGTAGGCATAATACTGAAGCATCGTCCTGTTAGCCGTAGGCAACATAATGTGATGTTGAAAATATAAACAAAAGTCTTGGTATTGTATGTATTGAATATTACAATCTACCTTGAATTATAATTTGCTTTGAGGAAATCTCTTGCCAGTGGGAAATATTATTTTAAATACCAACGATTATGTACTCTTTATCTCTTATGCATGGAGACCACAAGGCTCAGAATCAATATCTCTTCAGTTAACTTATCGAAACCTCCCAGGCATTAAGGTCTCTCGATAACTGTTTGTCGTTAGTTTTTGTTGTTAACTTGTCGGAATCAAAGCCGTTTGAGCGTTTGGAAACAGCATCGGTACGCTCTCCTGGTATTTGGCTACTTGCATTACAGTTTATTTGTGTAGCGTTTTTTTCTTTCCATATTGTTTTTATGTGCCAGCTGTGTGCGGTACTAGCGCGCTGCAGTTTTGTGTTAATACGTTTTACCTGGTTTTGCGCGTTTCACTTTTACGTCGTGTGTTCTGTTAGTATCTATTTTGTGATGAGTACTTTTAAGTAAGTTGAATTGTTTAAAGTAATTCATATTTATCTTATTGTCTTTGTCACTTCTTTTTTTTCTGTATTTTGTATCGTTAATTATTATGAAGTTTTCTATTATTCTTGACAGCGATCTCGCATAAATCACCTTCTTTTTTTTTTGTATGTTTGATATGGAATATCTGTCGAAGTATATTTTTAATAGTTTAATAGTAAGCCATGTTTTTATGTTATTTTACTTCTAATTTTAGTTCTTTTCTTCTACTATTATAAAATATTGGCGTATTTTTTAACGTGTTTTCGGCCAATATACCTATGCACAACCGTTGGCTTAGGAACAGTGCAGTCTCTACTATGTACCCAAGGCGTGTTGTCTATGTTGTTGCAGTGGTAAAATTTTTGTTTTGTATTATTAACCTAATTTTACGTCTTAAACTTTTTAAGTCGTATTTCCTGTTTAATGAATAATTTAAATTTTATTTAGTAATTTATTCGTTGTGATTTTTCTGTACTTTGTATTACTATTATAATATCTTTTATCATTATTACACAGTTGCTAATTATTTTGAGCCTATTATCGGCCAAATCACTTCCCATTGGCTTAGAAACAGCACAGTCTCTCTCATGTATTGAACCCGAGCTCCTTCAAGGGTTGCCATTGTTCAGGTTTTTGTGTATTATAATGTTTCACATGATTTTTCACATTTAATTTTTACTTCGAATTTTATGTTTATGTCTACTAATGAATAATTTTGTATAGTACGTCATATTCGTAGGTTATGTTACATCTGTTTTTATGATCTTTTTACTGTTATTGTGTCGATTTATCAGAAGTAACTAATGAATTTAATTGTTAATTTTATTCTCTTGTAAAGTATTACTTTTTATATATTCTATTTGGGTTTATTAATTATTTGTTTGCCTTATTTTTTATTTTGTTTTTCACGACAAGGAAGAACTTACTTTTTGTTGGGAACTACGCTCTAAAAATTATAGGACTTGTTTAGACTAGAACTGACAGGAACAATAATACTTTTTATTTTTAATGTGTTAAAGTTGCCTCTACACGAGTCCTGTGTGAACTTCAGGAGGATTTGTAGATCCCACAGGGTCTTGGCACTCCTATTCAGGTAGTAATAATGTATCTGTCACAGCCGGTTTCGAACCCTTTTTTACAGTTGAGTAATTCAGCGCACTGAGGCACTCCGCTTTCATCGAAACGAAATAAAAATAAGTTATTATTATTTTGTTGTTTACCTGTATCGTTTCAATGCCACGTTTGTTCGTGTGTGGTATTGGGACCATACTATCACCTTGTTTTATTCGAGCCGCGAATGTCAGAGGTTGGATCTTGAAGGTCAATATAACAAACAATTTTAGATTTATCGGCCGGAAATCAGATGTTTTGCTTGTTCTGGCCTGGTTCCAACTGAACTGCTGGTCCCTCACGGTCCGCCTGTAATGGATGTGTGTTTATATTCTGTGTATATAGTACTGTATATATACTTACTCCACTCCACCCCTGTCTCTTCTACCCTCCTGTTCAGCGAGAAAGATATCCGGGAGAGACATACATTAAGCCAGATATTTATGTCCGATTATCGTTGCATCATTTAATATCATGGTAAGGGCCAATCATTTAACTTTTAAAAGATAATTGTTAACTTCTAAGAAAATAAATAATAATCATATTTCTGTTTTAGAGAAATGGACTTAATAACAATTTTACTTCTTGTTTGAAGTACTACATCATTATAATAGAGATGTAAACATATTACAAAAATATATAATTTCATAATAATTTTACAGGGGCGGTCAAGCTCAGTACGTCGGGTGCTTGGTCACTGGTGTCTATATATCGTTATCGAGACTATATGTGGTAGATTAATTGGTATTCTGTCAACAACGGTGAATCGACTCAGTAGCTTCTAAAGACTTCTGGGATTAACCGACACTCGATAACTAAAGGAAAACAACGCGCTTTAGATTGATCTCGGAAAATTACTTCCCTGCGCAAGCGTTGGCTTAGAAACATTGTTGTACCTATCATTACTTAGTCCATTTTAATAATCTAATATGATTATAATTTTCTTGGAATTTACAATCTTTAGATAATATGAAACAGGAAGCATAACAAACACATCATCTGCTTTCTTGATTATCTTAAGTATATTTTATTTTCCTTTCATTTTTACTAAAATGTTTAAATTTATATGTTAGTAAATGAATAGACAGTAAAATTGAACATAAGTAACAAATGGCGTATTATTTATTTACAAAATATTTATTTGGATGAGATTCTACCAGAATATAATATTATGTAGTGGTCGTTAGTTCAATACTGTATTTGTTCGTTAATTGTGCAATAAAATATATTATTTTAAATGAAAATTCCTGAGACTTCATTTTATTAGCGGTTAGTCACATGATAGCCTACCAGTTGTATGCTGAAATATTTTAAATATATTACTTAATTGTTTTGAGATACTGAAATTAAATAAAAATTTTTTACATTATTCTGTTGTCAAATTGTTTAAGTATTGGGATTGCCTTAGGATGTATAATTTGACCTTTTTAGCCTTTAAAAAATAATTTTAACTATATATCTTTACGATTATAATATTTGGAATGTTAAATACATGTTTAGCTTTAAAAAAATTATCTTTATTGTATAAATAATTTCATTCTTAAGGTTTGTTGTCGTTACATATTAAATACTACCGGTTATGCAACTTTGGAGTTATTAAAATGAAAATAATAATATTTTTTTTTCAGGTGAGCTGCAGAAATATGTAATTGTTGAAGATAAAAAACCTGTGACCTTAACGGTAACAATTGGGAGACCTCGACTATTTAATTTTGTTGTGTAAGGTATGTATTTTCGTGTTTATAAATAAATATATGGAAGTAATTACCTTACTAGGATACTTAAATATATTAACTATACTTGAATTTTCAGTTATATTGGTCTTGTATTGTGATTTTTTCAATTAACTGTGCTTACAAAAATTGCTCATAATATATTACTGTAACAAAACTACTTAAAATAAGTAGGTAAATATAAAATTAAAAATTAAATAGGAAGTATTTTGAATTACACATTATATCTGTATATATAGGTATTTATTTTTAATTTAATAGGATGAAATATTTTTTTTTAATACAATTTATAATTGACGTTTTTAAATTTAAAAAATATGTAATATATGTTTCTGTATTTATTTCTTGTTTAATAAGTACTAAAACTAAACTTGAGAGAAAACCACGCAGTTTTGAGTGGGCATTACTGGGCACTTAAGTGTTTACTGTTAATCTCTAAGTTTGTTGTTTACCTTCAGTGATAAAATGTATATATTATTATTTATTATTATTAACTAAACTAATCAGCTATTTTTTTTTTTTTGAAACTTTGTAAATAGTCAAGACAAAAAAACATCACACTTCTATTAAAATTGGAGGCTTTACGTTTCAAAATTTAGTATCCAAGTGACAAAAATTTGAATATGAACTGATACATTTGAATTATGTTCATATTTGGTTAAAACAATACTAATTAATAAAATAAAATATTTAAAAAATCAAATTAAAGAACTTGTTTGCCAAGGACTGCTTTTTTCATTACAGATTTCCGTCCTCCAATGATCAAATATTGCATCAGCCTTTTTTTCTTTTCAAGTGGTGTTATATTATTTATTTATTTTTCTATATATCTCCTTACATATTTTGTTTGTTTTTGTCAACATAGAACAGAATTATTGCATCGCGAAATTCTGAATTGTAATAAAAACAGGATAGTTTAACAATTTTTTTTTCTATGAGTTTTTATTATAAATCCTTATTTCCTCACAATCATTTGGGCGAACTAATTACTATAATAGCTTGTAATTAAAAAATAAATAATAATAAATAGGAAAATAACGTTGAAGAAGCGTAGTTCATTGCAGGTTATTCGAAGAAAAATAATATGGGAAACATATAAATTGTTCGCGATTGGCTAAGCGTAAAAAATACAATGACCAAGATTCAAAAATTAAAATAAGTAAGAAATGTGATTTAAATAAAATGCAGGAAGAAGGATATAATGTGAGAAAGTTAATAAATTAAATCTAAGAGAAAATCTGAAGAATTGTAAAAACCATAATAAATATGCAATAAAAGTATCATTAGTACGTACAATAATTAATGAATGAAAATAATAATAAATTATAAGTAAATGCTTAAAGACTAAGATAAAATAAAAATAATGAGTTCTATACAAAATAAATCCTAGTTCAGGAGTGGTAGTTTATTTATTTATTTTTTAAAATAAGGAAGAAAATAGTTGGGGGTGCAGTCAAATAAAAATTTTATACCACTTCATACTATAGGTATGGATTTTTAAAAACTGTTATACTCTATATTCATATCTTGACTTTCATATTTTCTTTCATTTTACTTATGTAAACTCCCTAGGAGTCTATTATCTTACCTTTTATAGTTTATATATATTCTACTACCTTTTCCATAATTTTACTTCTCACCTCTGATGTTTATACCTTTTCTTTCTTTTTTTAAATATCTTTCTGTTTACTTCCGTATTTTATCTTTGTTAAAAAAAAAAAAAAAAAAAAAAAAAAAAAAAATTTGGCATCACCACCGTTCTGTACATTTTCTCTGTAATTTTTTGTATTCATATATATCCGTCACTTTTGTTCTAAATTTCTACCTCTCTACATATATAGTTTTTCTCATTTATCATATACTTAGTCCTCAATGTATTTTTATTGTATTCATTGTATGTTGTCTGTTTTTCTTTCTTAGCCCTGAAGATGACCCACAAAGTGGGTCGAAACGTCGGCACTTAATTAAATAAGTATCCAGTTATTTAGTGTTTTATTTGACTGCACCCCCAACTATTTTCTTCCTTACATCATCCAGTCAACCATTCCTCGCTTCTCATGATTCTTATTTTTTAAAATAAAAAATTATCGATGGTGTTTCTCAACATTAGGAGGGGACTAGTATAAACAAATCGTTCATGTTTATAGAAAATTTGTTTCAAAAATATATTAATAATAAACGTAAAAATGATTTGGAATTGACAAAACGTGAAAATAAAAACCTCACAACGACCAAGAATTAATAATACACATCAACAAGAAATGTGATGAAAAAAAACAACCATATTTGTGTGTGTGTTGGTTTTAGAGTTTTGTAGCGAAAAATTGTGTTGTTTATATCAATATATATCTACTATCGTAAGTTTATGATTTATAATTTATATATATATATATATATATATATATATATATATATATATATATATACATATATATATATTATAGAATATGTTTATCGATAGATTGCATATTTATATAAATTTATTAAAATAGAAAACATTTTAGGTTAATTGTCATAAATAAATACCATGAACAATATTTCTAATTACTTATCAATATGACAATAACAATGTGAACAATTTTCTGTAAGCTTTTTCTTGAAGAAGTGAAGCAGAAACAGCTTTTAATCATTCGAAGTTATGGAAAATTACAAGAATGTGATATGGTTTTATTTACCTCTAGGGTACAGATATATATATATATTATTGAACATTAGATTCCAAACTGTAACGTAAGTCGTGTTAGTGTTAGTCGATAGACCAAATATTTTAATATTGTGTAATTATTCCGCTCTCTGTCGCTTCGAGTTGTCACAAGTTTTAACTTTTCATTCTTTCCCCTTTAATATAAATTTAATATTTTCCAAAAATACAAATTACCATGAGCTTTTGTATGGGAAGGAGAATATAATAATGGGAAATAAGTAAACTTCGGTAATAATTTCATCCATAAATAAACGTTTCAATATATCATCTATACTTCGACGTGTTAGTTGAAACATTTATTTCTTGATGAAATGATACCTAAATATACTCATTTCCCAAAATCACATTAGCTTTTCCATACTAAAGCTCACGATAACTTGTATTTTTGGAAAATGTTAAAACTTGTAACTCGTCTCGAAGCGACATATTGCGGAACAGATAACTTATATTTTATTTTTTGGTTTATTTTTTTATTGTGATTGTTTAAAATTTCCCGGGCCATTTAGTGCCTTGAGTTTTGAATTTTTAATATATATGTTAAAATGTGAATTTTGCATTGCTCTTAGAGAGGATTGGCGAGTAGATGTACTTATATATAACCATCTGAATGCCCGGCCAAGGCTTTGTAACATAATAAACGTTTGACCTTGCTTGTCTGTAGAACCTACTGGTTCCCAACAGTCTCTACCTCAAAGCAAGCTCTAATTCTGCTAAAAATATAACAATATATAATTATATTGTTGTTATTATATATACAATATACTATGTTTGATAATAAATATTTATTATTATAAACAATATGGTAGGATACTGCGGCAATATCAGTTGGGGTCGCCGAATCATTGCTTGATAGCACTATTCGTATCAACGAACTGCATTCTCAGTTAGTATTTATTGGAATAATTTAAATTATTATCGTTGCATTTAATAATTAAAATCATTATTGCTGTCGATGATTACTCAAGATACTTAAGTTAGGAGCTTTTATTCTACCCATAATGATGAATAATTAAAATTTATTCTAAATATTACTCGGTTTTTTATCTAAGGGTAAAATGAAAGAACATATTTGGACATTATTAAAATTTAAAAATGAATAATTTTTTATTGGGTTTTGTTAATATGAGGGGTTTGGATAGCTCATTGTAAAAATATAAGCGCTGTGTTGCTATGCTGAAAAGATAGATTATTTAATTCGTTAACAGCCAAGGACGGACCCTCTGGGACCTACAAACCCCCTGGGTCTCACCCAGTCTCCGTAAATTGGGGGAAATCTGGGCTTGAGTATGATCTCGGACAAATCACATCCCTACAAAACCGTTTTCCTAGAAGCATTAAATTCTCTAGCATGTACTAAACCCAAGGCCCTTCACGGATTGTAGTGGTGCAGGTTTATCAATATAAAAATGGTTTCAGAACGAAATCCTTTTTAGTATGGAGGAATTCAGATACAGATCTGATCAACTTAATTTTCGCAAAGGTTTTAAAGAATTAAAGAATTATATCCGATTATATGGTCTTAAGTTTTAATTCTTTTTTAGTAGATTCGCGGGACTTCCTCAACTTATGTTCTGGTTTGACATTATTCTTAATAATAATTATTAGAAGGTATTTAACACTAACTTTTTACTGTTGTTAACCTTAGTTCAGTTACTAACATTTCTTGCCAACTTTTGTTGTTAAAATTGTCCTATCCGTAACGGGTCCGTACGGTTTTGTAGTGCACCCCTTCGTTAAGACAAAGGATTTGTTAAGGGCTGGCTCAATCCTTTGGTTTGGGCATTATTGAATACTACCCAGGAGAACGGTGAGTGGCTTTGCTATAACTTGATTGTTATCCCTACGATTCCGTATAATTTGGTATGTTCCCTTTTTTTAAAGATGCATTCGTAAATTCTGGTCTTTTCGCTCGTAATAGAAAATTCTGGTTTTGTTACCTCTAAGGCTGGAATGGCAATAATATCGAATATTATTCTGATCCTATTTCTAATTCCCCACCTTAAAATGCCATTTTTTAACGTGATTCAACCTTCAACTTTGGTTCTAGAATAACTCGATCTTTCTGTCCTAGTCAGGGTACAATAAAAAGGTACTTTCATTTACATTTTCATGGAACGATTTCGATCATCCATTCTTTCTGAAATTTAATAACTTATTAATTAAAACAAAAGTGTTTAATTGTCTATTTTTTTTGTAAATTTTGCTGCGACTATTTTCCAGAACTCTATCGTTTTGAGATGATACCTGCATCCTTGAGTAGTTGTTAATAAATCCTAGTGAGTTTAAATGGTTCGTAAGTTTGAGATGTCAGAATTAACGGAAGCAGCATCAAGGTCGACATAACAGTCCATTCCCATTTTAGGAAAGAACTCTGCGCGAGGATTGTGTGTCTGTAAATAAGACTGAAAGGAAACGTGAGTTTGGTACTTAAAATTATTAAAAAAAAAAAAAAAATAATAATAAGCAACTCACCTCGTACGTTTCAAGATTAAAAATGCTTCGTTGTTTTTTGTATTCCGCAGGTTGTAGCTTCGAGTTGAGTCGTAACAAGTTTTAACTTTTCATTCGTTTCCCTTTTAATATTTTCCAAAAATACAAGTTATCATTAGCTTCAGTATGGAAAAGAGAATGTAATTATGAGAAATGTGTAAACTTAGGTAATCATTTCATCTAGAAATTAACGTTACAACAGCCATATATCATCTATACTTCGAAATGTTAGTTGTAACTTTTATTTCTTGATGAAATGGTTACCGAAATCATAATTACATTCTTTTATCTCTAATAAATCTCACGATAACTTGTATTTTTGGAAAAAAATTAAAAATTAAACGAATAAATAGTTAAAACTTGTTATAACTCAACTCGAAGCGACAACCTGTGGATCAGATAACAAAGTTAATTTCAGTTTTAAAAATTCAATTCAATGAAATATACCTCTTTGTTTCGTCTTTTGTATCGATTTTTTGTGTTATCCATCTATCTACTATCATAATGTTGTGATTTATAATTGGCTCTATTTTCATTACAGAAATAATAATCTATTTATTGTTTTAACACTCGTCTTAATGTTAATTAATATATTTATCTTTATTATTACTGGTTTGTATTATTTTTAAGTCATGTTATTCACTCGCTTGACATATACTTAATCCTAACGGTCGTTATGTTGGCTGCATTGTTATCAACAGCTGATGGATAACGAATACCGGTTGTTCTAGAATGCCCCCCCCCCCTTTCCCCCTCCTTAAACTAATGTAGTTTATGTTAATATGTAATTAATGTTATGATGCTATTCCAGAAGTGATTATTGATCTATTACTTAGTACAGTGCTATGTATATTACTTGAATGAATCTAGGTATAATTGTTTTTCTTTTCGTCATAGTTAAATGGTTATATCAATTTCTTATGCAACACCATTGACCAATAATTAATGATAGTTATTTGTATTTTCCTAGCGATTTAATGGTTCTTTTTAAAATCAGTAACATGAATATTATTTTGACGTTTAGCCAGTTCTTTTACTCACTAGCTAGTTAAATGACAGATTGTTTTTTTAATGTTTTAATATCAAGCATTATAACTTTTGTTGTCTGGTATATTTATTTTCCCTTCAAGGTGTGATTAACAAAGTTACTTGACCATTTTTGCTAATAAAATAAATTCTTATCTGCTTATATCTAATAAATAATAAAAATTTTGATTAATAGTGAACTTTTAAAGAGTTATTCAATATTACTATATAGTTGCAAACTGTGTAAACAAAAAGAATACCTTAGTAATATTTCATATTTCCCTTTAATGTTATAGGAATGTGATTTTTAATGAAAGTAGAATTGTCTCTGGTATTCAGTTGAATTCTTTGAGAATGATCTAATGATCCTCACTCGGTTTTCAAAAAACACTCTAAAATCATCAACAATCTATAATATTTCCAATTTGTATTATTTATTATTCACAATATTTTTGTTTAATAAAATCGAACAACATTTATAGTGGTTCAGGTATGGAGATAGTTGCCTGGAAGATCTGAATAAGGAAGGGAATAGTTGGGGGTGCAGTCATGTTAAACACTAAATAAGTGGGTACTTATTTAGTGTTTAATATGACTGCACCCCCGACTATTTCCTTCCTTAAACATTTATAATGGTTAAGAAATATCTAGATTATTATTATTTTTTTTTTATAATACAAAAAATAAAATGATACAAGTAAAGATTATTTTCACTAATAAGATTATTTTATTGTGTTATTGCATGTTAAATGAAATATGATATTGTAATACGAGATCCTGTTGTGAAATGTGTTCTGATTGCAATGTGATATCTCTTATAAATCAGTTTTATATTTTTTACAGTATTTATTACTTGTAAAATATGTATTTTCAAGTAACATTTATTGAAAATCTTTACTTTTTCCTATTTAAAATTGCACGAAGGAAAAGGGTCATGATAATTTTAAATTTTGCTCTGGAGTATCAATAAATGGTATCTGTTCCTCAGGTTTTGCCACGAGCTAAGTTACAAGTTTTAACTGTTTATACATTTCATTTTTATTATTTAACAAAAAGACAAGTTATCGTGAGCTTTAGAATGGGAAAGATAATCAAATTACGGGTAATCTGATCCATTATAATTTGTATTTTTGGAAAATATTATGTGAGAAACGAATGAAAAGTTGAAACTTATTGTGACTCAACTTGAAGCGAAAACCTTCAGTATTTTACCCGATAAAACTCTGCATTAATCTATTTATTTCCTAGACATTGTTGCTGAATTAATGAAATAGATGAATAGTATTGCTTTTTAAATAAGATTATGCCATAAAGATCTCATTATTGTTTTTACAAACTATAACTGCAGTTTAGTGGAAGTTTATTTAAAAAAAACGATAGATGCATTGGTTTGCATTCCTTGTAATTTTGAATATTTCATTTTTCTTGATAGTATTTTTGCTCATAATTTTTCTTTCTTTGTAAAACTATACTAATGGATTAAACTCAGTCCTTTTTCACTAACATTATTGAATATAAAACATTTTTATTTATCATAAAATTGTTATTCTATGAGCGGAAGAATGACTATACGGATTCTAAAGTAAGAACTGAAGTAAAATTCATTAGTAAGTGCTTATTTATTTGATATATGTTTATTCATAGATCTACGGATAAATTACATATTCATCTGACTCTGACCGTTTCGATTATCCTATTTCCTATTCCTATTTATTCATGACTAGAACTGAGAATTGAAAGAAAAAAACTATCATAGGAGCTCTTAATATTTATTTAAATGGAATAAAAATCAGCTGTTGTAAGTTGAATTATCTATTTAATTGTTTAATTATTCTTTTTTTTTACTATTTTCCAGGCGGTGGGAAGAAGATGGCGGAGGTGGACCCAGAGACACTCCTGGAGTGGCTCAACATGGGCCAGGGGGACGAGAGAGACATGCAGCAAATTGCGCTCGAGCAGTTATGCATGTTATTGCTCATGTCAGATAATGTTGATAGGTGTTTCGAGAAGTAAGTTTTTATTAATTTAGCAATAAAACTTATATTTTAAATTTGATATTGATGATTGTGAATTAAATGGGCCAATCTAGAATGTTTCTATAATTCATTCTACTATTATAACATATCATCCAATGTTATGTTGTATTATTGACTTGCAGAATTTATCGAAATAATCACTGTTATGTTATTTTCTGCAAATGGCCTATTATGTTTCTTGTTTCTCTTCTCATTGTAGATTGTTCAACATCTTTTTACATTAAGTGCTTACATAACAAATGAATTTAATCTTACAAAATTAAAAAAATATAAAATTCTTTAAGTTCTTATTTTTTATATCTTGCTACACAAAATCTTGAAAATGAATTTGGTTATATATGCAAACCACAGGGGAAGCAAATTTAATTGGTTAATTCTCTAGGAAAGCAAATTTAATCGGTATAATTATTTTTATTAAAATATATATGGATCGCTGGTCCTATCAATCTGAAAATAAAGATGATGTTTGAGGTGCATGAAAGCCAACTCGCGGAAGTCACCTTACCTTGTTTTTGCTCTAGCGCTGTTCGGTTGAAGTAGTTTTTACCATTTAAGAACATACTTTTTCAACAATTTTGAGCCGTTTGAACTCGTTTTTCTCCTGTTTTAACCACACGACCGTGTTCACTATCAAAAGATCTATCAGAAACCATTGTTAACAAATTTTAAGAAAAAATCGAGTAATATATGTAATGTTTACAATTGCTAGATTTTGCCAGGGATTCGTTTGAAGATAATAGGACTGCTTTGTTAATATATTATCAGAAGAATTTCCAAGTGAAGATTTAATAATATTTCATCTTGAAATTCATTAAATAAAATTAAGTACAGTCACAAGACTTTTGAAAGGTAACAGTTATTATCTTTATTCATTACAATGCTCTTACCGTGCTTTGATAATTATGTTTTGGTTAGGCAAGTTACTAGTTTTAAGTTACGCTTAAAATCAGCCAAATTTGAAAATTCCAATTGTGCTTTCATATGTAACCTAAAACCAGTCAATATTTAGTGGTGTATTTCATCTGTAAAATTATACTAATTATTGCTATCGAAACTTAAAAAGTGTATTTTTTATTATTTATATCTGTATATATTTTAACTGGTAACTTTAGTGTGGCCCTGTTTCTACAATATAATTTAATTGTTTGTTTCCAGCTGCCCTCCAAGGTCTTTCCTCCCGGCGCTATGTCGTATATTTCTAGATGAAGGAGCACCTGATTCAATCCTGGAAGTGACTGCACGTGCCATCACTTATTATCTTGATGTGAGCGCAGAATGTACGAGGAGGATAGTTGCTATGGAAGGTGCTGTCAAGGCAATTTGCAACCGCCTTGTAGTCACAGAAATGGCATCACGCACAAGCAAAGATTTGGCTGAGCAGTGTATTAAGGTTAGTATATACAACTCATATCTTTAATTTAATATATTTATTATTTAAATGAATACTTCTTTAGATGCGTAGCAGCCTATGCCTGAGTTAAACAATTTGTTTTAATCAACTTTAGTTTATAGGTTAGAATTTGATTGATATAAGAATCATAATGTTTTACTAAAGGATTGATTAATAGTTTTGCAATTCACACTAATAATGACTTAAAGCATTGATAACAAGTTAAACTTTTCATTTCCCTTAAAAGATTTTATTTGTCATAGTTAAATGTCTTGTTTTACGAAATGATTGTAACTACAAATGGTTTAAGTATTGTTGAACTTAACGATCATAGTAAATTTAAAAATGGAAATAAAGTTCATTAACATCTATGTAAATACAAATACAAGGTATAAATAGTATAAATACTTACTAATTACTTGAATTAAATTATTGATGTTTTGTATTAAGCTTGTACAGTCCATCAAATGTTTTTATTAATAATTAATACAACTTGAAAATGTGTATAGCGATTGTTTGGATGGTTAGTATTTGTGAAGATCAGAATGATTGAAATTGAATAATCCTATTGAATCACATAATCCAGACTCTAGTTGATTTAGAAATTAAAAAAAAAAAGACATACAGTTATTCCAAGTTTTGAGTTTTTACTTCTGTCAACAGTCCTCATGACTGCTTATTTAAATTTTTGTTTACAAGCAATCTATCTCTATTCTGCTAGAAAACAAAAATATACACATGTTCACAGTTGAGCAATGTTCAAAGAAGATACAAATTTTTCTCTTTTTTCATTTTAGGTTTTAGAACTGATTTGTAGCCGAGAAGCCGGAGCAGTTTTTGAAGCTGGCGGATTGAATTGTGTTTTATCATTGATTTCCGAGCACGGTCTTCTAGTTCACAAGGATACTCTACACTCTGCCATGGCTGTCGTTTCTAGGCTGTGTACAAAGATGGAACCTGCCGATACCGGTCTCCCGTCGTGTGTAGAAGCCCTTTCTTCTCTCTTAACTCATGATGATCCACATGTTGCCGATGGTGCTTTGCGTTGTTTTGCTTCATTATCAGACAGGTTTGTCGTTGTTCTTTAAACTTTTAGTGTGCATTGTTCCTGTTTTATTTTATCCATTATCTGATATTTTCTTTAGATATTAGGATGAAAAGTGGTTTCACAATTATTAAGAGTCTATTAATATTAATATGAGTTATTTTCTATTGAAATTTTTAATAATAAATATTTTCTTTTATAAACCAAAGGTTCACAAGAAGGGGAGTTGATCCAGCACCACTAGCTGAACATGGTCTCGTTAGAGAACTTCTCAACAGGCTTTCAAACGCTGCTGGTCCCTCGCAGCCTTCCTCAGTTCAGTCAGGTCTGTTAATAAATGCAATAATAATGTGTATATGACTTATAAATAATATCTGAACATGATATAATGATTATTTGGCTACTATTAATGAATCTTTTCATAAAATTAACATTCATTTTTCATTATTAGTTATGAGTGGAATAAATCTGGAAAATAATTTGGGTCTTTTGTCGAGAAACAATTGCCAGTTATATTTTACAACTGATACATCTCAAAGAAATTAAATATTACATTAATAGCAAACATGTGTATTTTATTCGATAACCTCAAAAATTAGACAATAAATGCATCTAAATTTGAGGACAAAATTCAGCGATGTTTTCGAATATCTTTTGAAACAAGCATGCCAACTCATTCCTCCTCCATTTAAATTTGCTGCCTAGAAAGGACTCCAACCCCTCCTAGTCCTAATAAACTAGAAAATATTCATCATGTTACTGTTCAATGTCACAATTAAAACAATAATTATTAACTATTTAGATAATAATAATAGTTATTATTATTATTACTGTTATTTCTACTTAGATAACATGTATCAATTATAAAATATAATTAATATGACTTTTCCACATAAGACCTAACATTTTATAAGTATTGTAGTATTCAGGGTCATAATTTACTAAAAATAATCTAATCCATTTCTTTAATAAATCATTTAGTTGTATCAAACTTAAATATCATCATTGCATTTATTGGATCATGTTGATTCCAGAGGAATATAATAATCATAAAAAGGTAATACAGTGGAATCCCGATATTTTGTATCCCGATTATTCGTATTTCCGGCTAATTCGTAAAAATTTGCCGGTCCCCAGAGAAAATCCCGATAAATGGTATAAAATCAATGCATTTCAGACCCCTCGGTAATTCGTATTATTTTTATGCTCGAGGTCACTTATAACGTCATATAATTCGTATTTCCAGCTTTAAAATCTCGTTACTTAGTACTGTTTTCGAAAGGGAGGGAGAGAACAGTGAAGCAGATATGCCAGGGAGCAGAACGAGAATAAATCCTTTCTAGGAAATCACTCAATTTGTATTGGTTTTATACACAACAAGTATGTTTGTACTGTTTAGAGGCACAGTAGATCCTATCGTTTTTTACGGGAGAGCGAGTGAGACAGACAAGTTATCTTAGAAATCTCATAAGTAATTCGTACTGTTTTCACTCAAAGAAAATGAGGGGAGTTCTAGGAATTTTATTAAGCTTTTCTTACAATCACACTTTTATTTACAATTCAGTCTCGTTTTTGTTACCGTTGTGACACGTTATCATGCCTCCAAAATACGTTAGCCTCTCTATTGAAGAGAAACAACAAATCATAAACGCCGTGACCAGTGGCTGTAAGCTAATTGACGTATCCAAGTATTTCATCGTCCCTGGTTCCACGATCACATCAATTGTGAAGAACAAGGACAAAATCACTTCCCAGACTTGTAGAGAACTTAAAAAAGCGGTTCGTACAAGCAAGGAATTCAAACCAGTTGGAGGTAATATTTAAAGGGAAAAACCCTGAGTTTTCACAGAAAAATGGGAATTGAAGACTTTTGTGCAAGTGATGGACTGTTCGATAGATTCAAAAAATTGTATTAATTCGTATTTTTTTTATTTTGTACTCTCGATAATTGGTATTCCCGATAATTCGTACCAAATCTTCAGTCCCTTGACCATACGAATTATCGGGATTCTACTGTAATAAAAATAATGCCTAAAAACAAAAATAGTTATGATAAATTCTAGCATTTTTAGTAAGATATTGGGAATTATATACGTACAAAAGATTTCCACGAGTGCCTTAATTTTTATTTTGTTTATTTTCTCCATTAAAAATTATTTATTTTTTATTTTGAAGAGAAAATAAAAAGGCTTGGATGTGGGCCTTGGTAGCTCAGTGGTTTTGAGCACCGTATTAGAGATGCGGGCGACTTGGGTTCGAATCCCAGCCAAGACAAATCTCTTCTCTTTAAAATAAAAAATATCACCATGAAAAGAACAATAAATAAAAAAATATTTATATATATTATAGGAACACCAGCCCCTGTAGGGAGTTCTACAACCCCTGAAACAAAATCTTCAGCAAGTGTCTCTACCATTATTAGTCTACTTTCAACACTTTGTAGAGGTTCACCAACCATAACCCATGTAAGTAATAAAAAAAGCTTTTAATTTTTTCACTTTGTTTTATTTTATTATTTTTGTACTATTTATTAACGTGATCTTATTATCAGTGTTAACTAGAGCTTGCCCCAAAATATCAAAGGTGGTTTGTATACCTGTAGCTCCGGTGAATCAGTGATTATATCAAATATTTTCCAGAATGAGTTAGTTATACCGAAGAAAGAGGAATCGTGTTATTTTCATAGTTTTTGGCTTAAAATGGAGTTGTAATATAAACGATAACTTCTTTTCAAGCCAATGCCTGACTTAGCCCCTTATTTACTACAGATACTCGTTTAGAAGGAAATTCAACTTAACCATTTATTCACCAAGTCATAGATCAGTATAACTAAATTAAGAGTAGAGATTTAACCTTTGACGAAAAGGATCTGGACCGGAATATGTTGAAGTTTTGTTTACTCTTGTGCCAGTGGAAGTGATTAGAAATAATTGTTTTAAAGTTTATGTAATCAAAGCAATAATTTTAATTATTTGTATTTATTAGAAAATCAATGTGAAATCATCGAATCATTAGAAAATCAGACTAATGATTTTCAATTGTTATCACTTCCAAGGAAGGTTTACTGACCAAATTTGGATAAGCTTTATGATAGATTCTAGCCAACATTGATAATGGGACTAAATATCTAACAAGATGATTTGTACTTTTTTTTTTATTGTAGTCAATAACTTATGTATTGATAATTTTGTAGTAATTTTACTAAAAAATATTTTTCTAAATTAATTATAATTTTCTCTATAATTATATTTTCAGGATTTACTGAGGTCAGAGTTACCAGATGCTATTGAAAAAGCATTGAAAGGAGATGAGAGGTATTTTTTTGTTTACCATTTGTTTAATGATCAATTAAAAAAAGTAATTATTCCTGTTAACTTAAACATAATTTGAACACTAAAAATCGGAAGAAATAAACTGCTCTTTTAATTTAGTTGTTCAAAATGTAAATAATTACTTTGTATTCTTTTCCATTATTGTATAATCTGTTTGATACTTTTCCTAAGGAAGCAATCAAATTATTATTTTATGTTATGGTAAAAACCTGAAGTCTAGTTTTAGCCACTGGCATCCTGAACAATAGTAAATTCTTTAATTATTGTAAATTAGATGTTGATTTTACTTCTAGAGAAGGGTAGGCAGAAGTAATTAAGTTTTTCAAAATTCCTTTAGATTGCTTTTAATAAGATTCAAAAAAATGTTTTTAATATTTTCTTTTTCTTTTCTATTTTGGAAATATTTTAAATTTATAGCGCAGCCTGATATATGAAAGGTTTCATAATAGAGTACTTATTTATTGAGAATAAAATAATTTAACGAATCTATCTAGCTAGTGGAAGTTTAATAGGTTTTTGTTTTAATTACAGCTTTTATGCTATTTGAGTCAGAACAATTCTTTATTTTTTTATATTTTTTATCTTTTATATTATTTGTATTTTTGTTTTATTTTATTAGTTGTTATTTATTTATTTGCAGGTGTTGCCTAGATACGATGAGATTGGTCGATCTCTTGTTAGTACTCCTTTTTGAAGGTCGTAAAGCTTTATCACCGGGCGGAGCATCCGTCCATTCCCTTCCTCGGCTGAGAAGATTAGATTCAGCGGGAGAAAAGTCTCATCGTCAGCTCATAGATTGTATCCGTAGCAAAGATACTGATGCCCTAATTGATGCTATCGAAAATGGAGGTTTGTCGTGAATATTTGATTATATGAATGATTATTTACCTATGAAAATTTCCTCACCTGTTGTATCGTTTGTTCCAGCTCTTCAAAAAATTCTTTACAAATTTTACATCATTTCAAATTTTGATTAATTATTAATTGTTAGTTCAGATTGCGGTATATGTCGGTATTACTATTAAGTGAGTTCCTGACATTCTATTTTTTACACCCCATAATCTTAAAAGTTGATTGACGTGTAACAAACTTTAAAGAACTTATGCTCATTTCGTATCTCTAAACAATAGTTATGAATTGCACCATGACGAAATTTGATGATAATGAGTCTGAAATTCAGATTTATGTAGTTACTTAAGTAGATTTTATTAGTTAGTTATATCTACATTGGTGTGATGAACAATGTATGGACTAAAGTTGTAGTTGACTAATATAATCACCACAATTTATATTAACAAAGATAAAGTGTTCCAACGACTATTATTTATTATGACTGACTTAGATTATTTTATATTATGCCATTCTAATGATTGATTGTAAAGATGCACATTTTATTACACATGGTCTATTGGAATTTTGGAAATTTTACTAGTTTGAAAAAAGAATAAATTAATAAGAGAAAAATGTAAAACTAAACTTTTGTTGAATATTAATAACATTAAAAAAAATTTTTTTCAATAAAAAAATATGTTGATATTAAGAGAACTATCAAAACATGTAAAATTTTCTTAATTAGTTTCATTCAAAAGGAAAAATGACTTTTTTCGGTTTAAAACTTTTTTTATCTGTTCTCTTTAATTAAAAAAAATAAAATTATTGTTTGTTCACGATTAACAAAATTAATCGGTATACATTTTTTTTAAATAAGTGGTTTTTATTACAATTATTTCACTGTTTCCTTGAATTTTTTGAAGTTATGCATTCATTCAACTTCATACTATTCTCATTTTCTCTTCTTGTTTGGTGGAATTGTTCTCATTTAAATTATTTTGATAAATATAGTTTGATTGGTTTAAGTGAACTTAATAGTGTTCTCTAAAATATAAATCTAATTATATTGAACTGTATATTAATACATTTTTTTTAACTTAGATACGTAAATTGTTAAAGCTAATTTTTCAGTCTGGTTTTATTCATTTAGTTTTATTTATTTGCTCTTTAATTTGTAAAATGCACACAATTGTAACTTTTTTTTTTATTATCCATGCTTACCCATGCTATTTGTAGTATTATGTATAAAAATTTGAATTGAAAAAAAAATTAAAGTTTCTGATTATAGTGATTGTATTTTTTTTTATATTTGTTTATGTAAAGTTTTTAATTATTATTGTGTATTTATTCTTTTGTTTTTCCTCCTTTTTCCTATACATCTGCTTTTTAATATTTCAATTTTAATTTAGGTATAGAGGTTAACTTTATGGATGATGTAGGACAAACACTCTTGAATTGGGCCTCAGCATTTGGTACTCAAGAAATGGTAGAATTCCTTTGTGAAAGAGGCGCTGATGTTAACAAAGGTTTTTATTATTTACTTGCTGTTTTTATTTTATTTTTTTAATATTTTAATAATAGTTTGTATATCCATATTTGTAAAATTTATTTTTAGTAGTAACAAATTAAAATTTCGATTGTTCTATAGGTCAGAGGTCTTCGTCCCTTCATTATGCTGCTTGCTTTGGCCGACCGGCTATAGCTAAAGTACTATTGCAACACGGGGCCAATCCTGATCTTAGGGATGAAGATGGGAAAACTCCTCTCGACAAGGCAAGAGAACGAGTTGATGTCGGCCATAGAGAGGTTCAGGCAATTCTTCAATCCCCAGGTAAATATAAAATTAAGTTAATTAATTTATTAATTGACAAAAAAAAAACTTACCTACTAATTTTATAGGTAGATTTTAAAAACAAAGCCTATCTCAGAAGATATTAATTTAGATTTACATTGTAATTTAAGTATCCATTTCTTTTTCAAAGGTGAGTGGATGATGGGTGCAGAAAACCGTGGGGAAAACGATGAACCTCGTGGTGATCCTGACATGGCTCCTTTATATCTAAGAAGGCTTCTGCCCGTTTTATGCAATACGTTCCAGGCAACAATGCTTCCATCTGTAAGGTAAATATATCCAACTTTATGGATGGTATATTTACATCTGTAGTATGGGGAATTGTATATTACTCTTTATGAAAAAATATTTGCAATAAAAGATTACAATGAATATATATTTGAGTATTATTGTTTTACCATCATACCAAAATGCATTGCGGTTTAATGTTTGTTATTTATTTAGTAAAGCCCATAGGTTATAGATGTGGTAAACTTTAAATTAATTATTATTGTTACTAGAGTTTAGGTGCAAGGTTCTTATAAATAATTTCTTTGTTATTTTAACAAATTTGTTTATTGGTCTTTTATCTAGTCCAGGTTGAAATCACAGTAATAAAGCTCATAAAAGAAAGAAATAGATATACCACATCAATTCTGCTCTCAAACAGTAACACAACTGAAGAGCTGGGGATAGGTTACTCATGAATTTGCTACTGAAATATAAATAAATAAAAACTTTAAAATAATGAACTAAAAAATAAATATTAATTAATGAACATGATTGATATAAATATAGAATGAAATGAAATAAAATAAATAGAGATATTGAGGCAGCGGCAAATCTCTTTCAAACAAACCTCTTTGTTCCACCTTACTGGTCGGAGCCTTCACTTCATCACACTCCCATCATAAGAGCATTCATCTCTTCATATATTTTAATAAATTATCTTATTTAAAAATTATTTATAATTGCAGTAGCTTGAGTGCATTATTACTTTAAAAGACATAAAAAAATACTATTAAAATTTTCTCTTTTTTTTTGTAGGAAGTCGAGTTTGAACCTCATTAAGAAGATGGTGCATTATATTCACCCTTCGTTGCTTATCGAGGCTTGTAGCCCGGAGTCGTCAACTTATAACCTGGGCACAATGCTTGTGGAAGTTATCGCTACGGTACTTGATAATGAAGTGAGTATAAATAAAATTAAAATATCTGATTTTATTTTTGCATTTCTTTCTAAATTAAGCGCTAAATGGCCATTTTTACTGCTTTAACCATGTAGGAATTAAATCTATTGATTTATTTAATTAAAAAAATAAGACCGATGTACATAAATTAATTAAAGCGTGCTCTGTTTTCAATGTTACTATTTATTTATTTTTTGTAGTGATATTGTGAAGTTCTGTAAACTTAGTTTAATATGTAGTGAACCTTGCTAGTTTGGTAGTGTATAGTTTTGAAAATTGATTGCATTTTCTTTAGAGAGGAACTGCTTTTCCAGAGTTGTTACAGTTGGCCTATAATAAAGCCATTTTCCGAGAGGTATTCTTGGTTACCAAAGTTATGCCGCAACCTGACTGGAGGTCTTGGGCCGATCGGCCTAGATGTTGATGACAAGTTCATTGTTCGTAGAACGGTAAACAATAATATATACCTGACAATCACCACTCCTTTGGTTTTACTTCTGATTTAATTGTTTGTTTGTTTTTTTGTTGTTTTTTTATTTATAGACGATCCGTTTGTTGATTACTAATATCTGCATACTAATTTAGTAATCTTTTTTAAGCGTGGAGAACATCTCCGTTTTTTTAATCTATGATGATTAATGAAGGGGTTTATTACTGTACGTGAAAAAAAATTGTTATTGATTATTGAATTCTTGAGGGATTTATCTTGATGAAACAGTTATAAACTTATCCGAACTTGTGTAATATGTTCAAACCTTTTTTATATTTTACTATTAACTGTAAATTGTTTATCTAAATCAAATTGACAGAGCACGTTTTTTTTTTTTTTTTAATTGTGCTTCATAAAAGTCAGTTATAAAAATTGTGCTTGAAAACAAAATTTTAAAGCGACTCGCCTTGACTTAATGTATTTTATATCATCCCAGCGAGTGTAACTGATGGACTAATACTATTTCGATATTTTAGTGTTCAATTTTTAAAAAAATTTCTCTACACCATCATCTTATTCCTTTATTTATTAAAAAATTAAATTTACAGAGCACGCTTTTCTTAAAAGAAAATTAAATTGAATTTCAAAACATGTTAAAGTTTTCATATTTTTACCCTTTCTCCCACACTTGATGTGTGCATTGCATGTGAAATAAATTGCTTGACAAAAGCTTTGATTTGAAATGTATTAACGTATGGCTTTTTATTCTAAAGTAGTGACTAAATTTATTGCAAAAGGAGGACATATGTAAGAAATTTTTAAGTTTTCTTTTCTTCACTTATTAATTTTTTTATAATTAACAATAAAGTGATAATTTCTATTGATTACGTTTTCTAAAATTGTTTTTAGAAATTCATTTTAACATTGTCAAGCAGTTTAATGTTATAAATAGCATGTAATTTTTTTTATTATTTTTTTTAGTAGTTACTTAGATACTAATGTTTGTTTACCTAAAATATTAACGTAGATATAATGTAAATGATACTAATATGCTATAGCCCCTCACAAGACTTGTAAGTTTTGCTGTTTATCATTAAATCATTCCAATACTGTAATTATAACAGTGTTTAGCTATTTTATAGTTTTATTGTATTATTAACATCATTCCAGCTTTAAATTCATGATAGATGTAGCCTTCTCTCTAAGGAGTAAGAGCGAAGAAACAAGGAATACTTTCCTGTCGAGGTCATAAATATTTAAAATATAAATATTTGTGAGGTGTGTTTGTATATATATGTACATATGAGATGCATAAAGACCTTAATGTTCCATATGTTACCAATTTAGCCCATTCCAGATACCTATCATTCCATAATAAACTCCAGGCCTATCCAAACCCACTAGTTTCCATCCTTGCATCCAATTCCATCCCGGACAATCCTCCTAGGCGTCCGAAGAGAAGATGGCCTCGGGACCTTCTATAATAGAAATGTTATTAGAGTGCTGCTAGTGGGTAGTGCCTCTACATGTCCTTTTATTTATCTATATATATATATTTTTTATTTATCATATAGGCCTTGAACTAGATGTATATATTACAGTTGTACAATTCAATAAAATAATTAAAAAAAAAAAAATATATATATATATATATATATATATATATATATATATAACTTTTTAAATTTGTCTATACGTTATTGACATTATTATCAAGGATTGGCCAATACTGATTTTTATATCGGTCTATCATTTATATCAAAAGGTGATGGATTTTTTAAAGAAGAAAACATTCTAAGAAATAGAAGACAAGACACAATTTGAAAGTTTGTCTTTACTTGCAATGTAGTTAATATTATTATTTTTATTATAGTTAATATGGTTATGAAAGAGTGGGAAATTATTTTATCACACTGGATACAATTTATAACAAGTGCATTGTCTACTGATATTAATTAGAGTGAGAAGATGCCCTCGGGACCTTATATTATATAAATGTTATTAGAGTTCTGCCAGTGGGTAGTGCCTCTACATGTCCTTTCATGTATCTAGTTAGTTTAGTCATATAGCCCTTGAAATAGATGAATATATTACAGTTGTACAATTCAATAAAATAATTTAAAAAAATATATATATATATATAACTTTTTAAATTTGTCTATATCTTATTGACATTATTATCAAGGATTGGCCAATACTGATTTTGATATCGGTCTATCATTTTTATCAAAAGGTGAAAGATTTTTACATTTTTTAAAGAAGAAAACATTCTAAGAAATAGAAGACAAGGCACAATTTGAAAGTTCGTCTTTACTTGCAATGTAGTTAATATTATTATTTTTATTATAGTTAATATGGTTATGTGAAAGAGTGGGGTTTAATTAACATGTCATTATTAAATTTTCTATTTATTTCTACAGAGTTGTAAAATTATTGTTATTTACGAAAATGAAAACTTGTCAATTTTCAATTACTCTAATATGTTTTGATAAAATATGGTAAATAGGTTCTGTAGGTAAACTGTGTGAGTTATCATTGTTTTTAAATTATTATGTATTAATAGATAATAGAACATTATAAATTATCAATAATTAATCATACCCTATTATTGTTCCCCCCTTAATAAGGATGATGAAGATGGACATCTAGTGGTGCTACAAATAATTGAAGATCTGATGACAAAGGCTCGTGATATATTTTTGGATCATTTCGCTCGGCTAGGAGTTTTCTGTAAAGTTGCGCAGATTGCAGCAGTCACCTCTTCAACGCCTGAACCATTGATAAAAGCCCAGGATAACGTAAGTATTTACGTATGTTCTCTCTAGTCTTAAGTTACGATTATTACATTATTAGTTTATATAAATTAATGCCACGATGATTAATTGTTTCGATCAATTAACTGTTTTTGTTATTGGTAAAAATTCCAAACATATACCATGGAATTATACTAGTAATATAAATTATATTTTTGGTATAATAATAAGAATAATTATTAAAACTAAGCGTTTAAAATTTAGCCCCAGAAAGCCCCGGATTTGAATGATGAATCATCGTAGATTCCGAAATAGTGATAGAATTGATGATTTTTTTTTAAAAACCCTTAAAGAAATAAAATATTTATCAGATTGAAATAACAACATTTGATTTGACTATGTCCCTTCTCTAAATTAATGAAATTCTTTTTGGGGTATCTTGTCTATTTAAATAAATAATAAAATATGTTGCTATGTAAAGACTTTAGTGTGAAAATCCCAACCAAAAATCCTTAAGAATCTAAACTTGAACAAAGATGCCTGTCAATATTTTGCCTATTCAGGCATCTTCAGAACAAAAAAAGAATATTAGCAAATTAAAAAAATTAATATAGCTCACCCTAATCTCAAAATGCAGCAAGACAACAAGCAGAGAAAACATCCCACCATCTCCAAGGCACAATGTAACTACTGAATCATAAGGAAGGTTACCAGACCCCAGCTGGAAGAAAGTAAGATAAAAACAGCTGATAAATACTAAATAGGAAATGCAAATTACACTCACCAAACTTCACAAAGCATAGCAGGAAAAATAAATATAATAATTAAAAATTTAAAAACAGAAGACAAGAGACCATAAAAAAAAAGGAGGACATTATCATGTTGGATACACAGCTAGTCCACAAAATATATTAAAATTTAGGAGCAAAACAGATATAAATAATATAAAAATATTGATAGGTATTTTTGTTTCTTGATTTAGAGACTTAAAGCTTTTTGGTTGGAATTTTTCACTAATGTCTTAATATGTATCATATGTTTCTTTTGCTGTTCAATTTTAATGTGTGGTTATTTAATGATGTTGGAATGATTAGACTTTGTCTGGGAAAAAAAAATGTTAGGTAATCATTCATAAAATACACTAAACTTCAATATTTAATTAATAAATTGTTTTACAGGAATCAGATGCTAGTCCAGCAGGAGAAGATGCCAAAGAAATACTTCCTGGTAAGGCGTATCATTGGAAAGAGTGGTGCCTCTGCCGAGGAAGGGATTGCCTGTATATTTGGTCAGATGCCGCAGCATTAGAGCTCTCCAATGGCTCCAACGGCTGGTTCCGTTTTATTCTCGACGGGAAGCTCGCCACTATGTATTCCTCAGGGAGTCCAGAGGGAGGTGCTGATTCTACAGGTAAGTCGATGTCAATTTTTATGAAAAATTCAATTGCATGGTACCATTAATAATGAGCATGCATATACAATTGTTTAAAACAATAGTCTTCTATTGGTTAATATGTAGTCAAGTATTAATTTTTATAATAATGATTACTAATAAGTTGTAATAAATAAGATAAGATGTATCTACATCCCCAGTGGATTAGTGTGTTATGAATATTCTTCAAAATTAGTTTCTTGTACTTGTGGAAGTGGAATCGTGATGTTTTCTTAGTGAATAACTGGCTAAGTTTGGCATTGAGTTATTGTTTATATTACAACTCTTATTTCAAGCTAAAAACTACGATAATGCCAAGATCCCGTTTCCCTCAGTGCAATTTACTTATTTTGGACAAAATTAGGCTTAACCACATATTCACTGGGGCTGTAGATAAATTTGTTATATATTATTTTTATTCATTCTAAAAATTGTCTGTTAAGAAATTAATATATAATGCTGTATATATATCAATGAAATTCAATCGGACAGGTTTTGTTTTATGATAATTAAGTGTGTCTTTAGTTCTTGAAGTTATTAAAAAGATAAATTATTTGTAGAGCAGTAACCTCCTCTCAATATTTTTTTCTTTTAGGCCTTTTCTTCAATAAACTTTTTTTTTAATTATTTAAACCATTTTTATTTTCAAATTTTGAATAGTCAATACATCAAATTTTCTTCTGTACACAATATTGGACAATTGGCAGAATATATTTAGCAACTATAGAGTGGATATAATTAGCAACTATATTAATAACGATAAATTTTATGATTTGCCAATAATTAATAGAAGAATCATACAATTTTTAAATTTTTAAATATTTAAAATGGAGTTAAAAGTTGTCATAACAAATAATGAACAAATAGTTTTAAAACTATATCTCTACAAAGTAGAAAAAGCATTGTTTATATAAACATTTCAGATCCCTATTAAAGTACTTCATTATGATTAAACTGGGTTTTTAAAATATTTTAATCAGGCCAAAACATTAATCACCATTGTTGAAGTTTAATTAATTTTTTTTTTAATTGTGATTATAAAGATTAACTTATCTGTTACCCATTTAGAGATCATTTAATAAATTTTGTATTAAATATTTTATACTTACGGTTTCTATGGTCTTTCATTTTATATTTGATAACGTGTAATGTTTGCAAAAGATATATGGAATTGCTAATTTGAATGTTTTATTTATTTTAATTTAAAAATTAAGGTAAGTTAGTGAGTGAGTAGAAAGAGTGTGTTGAGATTCATAGCTCTAGCTCATAAGTTTCAATAATGTCCAGTTCCATATCAAAAGTTCTCAAGTGTTTGTTCTAAGACAAGTCAAGCAGTATGTATACCAACATCATAGCATGTGTGTTTATTTTGTTCTCTTTTTCTTTTTGTTTATGTTTTATAAAATTAATGTACAATCATACAATTGTATCCAGATTGAATGGACTCAAAACTTAACAGTAAATATGGAATTGGCAGATTATTATCAATTCTTAATAATATCGGAGTTCGAGCATATGCAACATCATTCCTTCCTCAATCCAACATAGTCCTTCTCCTGGTTTTAGAACATCCTCTTCATTTGTGGTAGGGATTACCCATACTTAGGATGAAATTATCCTTTACTGAAACCGTATAATAGGAGATATATTTTTTAGGGACGTTGATAGCTTACTGCTTTTATTGATCCAACTTATGCAGATGTCGAAAGTGATTTCAGTATGGACAAATACAGAAACATGGAAACAAGATATTTAATATTTTAAAAACATTATTATAAACTGGCGATCAAATTTCCTCTCCAAGGAGCTTGTTTTAATAAATAATTTCACTTACTTCTCACGTATTAAGCCATATTACTTAAAAAAAGTATTCCACTTATCTGGAGAGGAAAAAAAACCTCGAAAAAGTATTATCCATATTAATTTTTTTTAAACTGATAAACAGAACTACATAGTAATTATGTAGATTATAGAAGTATTACATTAACTCATTATATACAACATATTTTTTTTTAACTTTTAACAGGACTATAAAATTAATGAGTCTTTTTTAATCACTTATACTCTGTGTAGATTTAACAACTATTTTCACAATTGATAATGCTTAGCTATAATTCTAAAATAAGGATTTTTTTTTTTTATAATTAGAGATTTTGAATCTAAAAAAAAAACACTTTTATAATAGAACTTAAAAAAATATATATGTATAAAAGCCAACAAAGAAACACACTAAAGTTTACCAATTTTTCTATTTACCAAGATTATTTATTTTATTGAAACTTTGTTTAGTTTGCGAAGCATGTTTATTAATGACATTTGGATGCATTCATATTCATTCATTCCACATTTATAATATAATAATTTATCATTCATGAATGAAATGCCTGACTAATATGACCATTGTTTTCAATTTAATAGGCAAGAGCAGGAACAGTGAATCTCTTACGACTGAAGGTAAGGTTTATTACGAGCTATTAACATTTTAATGTTTGGTAATTAACGTACTTAATATTCTATTTTATTTACATCGGAGAAGAAACTTGGTTGAGCTAATACAAAAAACTTTTCAGTTGAATGCAACTCCCAACAAAAATGTTCTTACTATAATTTCTCGAGTCTAACATACTTCCACAATTTTAATTATTTATTAAATTATTACGATTAATATTAGGGAAGATTTCCTGAAATAACTTATTTTTTTAAAGCATTTTTTTAGTATAGAACAATACCTAATAATACATGCTAATGGTATCATCTGCACTCTGCCTATTTGTTAGTAATTTAAGTGTTAAACTAAAAATTTAATTGAAAATTAGAACAAAATAATATTTAATTGCTGAATGATCAGTCATACAGTACCTTAATGTACCATTGATCAAGCCTTAGTGCACCTTGGATTGTTACACATTTTGTAAATATAAGTTGATTATTCTTTATAAACAAAATTTTTGTTCAGAAATTCATTTTTTCTTTACAAAAAGAAATATGATTGTATTTAAGTATAGCTTCAATAGTTTTTGTGCTGAAGAAATGACAATATGAACTTCCATTTGTGTTTGTAAGTTAGCTATGAATCATCTTCTATAAAATAAATGTTTTCATAAGAT
This sequence comes from Troilus luridus, assembly GCA_964056705.1. Lineage (NCBI taxonomy): Eukaryota > Metazoa > Arthropoda > Insecta > Hemiptera > Pentatomidae > Troilus > Troilus luridus. Next base: position 20,055,182 of record OZ057417.1, read on the forward strand.
TCTTTCTCGAATTTGGTGTGATTCCCAACTTGTTTTTAGTAAGTACATGATGGTTCACTTTCCTGAAATGAATATGTTTAAACATTCTAATTGATGATTAAAACTCTTAATATATGATCAAAATAGAAGAAAAAAAATAAGGTGCTGCAAATTATCCACCAATAAGGACTGATTGAATTTTGAATATGACTTTTTTTTTAATAAAAAAAGTAAACATGTAGCAAAATAAATTGTTAAACCAGAAGTTATTACTTTTTTAGCTTAAATTTTTATTTTCCTCATAAAAAAACTGAATAAAAAACTTTTTACTCAGCTCAAGATGTAGAATTAAAAGTTTCTGTGCTGAAGGTCTGGGTTTTAAGCAGGCTGTGGCCAAAGAAATTATATAATCTATCAACAGCCGTAGATGGACACTGTGATGTCTGCAGACCCTTTTGATGCACATCTGGCCTCTTTAAAGTGGCCGCACTTTTTGGAGGTTGACCATGATCTGAGCCTTATCATCTCCTTGTACTATTAATGGTGTAGAAACGGTATACTGAACCCAAAACCCTTCATGGGTTTTAGTGTTCCATATATTTTTCATTTCTTCTCAAAAACAACATCTCGTGTATAAACACTAGAGATGAGAAGTACGTGAACGAACTAGTTCATTGAACTAGATCCGGAAAATGAACTACTAAGAGTGCTCTCTGTTTTGGTGAACTATAGTTCTTTTTAGTTCACTCTACTCACCAGCTACCGCACTCGGAAACGGGGCTGTCGGTGTCTGACCTACCATCGAACGAAGACGAACTACTGAACTAAGTAAACTAGTTGAACCTTTCTAGTTCATTTTACATCTCAGTTTCTCCCCCTTTTTCCATAGTTCAATTCCACTCTTAGTTTAGTACATTTCTAGTTCTTTTGGAAAATGAACTATGCAGTTCATTTGAACTAGTTCATTAGAATGAACTATCTCAAAAGGAACGATTCAGTAAAAGGAACTACTTTGCCCACCTCTAATAAACACTCTTCAGATTGCTTGTTATTTTCTACTTCAACTTAACACAGTGGTATTGCTTAGCCCAAAGTCAAATCAAATAAACAACTGAAGGGCAATGCGATGTGTACTAATATCAAGATACAACAGTTTACCCTGTATTGTTCCATTTGTTATTCTTAATAAGTTAAATTATAAAACCTTTTTTATTTTGTATTTTATGTTTCATTTTTTCTATTACAGAAAATAGAGGAGAGTTTTTGGAGAAGCTTCAGAGGGCTCGTAGCCAAGTGAAACCCAATACACCTTCTACCCCGATACTTTCAAAACCGGGACCAACTAGAATTGTAGTCGGAAACTGGTCTTTGTCCTCAAGAAAAGAATCAGAACTTCATATACATAATTCAGACGGGCAGCAGGTATTTTTTTTTTCTCTAAAAAATAACAACTTTTTTTTAAATTCTTCTATTCAGTTTCTAAAGGTACTATATCTACAGCCCCAGTAAATAAGTAATGTCTAATTTTTTCCAAAATGAGTTTCTTGTACTTAAGTAAGCGGAATCGAGTTATTTTCGTAGTGAATAAGGGGCTATGTAAGGCATTGGCTTGAAAAGGAATTGTTGTTATATTGCAACTCCATTTCAAGCAAAAAACTACGAGAATGATACGATTACAGTTATCTGAAAACAGTTAACTCTCTCTGGACAACCACTTATTCACCGGGGCTGTAGATATATCCTTAAGGGAAGTTCATATCTACATAGCTAAGAATTATAATGTAATGTAATGTTACAATGTCATCAGAACCATGAAATAAAAAAATATTGTTTAAACTTTAAAAATCTAATTAGATTAAATAAAATAATTATATTTTAGCAATTTGGTTTATGTTGTACACTCAGGTTTAAAATTGCATGGAAAATTAACTCCTTCAAAGCTTCTTATAAACTAATATACGATTGCTTTTCTTTTATTTCTTTTGTCTTTTGCAACTTACTGACAATTTCCAAAAAAATAAATAAATGTATAGGAAAACAGCCGATCCACTGTTTTTCACACACTTTTTCTTAATTTACATTCGGCCATTATCTCATAAAAATATTTACTTTCTGTTTTATAGCAAGCAACAATACTCCGTGAGGATTTGGCAGGTTTCGTTTTCGAGTCAAACCGTGGAACTAAACATTCATTCACCGCTGAAACTGCTTTGGGTACGGAATTCGCTGCTGGATGGTCAGGAAAAAGAGGAAAAAGACTTCGATCTAAAATGGAAGCACTTAGGCATAAGGTTTGTGTAGTTGTGTTTATATTGTTACTTTACTACACATTAGTATATAATATTATGAAAAACTAGTATACTCCTGTTAGCAGTATGAAATACTTAATAACAATAGTTAAATATCAGAATATTGTGTGTTTCAGGTATACTGTTATGTTAACATAATAGTGTTTTATACTAATTTAGTTAAAATTCCCATATTAATTACTAGTTTTTATTAATTATCTTATTTATTGTTTTAAGGTGAAGACACAAGCACAGGAAATTTACGACAAATATTTTAGAGCTGCTCAAGCCCAGCCGAGAAGTGTAGTCGCTAAACTTGGTGCTATTGTTGCACAGTTAGAAAGGGCAGTTGAAAAGCAGGTAATTTATTAATAGTTATATATTATATTTTAGAATAAGTTAAAACTTCATTTGTTTTATTATATTTTATTGTATTGCTTGGTAGATTTTGAAATTGTCAAAAATTATGCTGAAAAGAATTTTAAGCTTTTAGAAATCAAATTCAATTGGAATTATTTACATACATATACTTGAACATTCCTAAGTTTATTAAAAGACTAGAACTGAGTTTTAATGACTAAAATATGTACACTAGCCATCATGTAATGTTTTATTTTTATTTGCTTGAAATATATAAGGATGTGATGAAGGACTCAAAATTTTATATCATTAATCTTCAGCATTTATTTTTACAATGTTGAATGATTATTATATTTTATTTTTTACAAACATATTCGTAATAGGATGAAAGTTGTGGTTATTAGGAATAGTTATCTTCTTTTTTTTTTAATCCTTTGACAATGATTTAAGCATTCGATGAGGGTGTGTTCTTGAGGGTAAATACTAAACTCTCGTTTTGTTTTTAAGTGAATAAATGTTCAAAAGGTTTGTTTTCATAGGTCAAATACTGAATGGTCTAGAATTTAATAAGAGTCAAGGATTTCAAGATACAACTAAAAAAATATAGAAAATAATTGAATAAATAAATGAGACAGTTGAGAAACTAAATCTTCAAACATTAACAACTTGTAATTTTATTCTAAAATAATAAATTAAAAGCTTTTTGCAGAACCGTTGTCCATGAAACAGTACAGTCTCTACCATGTACTGAACCCCAAACCCGTTCACGAGGGGATCCAGTTCTTGGATCTTGTTCATAAGTGAAATTTTCTTTTTTGTAGTAACTAGTTTCTTTACCCATTTTCAGGCATTGGAGTATTCTCTAAATGTGCTCCGTGTCTTCCTAGCTAACCATCTTTGTCTTTTCTCATTTCTGTCATTTATGGCCTGTGCGCAGTCTTTATCAAACCACGTGTTTCTGGGAGGTTATAAATTGTACTTATTTGTTAAAAATTCGTTACAGCACCCCCCCCCCCCTCCCCCGACCATTTTAAACATTTCTGAAGTTACATCCCATCAAACATTTCCTCATCAAATTTTTTTTTTTTTAATTTCGGACACTTATTATCTCTACAAAAAGATAAAAAACATTAAGACATAAAGATTGTTTTTTAATTTTATATAAAATTTGTTTTTTATTTGTTAACTTTAATGCATTGAGTTAAAAGTGTAAAATCGGGTATTAAACTCCAGTTTTCCTGGTTCTTGAGGTTATAACTACAACGAATATTATTTCTTTTTAATTACCCATTATAAGTACTGTATAAAATATATTGTAATTTCTAAGCGTAAATAACAGGTCTTAAATTTTTTAATAAATGTTGAATATTTTTCAGATGTGGTCTGTCGGCTCCCACAATCGAGATATAGCCTTGGCGGACGCCATAACTAATTTAAGTGAAGTGTTGGAACAACAAGTTTCGGCTTATGAAGTACAAAGCAGCGGTTTAGTTCAAGCACTTCTTTCACTCTTTACCAATTATAAATATACTGTTAATCTATTTAAGGTATCATATAATTAGTTTAAATTAAATTATTTATAACTTTTAAATTATTTATTGAAATTTAATTATCTTAAATCGCTATTGTTTATCTTTTTATAGAGTAAAGTTCAAGACGGAGGAAACCAAAGAGCGGCTGTGATTTTAGTTCATAAATTAGTATCGGTTTTAGAATCTATAGAAAAACTGCCTCTGTATCAGTATGAATCTCCAGGATCATGCTTCGGTCTTCAGGTACTTATTAAACAATTATAATAAAAATAAAAGATGTGTACTATTCAATTTGTTATTTGTTGTTATGAATCAGAATGAAGCATAAATAACATTGTTCAAAATTTTCTAAGAGTTAAAAAGATTAAGTAAGATGTCAGTTTATTTTTTTTTGTATTATTTATTTATCCATTTCAATATCTCTGAATCTGTTTTGATGACTGTATGTTTGTTTGCCATTTCATAACCCAACTTTATATTAAGTTTAAATTTTGTATATGGGATTGTTATGCCCGATGTACATATTCCTATTTGGACACTGATAATCAGAAAGGATCATGATAGATTTTCATTAAAATTATTTTTAAATATATTCCAAAACTTCTCAGTTTTTGTAAATGTGGCTTATATATCAATGAACTAGATAATATAGTGCTTATTTTTTTAATTGAGTAAATAGAAATAGTACTTCCCTTAAAATTGCATGAATGTTTGTTTTTTGTTATGTGTTGCTGTTTTAAAAGGGTAAAACTCATAGATCATTAATGATTATGGTTTGCTTCATCAAATTTTATTATAGATAATCAGAAGCAATAATTATAAGACAGCTTTTCTAAAATAAATATTTCAATTATGTAGTAACGTTTTAATGATATTAACCTCCGAATCTGATGTTTTTTTCTTGTTTTAGTATAGTTATTTATTCTTTGTTACAGATTTTGACAAGAAGAATACGCTTTCGACTTGAGAAATATCCAGGAGAGAGTAGTTTAATAGACAGAACTGGTCGGTCGTTAAAGATGGAACCACTGGCAACTATCGCCCAGCTGGAAGCTTACCTTTTAAAGATGGTTGCTAAGCAATGGTAAAACTTGATTAATATTTATTGTTCACTACTTATTATAGGTTTGACTTATTCAATTATCAACTAATTAATTTCTATGTATTATGCAGTTTAAACTTAAGCATTGAAATTGAATGGGGCCACCGAAAATGATATTTTATTGAAGGAATGATACAGATCGAAAGGCCTTTTAAAGAATTAATTAAATTATTTCTTTTTCTTCTGAAAAATGCAAACATTTATTTACTGTTTGTGTATATTGTAGTACCATTGCTCTAAGCTATTGAGTAAAATAGAAAAAAATATTTCAAAAATGTTGATGCCACTTTTCAACTCAACAGCAATGCTTGAGTTAGTAGTTCACAGACTTAAAGTTTTTCCATGTTATGTACCAAGTTTGGTATGCTGTAGTTAAATGTGTGAATTAAGGTTTTATATATTAAATATTTTATAGTTAGATACATTTTTTATTGAAGAAGAAGATTAAGTATTATCCAAGAACTCGAATAAACTTACGCTAATTTAATTTTATAGCTTAGCTAATCACATTTGTATTTATACAGAATTTGTAGAAAATGAATTCATATAATTTGTTCTAATAATAATGAATGATAGTAAAACAGAAAACACAAGACACACAGGGTTAAAAAAATAAGTTAAAGGCATCTAAATGATGGAAAAATTGGGGTTTTTTACTTATAATGATTTTTTTTTAATACAAGACTATATTGACCTTACCTAAACTTTAAATTGTGATAATTCTCATAAGTTTAAAATTTAGTGATCAATTCTAAAATATGTATAAAAAAACATTCAAAATTGAATTTCTCTTAGGTTTATACATTAATAAAATGTTTTTTAACTTTTATTGTTATGAAATTGAATTCTCCTGAGGTTATGATTTATTTTATCTGGTTGTAGAAAATTTGGCCAATAAATTTAATGCGAATAACCAAGTATGCTGTTATATTTATTTAATTAGTGAATAAAAAACAATTAAAAAAAAATCATTTTGTTTGTTTCAGGTATGATTATGATAGATCTAGCTTTACATACGTACGAGCTCTCAAGGAGACAGGAGTTCGTTTAGCATTCAGACATCAGCATGATTTCGATGAGAATGGAATAATTTACTGGATTGGAACAAATGCCAAGTAAATTATTAATCAAAACTATATTATTGAGTTTTTTTGTTATTACATTTATCTAATATTATTATTTATGTTTTTATTATTAGAACATCTGAATGGGTAAATCCCGGACAGTTCGGCTTAGTCGTAGTTACTTCATCTGATGGGCGTAACCTTCCTTATGGTCGCCTCGAAGATATCTTGAGCCGAGATTCCTCAGCACTTAACTGTCACACCAATGATGATAAAAGAGCCTGGTTTTCTATCGACTTGGGTCTTTGGGTGTTTCCTACTGCTTATACCCTACGCCATGCCAGAGGTTATGGGAGATCAGCTCTTCGAACCTGGCTATTTCAAGTGAGTATTGATTATATTACGCATATTAAGTTTTAGACAGCGGATTACTTAGGGACTATTAATGATCACCTTTTCTGTTGATAATAATTAATTTTAGACTTCTAATTCTTTCATAAATGGTTATCTGTATATCTATATTTCAATGCTCCGATACATAAGACTACATCTTGACATACATTTAACTTGGAATCCTCATACTAGACTGATAACAAACTGCTTGCAATTTCAGGCTACTTCAACACTTACTGGACAAATTCTCTAAGCTTAATTAGAATATACATTTACATGACTATTGTAAGAACTATTTGGACTTACAGAGTAGAGCTTTGGGACTCCACTAAGCCATCAAATTACTTAATGGCTTACTGGTCTTACTAAAATCCTTAATGCTCCTTACTTTTTTATGACTAAAGTCATCCATAATGACCTCATTGTCAGTGTCTCTACTTCCCTTTATTTCATGTCATTATGTATCATTCATTTTATTTAACTGTAGCATTGTTATGTTAAACTTATAAACTTCATTAAAGAAATTAAAAAAAATATATTTTAATTTTAATTTGCTTCAGATCAATTACAAAAGACTTATTTATGTGACTGTTATAAGACCTATATGGACATACGGAATTGAACTATGGGGCTCCACCAAACCATCTAATTCCTCTCATATTCAATACTTGCAATCCAAAATCCTAAACGCTCCTTATTTTGTCACAAATAAAACCATCCATAATGACCTTAATGCTCCATATGTTACCGATTTAGTCCATTCCAGATACCTATCATTCCATAATAAACTCCAGGCCCATCCAAACCCACTAGTTTCCATCCTTGCATCCAATTCCATCCCGGACAATCCTCCTGGGCGTCTGAAGAGAAGATGGCCTCGGGGCATTATATTATAGAAATGTTATTAAAGTGCTGCCAATGGGTAGTGCCTCTACATGTCCTGTAATGTATTTATTTATTCATATAGCCCTTGTACTAGATGTATATACTACAGTTGTACAATTCAATAAAATAATTTAAAAAATAAAACAAAAATTTTAATTTTTTTTTTTTTTCAGGGTTCTCGTGATGGTATCAACTGGACCACACTTTCATGCCATACTGATGATAATTCTTTGAATGATCCTGGTAGTACTGCGACCTGGGAAGTCGAACTGAGCCCAGAGGAGCCGATACGTCACGTGAGGCTTCAGCAGGCCGGCAAAAACGCTTCCGGCCAGACTCATTATCTATCCTTGTCCGGTTTTGAAATTTATGGCACAGTTGTAGGTGTCTGTGATGATTTAGGTAATAATAATTATTTACTATTAAAAATGTTAATTATTTAATAGTATTCCTTAATATATTACATTTTTTATCTGTTACAGGAAAAGTTGCCAAAGAAGCTGAAGCAAGCCTACGCAAACAACGTCGCCAAGTAAGGACTCAAGTAGTCAAACAGATGATTGTCGGAGCTAGAGTCCTAAGAGGGATAGACTGGAAGTGGCGAGATCAGGATGGTATACCTCCAGGAGAAGGGACAGTGACTGGAGAATTACATAATGGTAAGTTTATGTTGTATGTATTTAATTTTACAGGTTTATATTATAAGCATAAATAGATATAAACAAGTCATTAGAAGCAGAAATTTCTACCTACATGGCAGGTCTTCTTCAGGGCTGGATAGACAAGATACACATGTAAATGAAATAATTGGGTTAGAAAAAATGTATAAAGAGTAAAACAATATATAAGAATGAAAATATTGAAGTAACCCAGATACAAAAATAGGAATAATTTAAATTTTAATATAAAATAAAAGTATTGTTTAAAATTTTTTAATTTAAAATGAGTTTTATATATCGACCCTTCAGAGTAACAAACTTCCGAATAAAAATTTAGTTTAACATCATATTTTGAAATTTCTTTTAGTAATTGGACTGCATTTAGCAAAAATTAACCAACATGTTTTGAATATATCTGAGTCAAAGTTTAACAGCCTTAGAAAATCTGGAAGCTTTGAAATATTTTTTTTTCCACTATCTCAATTTTATTCTACAAAAACAAAAACCTATGTACTTTCTTCCTTCGTTTATGAAATATAATAGTAAATAGTATGGATTAATTCCATTACAGTTTTAACTCATTTTTTATTGTTTTCATCCCTTTCTCCTAAATTCCATCCAATTATCAACATTAGCTGCTTGATTAGTTGTTACCTGTTTGAATTTCTAATAAAAGTCCATCTAATTCTTTACTTTCTAACTTTACTGTTAACTTTGTTTTTTTTAATTAATAAAAAACCATTGCTTAACTAAACTAAACCATTTCTGTTAGATTCTTGACTTCTCCCCTTGGTTATAGTCTCTTCTCCCCTTATGATTGAGCAAGCATTTCAGACCTAGCATTTTAAATTAATAATGTAGTAAACTCAACAATTAATTATATTGCAGGTTGGATCGACGTTACATGGGATCATGGTGGTTCTAATTCCTATCGAATGGGTGCTGAGGGCAAATATGATTTGAAACTCGCATCTGATCCAGAAACTACAAACAAACCTGTGTCACCTTCAGGTAAATGGAAATAAATATTTTACTTCTGGAACATAATTAATGTTTAAAGAATATTAGGAAAAAAAATAAACAAAAATGTTAATGTTTTTATATTCTTCAGCCAAGTCAAGATCAAGTCATAATGAAGGATCAGTGCTTAGTAAGTCCAGTTCTACTCCAAGTTTAGCAGACAATGCTGAGCAGTGCAAAGTATCTGTCGCAAGTACTGATCAAGCCACGTCTGCCGACAACTTAGCCGCTAAGGTGAGTTAGAAACAGTATTTATAATACAGTATATTGTTTAAATATTATAACAGTATATTGTTTAAAAATTATTACAGTATATTGTTTAAATATGATTACAGTGTATTGTTTAATGTCTAATTTTGAATTGATAAAAATGTTTTATCGTCATATTAATGTTATTATAGATTGAATTAAGTTTATTTATTTTTTTAAATACAGCAAGCTGCGGCAGCCTTAACAGATAGCGTTCTATCTATGTCAGTTGCCAGAGCTGGAACGATCGTTGCCACTAACGAAATGTTGGCTACAGACCTTGCTACGATTGTTGAAGCAATACCCATACAAGGTGAGTACATTTACTTAATTTATACCATTTGTCAGGATTTTTATCTTTATCCTCCATAATTGTTTTAATATTGTTAATAAATTATGTTGTATAATCTATAATTTCCAAGTACACATTCATGAAGAAAATGTACAGTGTGTGCTTGATCTGGAATACATGGATTGTTAGATGAAGTGCTCCATACAGTAATTGGATATCCACCAAATAACTATTCATGAAATACACGAAAACTATAATTTAAAAAAAAAACCTAAGAGAACTTGTCCTTATGAGAATGCTCATGGCAATGTTATAACTGCTGTGGCCTCAGTTTGAATTAAAACTAAAACTTATTTTTTTGACATTCCGAATCTGGTTAGAAAAGTTGATTACCTGTAGTAAGAACCCGCCCGGTTTGCCTCAATCAGAGTTGGAAAGTACGTTCAACTCCAATAAAAAATAAAATGAAACCATTTATTTTAAATTTATACTCTTACTTTCTGGATCTTGCTTTATCATCTAAAAACATTTAATAGTGATAGGCCTTGATTTTGTTTTGAATTTTCTTATCAAACTCTGCTCATTTGATAAATTATTTTTCAGATCTTTCAATTCGAGACCACGATTCTTCTAATAATATGGTTAAAAGAAGCAGTTTGGATAACTGCACCGGAAAGCCCAACATCCACCAGAATAACACTGCAGTAACTTCTTTGATGGGAAAACCATTCTTCCAAACCAAAATTAATAAAGTAAGTGTCTTATACATAAATATATATTTCTTAAATTTTGTGTCATATTGACACATAGATGTATCTACAAAATTAACTTTTTTGAGATATATGTGGTTTGTAACACAATTTTTCGTCAAAGGGTCACAAGATCTTATGGTCTATGTTTCATGGGCAAAAGTTTTTTGTTTTCACTCATAAATTCATTTCTGAAAAAAGGCAATTTTGTAGATACATTTTTGTGTCACTAAGGTAACGAATAGTTACATTTAGAGTATGTAGCGGATAATCTAATAGAATCATTAACACCCGTTGTTTAAATAATTTTGATTTGCATACATTATACAAATAATACATATTCCTTTTTTCTTCCTCTCATCTCTATAATTGAAACTATTAAGCCTGTATCCGATTAAATTATACATTTGGATATCTCTGAAGTTGTCCCATATAATTTGTTGTATTACAGTAAATGTTAAATTTAGTGTCATTACATTTTAAATTACCTAATATAATAATTGCCTTAGTGATCCATCTTCTGAAAATTAGATAAGTTTAATTCTCTCTTAAATTACATTACATTATTGGCGCGACAGACTCATAAAGAAGTCCTTGGCCTGCTCAACCGCTCTACCCCAATCGTCCCGATCCCCTGCTCGAGTGATGGAGACCTTACACAGCCTCAGATCTCTTAAATTGCCATGGCCAATATTTTTAATCCATTCGTCAGGTGTTTCTTCTGGTTTTGATCGTGTAGTCAAATTTTTTGTCGACACTTTGCTGATCATACTGCAAGCTTCCTCAGGACTTAATCTGAGATTGAGATGAGAGATGAGATGAGATGAGAGATAAATGGATTTGATAAGTTTCTCAAATGTAGAGAACAGGGTAGCTCAGTGTTAGAGCCGTGCTGAAGGTCCTGGGTCCAAATCCGGCTGTGGCTGATAGTTTATTTAATCTGTTAACAGCTGGCTATGGATCTCGTGGGATCTGGAGACCCCTACTGGGACCCACTCAGCCTCTTAGTGTTTTAACAAATAAATTTTGTTTCCAGTTCAGCAGCTGCTGCGAAGACAACGGAGAAAGGGAAAAGGGTAGCGACATCCTCCGAAACAATACCAACAGCTTCCTTTCAGGTGACCTGCTTCCTTCATCACTTCTTGTCGGAACATCTACACCAGGTATAAACTTTACACAACAGTTGGGGGCGGAACAGGTATTAAAAATATTCGATTTTCGATATATAATACGCTCAAAAATAGAAGCCAGTAGGTTAGGTAGCTTTTCAAAGAGTTAAAATAATTATTAAAAAAAATTGTTGGTACAGCATGCTTTGCTAGAATTGCATTGAGGAAGTTGTAAATAGCCGCTAAGGATTGTGTTATATCTGACTAACTATAATTTATTTCGAGAGGCCAGACGATTAAATGATTGCTTTGAAGAATAAATAAGAGTTTGATGCACGATTCTAATTGTGTTTAAATAACTAATTTTTGATAATTAATATGGAAATAGAATATCCCTTCTGCCTTGACCAAATTAGAGAATACTCCCCGTTGTATTTCGTATTTATATATGCTTTATTTTAGGCCTTGTGTCAAGCACACTTCAACAATCAGTAAAAATAAACGTGTCTAGTGGTAGTGACTTGTCAGACCCCAAGGATGAAAAATCTCTGAGATACAAAATTAAACAACCCTTAAGCGAAAGTAAGTGTTGTCCAGTTAAAACTATCCTCAAGATCTCTTTTTCTCTTTAAGAGTTTCTCATTTCTCTCTCTTTTATTTATTTACTTTTGGTTTCATGAAAACATTTTTTCCGATTTCCATTTTTTTCTTTTTTTAATTTCTGATTTTATTGTCACTGCCATTGCCACTGTTCCTTTTATTTTTCTTCCCTTTCTAAAGTTTGTTGTTTTGTTTTTTTTAATAAAAAAAAAACAAAACAATATTTTTCATGGCTATTGGAAACATATTATATTCTTTTTAATTATAGTGTCTTGCAAAAAAGAAAAATGTGACAGCAAAGAAAAAGATAGTAGAGGTGCAAACCCAATGAGTATATCAGTTCCTAACCTAACCTCTACTGCAAATACCGCACCTTTGGAGCAAGGTAATGATAAACATAAATAGAAGAAATTTATAATTATCAAAAGATATATATGTCTTAAACAATTTGTAATAATAATATTAAATATTTTTATTTTGAAGAGAAGAGGTTTGTCCAGGGCCGGGATATATTGTATACATCGCAAAATTGCGAAAGCACGGGGATATGGGATCTGTGAAGAGAGTGGATTTGTCTGGCCCTGTTACGAGCCAGGCTAGCTCAGTTGGCAGAGCATCACGACGGAGATGTGGGAGACCTGGGTTCGAATCCCGGCCCTGGACAAATGTTTTCTCTTCAAAATAAAAATATTTAAAATTCTAACAATTAATAAAAAAAAATAATAATAAATTATATGTAATAATAATATTGCATCAACAGATATATTAATTTATTTATTGTTTAAATTCATGAATATTAGCTTGGATTACCTTTCTGGTTGTTTCACAGACTGATAATGTAATATAATTTACTTAAGTAAGCATTAACAATTTAAAGATTAATTGAATTTTAAGGTTTTATAGATTTTCCCATTGTTTTTCGGTCTATTTTTTTATTAAAACTGATAATATTTTCTTCTCCTCACATCCTAATAGAAAGAATTTTTATCCGTATTATTATTATTTTGTTATTTTACCAATTTTTTACCTATTTATTTGATCAAAGGAACAATTGATTGTTCAAAAATAATTCTTAGTCTAGTGGAAGTTGTGAATAGAATAATTCGATGCATTGTAAGAACTCAGATGATGTGGTTAATTTGACGTGTAATAAGTACAAGAGATGTAATAGACCATTTGAATCAACAGTTTTAGTGATTTAGTAATAAATAATTGTATTAATAAAGTAATTTGAGCCACTTCAATGAAAAAAGAACTCATCTTCAATATTGCTCTTATGGGAAAGTTGTAACAGCTAATGAAGTATCGGATATATTTATTCTCAATTATCCTATTTTTAAAGATTAATTTTGAATATCAAGAGCTATAGAGAACAAAACCAATACAATTATTTCTGCTGAGACAAATATTTAACTATGGGTGGGGATGGGTTTGACAAATATATTTGGCGTGAAAGTGTTTCAACTACCTTGCTATAACCAATCAACCATACATACTACATTGAAAATCATACCTAATGTTTATATGTATATACCGATTAGTGAATGTTTCTTATTCGCTCATACGCCATTAAATTAATTTCAAAATTAGTATTTCCTGTGAAGCAACCAGATTTCAGATAAATTTAGTTTCATGAAATTTTAATAGCTTCAGTTATTTTCTTAAGAACTTTTTGAAATTCATTTACCATGTATATATCAATGCTTATTGGCCCAGATGAGTTATAGTGTTGTATTTCAAGGGTTTTCCATGGATTATTTGAATTGTAATTAATTTATTATTTTATTGTAAATTGCTTTGGTGTCGGGTCATCAGTTACTTTTCGATTGTTCAATACTTGTTTTTATTTATTCTATTATTCTTGTAAATATCAAATTTAGCAATATATAAACTTATAATGCAAAAAAGTTATGTATATTTTCCAAAATTCATCTTATCTAGCCCCTTTCAAATTCATCTTAGAATAAAGATACAACTGAGAAATTGAAAATGTTGTGAAATTATTACAAAAGTTTTTGTTGTACAATCATAGATGCCTCAGCATAGAGAAAAAAAAACATTAACAAATTGAACATTCGTAATAATACTTGGTTGGTTGGGAAGCCAGTTGCTTAGCTTTATATAATAATTAAAAAATCTTATCTTCTTTGAAAATGGGGGTTTATCTTTTTTGATTTCTACCATTGACAAAAACATTTATATCGTTTAAGTGAATTTTTGTTTATTAATTTTAATTTAAGAAAAAACACTTAAGTGAACTTTACCAATTGTCAGGTTTCACTATTGTAATACTCTATGGAATTTTATTTGCTATAAATTTTTTTCTTTACTATGAAATATGATGTAAATAAGCTATAAAAAGTATATTTATGATGTACAACGTTTATGAGCTGGTGGATGTATGAGTTATTTTATACACATACAGTCTGAATTATGTTTATGTTATTGTTTGTATGTACATTTCTGCATTTATACTTCCATATTTTTATTGATATACTTATCATTATTGATAATTTTTGTGATTTTAGGCACTGGCACTGGTCTTTTGGAAACGTTTGCGGCAATGGCTCGTCGCCGTGGTAACACCAGCAATTCGGCAGCTAATAATACTGCTAACTCTAATTCTAATTCGAATCCTGTAGCGAATCTTTTCCCGAGAGGACAGAGTTCGGTCACCAGTTTAGTTAGGCTCGCGCTATCCTCGAACTTTCCAGGTATTTTTCTAAATTTAAAATTGAAACATATTCTACTACAATCTTCTATTTTCTACGCTTATGGAAACATACCCTGCTTAAAACAGAATTTATGGTTCCATTTGAAATCTCACTTTTTCTTTTTGTTCTATTTTAATTGTTGCAACACTGGTTCATATAAGTTTTATTTAAAAAAATTGTTAGTGTTTATAATAATAATGCATTAAAGTATCATTGACAAATGGTTTACTTGATTTAACCCACAAAAATAGAAATTTTTCTGTAAAGACTTTTAAAATAATCAAATAAAAGCTTAATTTTATTACAATGTCCTTCCAATTACACATTTAGCCTGTCCACAAAAATATAACAGATCAAGAGTTTACTTGCTGGGATTCGAACCCGGGTCCTCCGCATCTCTAGTGCAGAACTCTTCTAACTGAGCTACCAGGGCTCATAACCAGGTCAGACAAATCCATTCTCTTCACCGATCCCACATCCCAAGCACTCCCAATTTTTGCATTGTACATATGGGAAAGAATGTTCATTTAACATTACTTTAATTTGGTTCTGGTTGACGATATATTTATAGTCAATTTTATATTTATTATTTTTATTTTTATTTTATTGTGATTATTTAAATATTTTTATTTTGAAGAGAAAAGATTTGTCCTGGCTGGAATTCTAAATATAAAATTTCAATGAACATTCTTCCCCATATGTACATCACAAAAATTGGGAGTTCTGGGGATGTGGGATCGGTGAAAATTATGGATTTGTCTGACCTGGTTACGGGCCCTGGTAGCTCAGTTGGATGAGTACCGCGCTTGGGATGCGGAGGACCCGGGTTCGAATCCCGGCCAGGACAAATCTTTTCTCTTCAAAATAAAAAATATCTAATTTACGATCAAAGTAACCTGCTTAAGTTTATAGAATGACAACTCTGTTCTCATCTAATTGACTAATTAAATAATAACAGAAACATCAGTTCTGTTTTTAGCTCAGTATTTGAATTATAACGATTGGCTTGTTATTTTAAAAAGGAGAACAATATTAACTGTGATTTATTTCCTTTTTCATTTTGAATTTATCTTTTGTTTTATCATTTTAAAATCATTGTCTATTTTACTACCTTCTACTATTTTTCTTTATTAATTGTTCTAGAAGATTCTTTTTTTTATATTCATGAGTGTACATATCACTAATCTTTTGCTTTAGAAATTATACAATGGAGTGAAAGGGTATTACAAAAAACAATCATTATACTTACCTTTCAGAAAAGTTAAGACGTATGGCTCCGATATTAGAATTGGTTACAATTTTTAGATGTTTAGAATATATTTGTTATACTTTTTTATTTATTTCAGTTATTGTCTGATCACATTTAACTCTGTATTAAGTTTTTTATGAAATAGCCATTTTCCTGAGTTATATATTTCTGAAGGTAATGAAATGTTTACAGTTTTTAGGAAGTAATATTTACCTAACACCTGATTGTCTTTATCTTTCTTGATTTTAATTTCGTTTTTTGAGTTGTTTAACATTGCATGGAGCATGTTACGTCGCACGATGTGCTGATTCAACTGGGTTACATAATTTTTGAACCTGCTGGTTTTTATTTTAAAGTAAAAATGAACACAAGAGTCGTAGAGCTGAAGGAATAGAATTTGATATGTTATATAATAGATATAGATATATAATTAAATTATATAGAGTTTAAACTATTTTTTAAGATATTTAGTGGGGTTTTTTATTGGTTATTTTAAACATTATTTATATTGTGGCTTATACTCTATACTCTTCTGCAGTCTGGTTTGAACATTTATCATTTATTTTTTTAATGGGTTAAATAAAATATAAATATAAAAACTATGTATGCCAGAAATATAATTATATAAAGGTATTTTAATTTAACCAAACATATTTTTTTAATGAAACTTTGAAATTTCAAAAATATTATATTATTATTAATGTTATATTCGAATACTTTTAAAACTTTACATCGCTCTATTGTTTTAATGTTAGAACCTATCTCAGGGGTCTGCAACCTGCGGCTCTTTGGATGTGAAGATCTTTAGTTCCATCCGCAAAGATTATTTTTTTATAAAATAAAATTTTTTTAAACCGTTCTGAATCGATTAACGAGGATTAGGCACCGATTCTATCTCTCAGCCACTTGTCCTCGCTTTTCACCGCACCCCTCCCCGATGACACGCATCGTCACTGTTTCTATGTAGGTTTTAATTCGCTTTTGACGCAAGACAATTTGGCATCTTCACTAGTGCGTTGGCTGTGACGTATAAATTGTTGTTTCAAGTAAAAGAGTTAGAAGCGAATTACCTTCTCAATGTTATATATGTACATATATAAATATTTTTAATAAAAAAACCGAAGTAAAGATAGGAGCATAATAAATGTTTAATTGTTTTATTTTTTTTCTTAAAAAATATGTAATTATCTAATGATGCCATTTATATATTATCTAGTTTGTTGTGAAAAACACTACTTATGTATGAATAAATAGATATTTTTTCTTATGAATAAATAGATTAGTTTTTGTTTTTTTTATCAAAAAACTTTTTTTATGCAAATACTATTTATTGTTGGCAAGAAAATTTTTTGTGGCTCTTTAAAAACATCGAAATTTTGTAAATTATAATTTTTGACTCTTGCCACTCAAAAGGTAGCCGACCCCTGACCTATCTACATTTTCTAAGAAGATAATTTATTTTTTGAAAATTCCTATAAACACTCAACATAAAGACTTAAGCATTGCATCAAAAAATAAAAAAATATATATAATTGTAGGATGGAAATAGTTGGGGGTGCAGTCAATGTAAACACTAAATAAGTGAGACTTATTTATAAATTGTGCCGATGTTTCGACCTACCTTGTAGGTCATCTTCAGGGCAAATATAAGTAATCGCAGCTCGGTGAACCGTGTAACTCATCTCTATTAAAAAAAAAAAAGTTTAAGAAACACTTATGTACCCTTCCAGGAAGTATATATGGAAAATAATACATGTTGAAAAGATTTTTATTTTTCATAATTATTAAAATTAAATTATAATATTACATATCGGATACATGTTGAATAATAATAGATGACCTTATATATCTACAGCTCCGGTGAATAAGTGGTTAAGTCTATTTTTTTCCAAAATGAGTTTCTTGTACTTAATTAAGCGGAATCGAGTTATTTTTGTAGTGAATAATGGGCTAAGTAAGGCATTGGCTTGGAAAGGAGTTACTACTTATATTACAAGTCCATTTAAAGCCATAAACTACGAGAATGATATGTTTCCGGTTATCTGAAAGAAGTTAACTCTCTCTAGACAAAATCCGACTTAAACACTTATTCACCGAGGCTATTGATATATGAGGAAGAAAATTGTCCGGGCGGAGGTAAAAAAAATTGTCCCCATATAACAGAAATTTTTTACCTCCACCCGGACCATTTTCTTCCTCATATATCTATTGGATACTCTCGCTTCACTTACAGTGTATTAAATAGTTCTTTTAAAAAACAAAATATGCCATATAAATCACTGTAATCTGTAATTGGGAAATTTACTACTCTCAAATACTGAGTTATATATTTTTTTTATAGTCTTCTTATGGTATTTTTTATTATAGACCTATACTAATATTTAAGATTGGTGTTAATGCTAGATTCCAAACTTTCAGTTCTATTTATATACTGTTTATATTAATTTAACTTTTTTGTATAGAGAGTATCTAATTATTTTCTTAGATAAGAATACTTTATTTTCAATACATTTAAAATAATTTATCTTATTCTCATACTTCTGGGTGTTGAGGCACGAACATGGGATTAAAGATTTGTAAGCAATTCATTTTGACGTTTACAATGTACTATGCATTATGATCATTTTTCTTATAAATATTTGATAGTATAATTATAGTTTGAGTTATCAACACCAATGTTAAAATAAATATTGATATAACATTTATTTCCATGTGCAATCAAACTATTTAATTTTTTTAATTAAAAAACTATTGATTCAAGTTCATTCACTACTCAGGATAATATTTGAGTTATTAAAACACACAAATCAATAAGAAATAGGGACCTATGTTTTGGATAAAATTTTAATTATTTTTAAACATTTCAATATCATAACTTAATTTTAGTTTATATAAGTTTATTAATCAATGCAAGTATATAGTAAACATCTAAATTCCTCTCTCTTAGTTTTTATTTTATTTTTTTCTATTTAGACCTAGCCTTAACTACAACTGAGATAATTTGAATTGAATTAAGAAAATTATTATAAATATAATATCCATCCATATTGTAAATGCATTACATTTTAACCGCATGAACAGAAAGGAACAGGCCAAAAAATATGAAAAAAATGATATAGAGATGTTTTTTAATGTTTACTATTGCTATTACTATTACAAAAACTTATGTTGTAGAATAGAATTGTTTTTCAAAAAACTAAAAAAAACTATTTGAAACCTTCCATATTTTTCAAGCCCAATTAACTATGACACGAGTTTACTCAAAACATTTATAATAGAAGTTTGTTTCTTTTTGCTTAATGCTGCCAATTTGATCTTATTATCTTTTAACAGTTGAAACAAATTACAATTTAAATACGCAAATGATTATAAATGATTGTTGCTTATTGATGATAAAAGTATTTAATAGTAATACTTAGCTTACGGATACTTAGAATAGCCCTTAGCAATTGCACAAATGTATTTAAGGTTTTTGTATAGGTGGTCTGTTGAGTACAGCACAAAGCTATCCTTCGTTGACTACCGGAGGAGGCGCGGGAAGTGGCCACGCTCCCGGGCCACAATGCCAAGCACTAACGATGAGCCTTACTTCTACGTCGAGTGACAGCGAACAGGTTAGCTTGGAGGTAAGTTTTGTTTGCTTAATTTACGTGTATAATAATGTAATAAGATGTCTACCTTTATTTTTTTATAACCAATAATTATAAAAATAGGTACTTGTGATTTAGCAGATCATCGTTGACTATTATTAACCATTGTTTAAAACCTCAACACTGATAATTCTGATAATGATAATACCTACCTAATTATTCATGTTGTAATAGTTGTAATGTAATAGTTTTTTTTTAAATTTAATTTATTGATATTTACAACTATAATAATATTACAACAAGTAAATCTGCCAATATGTACAATATGATATGAAAAACACTTGTGGAGAAACTACCCATCGGTAGCACTCCAACAAAGTTCTATAGTAGATGGTCTTGAGGCCATCATCTTTTCAGACGCCTCGGTATGTAATAGTTAAATGCTAATTCTACACCCCTGTAGCCACATTACTCATCTAATATAAATGTTTGATAATTATTCTGTAGGTTGTCGCTTCGAGTTGAGTCGCAACAAGTTTTAACTATTTATTCATCAAATTTATCAAAGTGACAACCTGCGGAACAGATACTAAATGTTGCTCCTACCATTTCGATGAATACATCTCCTTTTCATCTCCTTGTCAAAATCCATTTATGACCCTTTTCACATAATTAGATCTTTAGAACTATTCTGGACTTCCAGAAGTATTTCACAACTTCTTCAGAAGACAGCTATTCCCATTTATTTTAAATTGGCATTTACAAAATTTATAAGACAAAAACAGCATATTAAATTTAATAGAAATAAATAAATTTAAATAGACAATAAAAAAATTAACATGACAAAAACACTACAAAACATAGTGGAATCAATTAAATAACACACACACTAATAACTCCAACGACACAAGTAATAAGAAAAGTTTACATAAGATAAGGAGGTATGTTTTATGTTTCATGGAAACCTCCTAAATTACGAGTACCTAAAAATATAAAGTAATGCCACAAAATCTTAAAAAATTTGAACAAACTGGCCAGCTGGTAAAATGTTAATTTGTTCATTGTAATGAGAAAAATTAAACTAATAAAGAGAAATTAAACTAAATACAATTCCTACTGATTAGTGAGTAAAAGCAATAAAACATTGATATTCCATTGTTATAAATTATTTCTCACAACTTAACTTCTCTAATTTAGCTGTTTATCATGTTATACTCCAGAAGTAATCAATCAAAATTAAACGTAGTTATCTGTTTTTTCCAGTTGCTTCTTAGTATAATCTTATCATCATTTGCTGTTTTAAAACAATGTTCGGGGCAAAGGATTTCTCTCTATGAAATGAACAATTATAACAAATGTTTGTTTGTTCGTTGATATACTTTTTCACATCGTAGTGGTGCCTGCAGGACTTCCTAGAGAGCTGCAGGGCCCCGACTCTCCTTGCAGAATTGGAGGACGATGAAATGGGCGATGATGAGGAAAATGATGAAGAAGAAAACGAAGATGATGATGAATATACTGGTGAAGTCTTGGTAAGTAGAATATAACTTTAATATTATATTAGAATAATATGGATTTATTTCAAATAGATAAGGGTTCAAAAAGCAAGAACTTACCAAAACCTACTGTTTTCGATACACCGTCAAAATTGAGCGCATAAGTATATAAATTATTCTGATACATGACAATATTTGTTAATAATTTTTATAAAAAATCTATCTGAAGTGGAAATTAAAATGATTTATAAAATTAATTATTTATTTAATGCGAATCCGTTTAAATATTATTATTACACTATGCAATTAATCAAAAATTCAGTTATATCCATTCCCTATTAGCTTCAATATTCTTTCTATTTTGCTTATCCTCATATCAATTAGTGGCATACTAAAGGTAGTAGTAACTACTAGCAATAGTGTAGTAATCATACTATTGCATGAAGTATAGTATTATAGTTCGAAATATAGTAGTCATTTATAACCCTTTCCGATTGAGATCACTTTAATCAGATGTGGAGAGCTTTATTTTTGCGATCGGGAGATAAATTTAACCCTGTGAATAGATACATAACAAAATGTTTATTGAAAAAAAATGATGATTTTTACAATAATTATATATATTTAGATGTATTTTTTAAAAATAAATGAGACAGAAAGTGAATTATTAATTAAACCCTGAAACCATAACACCTTTGTCATGTCCATGAAATTATTATGGTTAGTATTCCAGATCTGATTAGGAAATAGTTTTGTTTTTTTAGTGTACAAATTTTGTGTTAATAACCTCTTGGCTGTTTTCATAGAAATCACTTTACCATTGTGTCATTTTATTAAAACCTAAAGTATCTTAGTTGACTATGTTGTTTGCACTTAAGCATAATAGCAATTTCTACCAATTAAAAAAATTCATTGTCGAGTGTAGAAAGGTTTCACTTTATTATCAACTTATGTTTTATTTTTCTCCTTTTAGAATTCCTTAAGTTAGGGAGCGGAGTAGCTCAGTGGTAGAGCACTGAGTTGCCATGCCGGAAATCCTGGTTCAAATCCCGCTGCAGGCCATGACTTTTATTTAGTCTGTTTGCAGCAGGAGATGGATCATATAGGATCTAGGACCCTCCTGTGGCCCACCCAGCCTCTATAAAATATTATAAAAATAGGTTACCCAAAATAAGGGGTAAAAATCTGGCGGTTGAGCGTGACCTAGGACAAGTCACCTCCTTGCATTGAACCCCAGACCCTTCATGGATTGTAGTGGTACAGTTTTTTTTGTTTTTTTTTAGAATTCCTTAAGTTACTTATGCCGACCTTAAGTATTAATATCATGTTCCATTTTCCTTTAATCATATCCATACTTCCATTAATCATATTCTAACGTTCTGATCAGGTGACAATAAAATCAAACGAAAACAAGAAAGTCAAAGTGAAGACAATCACAAGTCATTGTTTGGTGAAGTATCCAATAATTGTTAGTGTTAATGTTTATACGAGGTAAATGTAATCACTAGAAATAATTAGTTAACGTTGGTCATTTGTTTTACATAAATTTTATCTGGTCTTATTTAGTACCAAAATACTAATTTATAAGGCAAGATTACTGTGAAAAAAGATCTTTAAACACTCAACTAACGAAGATTAAATATTAAACTATTGGTACAAATTTATATCTAGAAAATATATGGTTAATATATATATATATGTAGCCCCCATGAATACGTGGTTGAGTCGGATTTTGTCCAA
The DNA here is from genome assembly GCA_964056705.1 of Troilus luridus. NCBI lineage: Eukaryota > Metazoa > Arthropoda > Insecta > Hemiptera > Pentatomidae > Troilus > Troilus luridus. The sequence goes on from OZ057417.1 coordinate 20,078,252, forward strand.
GAGAGAGTTAACCGCTTTCAGATAACCGGAATGGAAATGGAGTTGTAATATAAATAATAACTCCTTTTCAAGCCAATGCCTTACTTATCCCCTTATTCACTACGAAAAATAACTCTATTCCGCTAACTTAAGTACAAGAAACTCATTTTGGAGAAAATTAGAGTTAGCCACTTATTCACCGGGGCTGTAGATATATTTCTCTAGGAACTTAAATATGACAGTTAACGTGTGTATATATTAATGATTTGATCTGAACTTTATCATTGTTTGTTTGGAAAACCTCGATTGGTCTGTTTAATAAAATCTTGTCCAATGGAGCAGTTTAAAATTTTAATTCTGTCTGCAAATCATTCTGGAGTTTTTCTATAGAAAACTAAAACTATATTTTAGTTTAGATTCAGTACTTATTAGAAGTGCATTCTTTACCAACATAAGAAATAGATATAAATGGTTAAATATGATTTGAAATTATTTGTTCAGGGGTATCACTACCTAAGTTTTTGTTCTGGTTTATAATATTTTTATAAAAATTATTGTAGGAGAATTAATATTTATACAAACAAAATTCTATTGTTAAGACCTACTTGATACATAAATACGATAACGTTGTATTTTATTCAGGGGACGGAAGAAAAAAGTCACACGGAGCAAGTTCAGGTGAAAATAATGGTTATAATTATAAATATGAGGACCGTAAGCGCATGTATGTTTGTATTTTATTTTAAAAGTTGCATTTACTTTTTACAGAACTGTGTCTGTGAAAATATTGCCCGTCCACCCATTTATGAGTGATCATTTTTTATTTTTTTATTTTTTTTTGTTAATTTATTTATGATTTTCTTGTTGGTTTAAGAATTATTTGCTAGTCTTTTGGTTTCCTGGCAGTAAAACCTTGAAACATTGTCATCGAACTTCTATCCATTTTACTTTTCCCATTAATTATTGTATACTCATTTATCGTTAATAACATTATCCTCCCAAATATTGGTTAAATTAAGATACAAAGAAATTTCAAGACATTTCTCTGGTGTATAAAATTAAAAACTCTTCTAATCAGGGGGATATTATAAAATAACATGTCTCCGATGTCTTTAGTTTCTTCCTGAGCCCTTTCCCTTTGGGATTTTGGCTATTAACATGGCGACTTAAATTTTTTTGGTTAGTCTTCTAAATAATTTTAACAGTGGTGAGGCCAAACCTCCTTCCTGGTCCCCTCATGCTATCAATCTTATCCTGGATTATCAGCTGCAGAAAGCGATTTTTGTCATTCCGCATGATGTGGCCAATATATTTTAAGTTCTGCTTTTTGATGATTAAGCAATTTCTTGATCTTTTCCGAACCGAAAAACTTGTATCTTTTCCAAACTTTATTGTTATAGTTTACAATAATATATTTCCCATTGGTGATATTCATATTTATAAATGTTTACTCATCATGGTAGGCACAGATAAATGAAAATATTTAAAAATTATAAAAATAAAAAAAAAATATGTATTTTCTCTTCAAAATAAAATATTTAAAAATTATGAAAAAAATTATAAAATAAAATAGATTGAAAATATTATAATGTAATTGTAATTGTATTCAAGATAAAATAAAGGTTTTACTGTCGTTGCATGTTTCATTTTTGTTTCAAAAATTTAATTTTTATTGCTTTTACTGTTTTAGTTAAAATTTGATCCCCTGCACCTTGTAAGTTCATAAAATATGTTATCACCGTATTTGATTTTGCATGAGATTTTGCGTATGAGTATAATTTTGTTCCATTAAGATAATCTTTCGAGATTTTCAATTTTTAACATTGGTTTTAATTTTCATTTAATTATATTTCATTTCTTTATTTTAAAGTCATGTCCTAGTACGATTGATTGAACAATGGGCGTTATAATTATCAATGTTTACTTAGTTTATTACTATTCTTAAGTTTATTATTATCTCGAAGCCATTATAAACTATAATAATTTCTCTTAAAAATACCTAGATACTGTAATGATGGTAAGAAGTATTTGGTGTTGAGCAGTGTGATAATGCTATTTCTTACATCCTTTATATTATACAAGTCGATATTCATTTATATTGTCGAAGTCTGAGAGACTTGTCTACATCATTCATCCAATGAACCTTTTATATTATTCATATTTTAATCACGTCATTTAATACTCATTACTAACTAATTTTACTGTTCATATCTAATTTTCAGGAAGATGATGGCTACGAAAGCAGGAATATCGGTGGCGGGCCTACGAGTAGTGGTACAAAGAGGCGTTCTTGGGACGATGAATTCGTCTTGAAAGGACAATTTTCTGCCTTGATCCCTGCATTCGACCCGAGACCAGGGAGAGTGAACGTGAACCAAACAACAGATTTAGACGTCCCTGCACCGGGACCAGAAAATTCTTCAGACCAAGCACCGCTTCTAGAACAAACTTCCCATAGGCCTAAGTTAAAGCTTCATCTTAAGGGGCCAAATATACCTGGGGTAATTTACTTTAACAATTAACAATTTTTTAAAATAAATATAATCTATGCGAAAATATTAATGTAATTTATACTAATGTCAAATGCATATTGACTATAAAATATATTTGTTTGTTTTTATTTAAGGTACAAGATGTCGAAATGGAGCTTTCAAATCCTCAGTGGACGATATTCCGTGCTGTTCAAGAACTGATTCAGCAAACTGATCTCGGAACTCGTCAAGATAAAATGCGCAGAATATGGGAACCTACTTACACGTAAGTTCAAACATTTTTTTTTATAAATTGTAATATTGACAATGTAGTTATATTTTTTTTTATGAGAGGATTAAGGAACTTGCACCTGACTTATATGTTTCTAGATTGCTCTGTATTTTTTTTTTTTATTTATTACAAAACTTTTCAACATTTTAAGCTAAATTTGGTCGAATAGTTTGAACAAACTTATCAATAAATCCAGAGAATCCATGGGTGATTCTGTTACACTTTTTAGTTAAAATTTTTAATTCTATAATTAAACCTTTTAGTTTTTCGATGGATATTTTATTGTTATTACTCTATTTTATTGTAAAAATGAAAGTCCGAGAGAATTTCGCTAAAACTTCAAAATATGAAGAATGATAATGAAATATAAAATTTTCCGTGCCTTGGCACTGGCTCATTCATCCGTAGTAATGACATAAAACAAATTTGTTAGAAATTCTTCAATTCAATTATTAAATTTGTTTATGAATTTAACATTACGATTTATGGATTAATTAGCTTGGATCATTTATTGCCACAAAAAATAATTCATAGGTAAATTCTAGAAATGGACATGCATGTTATGTTACTGACATTTAACACTAAAACTACGAACCGGTCAAAATGACCAGTTGCATCATTTATTTATAACATTTCCTCTTTAAATCTCATTTAATATTTTACGATAATATCATGATTTTTATTAAATTTGTGTATACAATAATATTATAAGTTATTTCGTTCTGATGCTTCTAATTTTCAGAGATATCTATGTGTTATACCTAAATATACGAACCGGTCATGAATACATGTTGTGTATTCCCGGAATTTCTATACATCTATAATTCCGGAAAATTCCCGGATCATATGACACATTTCAATGGTGTCAAAAATTCTAATAACACACGCAAATACTTACATATTAAATTCATCAAATAAAAATTTAATAAAATGAATGAAATTTTAATAAAATTATTTTTTTCAAAAAAATATTGGAGCGGGAAGAAAATTCCCGCGTTTTCACTTTATTATGCGTAAATTTGTGTATATGTAATATATAAAATTTCAATTTGTATTCTTGCTACACGCACTACTCTTCATGCTATGTTGATACTACTCTTTATGTTATGTAATTACAATATTTGAATGAAACATATTTTATTTTATTTAAAATTAAATTATCTTATGAATTTGTAGTTTTGTTTCTTGAATTCTACTATTTTGTTTAATTAAACAAACAAACCGGTAATTTTGTACCGGTTGGTAGAGATAGGTATATGGTAAATCTTCGTAGTTCTAGTGTTAAGTGATAAACTGTAAGTTTTCTCTGGACTCCAAGTTATATTATACGAAAGAAGTGATGAAACAGTTCATGAGAATCATATTGAAAGGAACATTTTATGAATAGATTGTTAATGGAGGACCAGTAACAGTTATCACCCACTTATCAGAAGAGCATATTCATCTATAATTTTTTTTAAAAAGTAGAACATTTTAATAATTTAAATTCTTTAGGTATATCAATATAATATATTTATTATTATTTATGTATGACTCTTCCACTACCACGCACTTCGGCCTAAAGAGGCTGTGCCCTAGTCCTAAAAATCGCTAACTTAGATCTAGACTTCTGAGAAATTTTAGGTCAGTAACTTTAATCTATTTAAATTTTCAGGATTATCTACCGTGAAGTTTCTTATGATGAAACAAGTAGTGAAAAAGACGGTGGTGATCAGACACCGGTTATATCTGGCAAAAGAAGGTCTTGGCTCGGTCCGTGCTCTCCTTCAACTCCTACCCCCACGCACACAACTTCCTCTTGCACCGTCGAACAGGTTTTGGATCTTTTGAAGCATCTTTACGTTCTTACTCAGAGGAAGGAAGAGCCTACTTATTTTGGTAAGATACATTTTAATTATGATTAATTTTACCTTGAATTATGTTAGTCGCCCTCATGTATATGAGAAAGAAAATGGTGAGGATGGAGGCCAGAAAAAATTCTCTTAATAAGGAGAACTATTTATTTTAATGCCAATGTTTTGACCGACATTAAAGGTCTTCTTCAGGGCTTAAAATGGTGTCAAGGGTTGACAATTTTAGGGTTTTGTAGTCAACTGTCATCCCTTAACTTTATTATAAGCCTGCAATGTGGGTTGAAACATTAATTTAAAACTAAACAGTTCTCTTTTCTTAAGAGAATTTTTTCTTCCCTCCACCCGGACCATTTTCTTCATCTTATGATTAATTTTAGTTTAATAAGCTGTTTATATAGTCTTAATTTTATTTACAATACAAAATTTATTTTGTATTATTTTTTTAGTGTGTATCAGTTCCGCAGGTTGTTGCTTCAAGTTAAATCACATGTTTTAATTTCGTTTGTTTCCTTTTTAATATTCTCGAAAATAAAAATTATGATGACTTTTAGTATGTAAAAAAGAGTGTAGTTATTGGGAACATGTATATTTTATTAATCATTTCATTTCAACAAACATATTGTATTGAATTTGAATTGAGCTTTAATATATAAACTGATGGTAAACTATCATATGTAACATTTAAATTAATCTTAACAAATTTTTTTATAGAGCGTCAAACCTTAATCTCCGTGGGTTCAAATGAAAATTATATTTAATTTTTGACAATAAAAGCAAATTCAAATGATGCACACAATTCCTACAGCACAAAGATTTAAATAAATACTTACATTTAGGGTTGTCAAATTTCTGTATTGAACCCCATTCTTTATAAAAGCTTCTGAGGTTGTAATCCACTATTAATTATTCTTGAAAACTGAAATTAGGAGGCTCTCTCGGTAGATACTTCTACTAGGACTAACATTCAAAGACTGGGGAGATGGAGGGAAGTGCTTCCTTAGAGGACATGCCCTATGCATTATATTTAAATCACATGCATATAAAAATCGTGTCATCTTTGAATAATTTTGTGTATGAAATTAATAAATAATTGTTTTATGATTTTTAGAATGTTTTTCCTTTATTAAATCAATTCCTTTCATTTATGTTTAATTTGCGGGGTTCCGCTTTCGATACGCTAAACATCGATAATTATTTTAATTTATTCCTCGACCCATTTCGACCCTCAACAATATATCATATATAATAATTTTATTACTGACAACGAATACTATTTCTGACATTTTATGGATTAAAGAACCAACTTATACATACTGTTTAGTTTATATTATCATATATTCTTCAAGTTGTTTATTGAAATGTGTATCATATCTTTAACAATTTTATTACTGACTATATATAGTAATTATTACCGACTTCTTATAGATTAAAGAACGGACTCTAGACATACTGTTTAGGTTATATCTTCATCTATACTTGGACAGGTTTGTTGAAACGTTCATTTCTTGATTAAATAATTACCGATATATACATATTTCCCATATTGTACTCTTTTTATTTTCCATACTACATGATTATTTTTATTTTCTTCTTATTATATTATTATCTTTTGAGAATATTAAAAAGGAAACAAATGGAAAGTTGAAACTTGTAATTTAACTTAAAGCGGAAACCTGTGGTACTGATGCCTTTTAATGTTGTTTTTTTTTTAATTAAGATTTCAACCATCAATTTTACATTAATACTTTAGTGGCTCTATTATATAATTTAAAAATAAAAATATTTTTATTTATTCTTATTTTTGCAGATGATTTGAACGAAGTTGTACTCATTAGTCGGGAAGATATGCAGAGTAAAAAACTTACAAATAAATTGGTACAGCAGCTGCAGGAGCCTCTTGTTTTATCTTCTGGTGCACTTCCTCCGTGGTGTGAACATCTTTGCCAGGAGTTCCCGTTCCTTTTCCCATTTGAAACTAGACATCTCTACTTTACATGCACTGCCTTCGGACCGTCTAGGTGATTTTAAATATTACCATTTACACAAATAAAAATACTATTGCTTATGTAATATTACAATAGATGACTATACATATATAATAAGTTTATGAAAGGCGTTTAGTTGATCCTTTAAGGCTAAGCAACTTAGATATGTCAGTCCTTTAGTGGGGTCTTGGGCAAGAATGGTAGATATATCCTTTCTAGCCTTGATTGTTTTCTGACGATTGCTATATCACTGTTTTTCTGAGGGAATAATTAAATCTGTCTGATTTTGTGTCAAAAGCAATGAAATTAACGATAAAAACCCCTTGTAATGGAAAACAATAATAGAAAGATTCATTTTTAAAGTTTCCAGTTTCTGGATAATTTCAGTTTATACACAAACTACTACCCTTGACCCTTTAGTGCAGTGGTTCCCAACCTAGGGGGGGGCATGGGTACAAGTCAAAGTGACGCGAGACCTAATCTTAGTTATATATCTCTTACTAGTACTTCTTATGATAAATTGAAACTTATGTTGTATTTTGTGACGATAAAACTAAATGTTTTGTTTTAAATGTAATACTTGTTGTTGTTTTGTTTTTTTAAATGCCCATACAATTTATTGTGCAAGGGGGCATAGTAACGATTTTATTTGAATAGTGGGGGGGGGGGCCATGGAAGGTTTCATTTGAACAAGGGGCCCGTGATACAAAGAGGAACCACTACTTTATTGGTTTTCATATTTTGTAGTGGTTTATAAGCAACAAAACAATTTTGAAAATATAGCTAATTAAGTCTTCCTTGTTTTTTTTAATAATTAAACATTTAAATGAAGCTCAGAATAGTGTTTGAAAAAAATAATTATCTATCTTGGTCAGGACTGAAACATCAATGGTTAAGCTGGTAACATAACTACAATAATCCGGAGTACAAAAAAGAAAAAAATTATCTAGTATTAATTCAATTTGTATATTTGTTAAAAATTAAAAAAAAAAAACTTAAATTAATCTATAGGTCATATTATATTAATAATAAGATGAATTTAAATGTATTAGTACGGCTCACCAAAAAAAAACTTAAAAGTTTTTGAGCTATTGCCTTATGTAATAACTTGAACTCTCATTACTTTCTTTATTTATTAACTATTCGTTGTATGACAACGCAGAGACTCGTCTAATTGTTAGATTAGTTTCTAATAACGCTCTCATGGGCTCCTGAGTTCAGTACAAGTCTATATTACACTGGCCCAATCACCCCTCTTGAGTATATCAGATTCAAAGAAATTTACTTAGTCTCGGAATAAAAACCAGTAGAGGCTCCTCGATCCCAGAAAAAAGTGAGGTAGAAAAAAGTAGAAGTTGTAAAATAATGAGGTATAGATACTGATTATCATAATGTTATATTTTATAAATCTTTTGTTTTTCAGGTCCATTGTATGGCTCCAGAGCCAAAGAGATGTTTGCCTTGAAAGGCAGAGGACACCAGGCCTCTCACCAAGACGTGATGATCCTCACGAGTACAGGGTCGGCCGACTTAAACACGAAAGAGTCAAAGTTCCTAGGGAGGGTAATACTTTAGCGTGGGCTTACCAGGTCATGTCGCTTCATGTTTCAAGGAAGTCTATACTCGAAGTAAGTCACTTGTAAAATAATTATTCTATTGGTAATATACATTCTATGGAAGAGAAGATAGTTGGAATGTAGGTCTCAAAGTATACTCTCAAATCGTAAAAAACTTTTCGAATCCAACATTTCAACTAATGTTGCATGTCTTCATCAAGGCTCAATAATTACAAGCGTAGGAGAGACTAGTGGTTAAGCAAAAATTAAGTATGATGTATTTAATTTATACTTTAAATATTCAATATAATCCAATCATTAAATATAATGTTAAAATATTCACTATAATGTTAGTTGCTCTTTAGTCTCAATATCCCTCTGCCCTGATAATGTCCTCAAAATTAAGTTGTAATGCTGGCACAAATAAAATAAGCTGTATATTTGTGTGAAATTTATTGACTGGTCAATATAAACTTAAAATTTAAGTTGGTCTTTGTTTGTAGTTTATTTGTTCTTTCTTAAAGATATTGCTGATTTGGTTCAATGATTAAATCCATGAGAGAAAAAAGTTTGTAATAATCCATGGCTATTTTAAAGTATTTTCTTTATATTAATTTTTTTTTTTTAATAAGGTTGGATTCCAAGGCGAAGAAGGTACTGGTTTAGGACCAACTTTAGAGTTCTACGCATTAGTGGCTGCCGAGCTTCAAAGGAAAGATTTAGGTAAGCCATAGAACATTACTAGCATGATCATTAATTGCTCGGTCATTACTAATTGGTATTCAAAACCATTGAGTTAAAATCTTGGTATATTATTGTTAATTATAGTTCATTTTTTCTTCTTTTGATATATTATAATACTTTTCCTTTGATGTATTATAAGCAACTGAATTAATTCATACTTATATTTATTTAAAAAATTTAAATATTTACAGGTATATGGCTGTGCGATCTCGAAATATTTTCTAACTCCAACACTGCAAACACAATGGACTACTTGGACGAGAAAGTCAAACCACCTGGATACTACGTGCGTCGCCCTGGTGGTCTTTTCCCCGCTCCTCTACCTCAGGTTGGTTTACTAATTTAGTGTTTTATTTGACTTTAAACTGAATCGTAATGATCGGCTATCAATGAAGTTGAAGGTTACATAAGTGTTGAACTTCAGCGTAGTTGTGAGTGTCTTCCGCAACACATTATGGCGGTTATATTCCGTCCGATGTTTAAAACAAAAAGCTCTTGCTCCTGAATGTTTAAACATGCAGAAACCAAGTCAATGTATTTAGTAATGTAGAGTCTTGATTTTTGTTTTTTATATTAAAGGTTTTAGATAAGAATTCATGTTTCAATATTGATGGAAACTTGTATATTAACTTTATTACCAAAAAAAAGGAGTAGGAAGAACTCCTTGTATTGATGAAGGAATGAATAGTTGACAAAATGTGGAACAGAATAGAAAAATGGAAACTCTGAAACAATTTATTAATAATCCTTTGGAAGCTATCTGTTTCTTCAGGCATCTTTATTTTGTTGTTTCTTTGTTTACGTAAACAATTTTTATATTGGTAAATGAAATTTTCCTTCTTATACTGAATATTGGACTAAAATAATGGATTGAGAAAAAAGTTTATAAAGTTTTTTCATGTTTTTCAAAGCAAATTTATTCATTCAAATTTCAAACATTAATGAATATATAACTTAAAACCTATCTATTGGATTTCAATAATCTATTTTTTATTATTATTTTTTTCAAGTTCGGGATTCCGTTTTTTGTCATTTTGTTTTAATCTAATTAATAATATATGTATATATATTATTTTTTAGGATTCAGCTCATTGTGACGCAGCTGAAAAACACTTTTGGTTCATGGGCGTATTCCTTGCCAAAGTTCTCCAGGATAACAGGCTAGTCGATTTGCCTTTATCTCACCAGTTCCTGAAGCTTCTTTGCCAGGGAGATAGACTTCATGCTCCGACTGACAGGTAATAAAACTTCCATTTTAATTTTTGTTTAATTAGAACTAAAATTCCATGATGCCATTTAATCACCAAGTTTTTGTGGCTACATTATCTAATTAGCACAGATTTACAAACTAAAGTATTTGCAAACATATATCAACCTTCTGGAACTTGTAAGGACCTATTTCTACAAACTCCTGTACTACATTCCTTGTAGATTCACCTGTCCTCATATATTTAGTTTTTTCTTCGTTGATGCTTAGACCCATCTCTCCTGCCGCCTCCATCAGTGATGTTGTCTTCAGTGTTTCGAATGAGCGAGCGACAATAATAATTTATAAGCCTTATTAATTACAAGTTCAGCCTATTTTTTAGACTTGAGAGAAGCACACAAGTTTTATTGGTCCCAAAAATCATATATTTATTTATTTAATTTTTTTTTTATAGATTTGGTCGCTTGACAAGAACTCGAAGCGGAGACGATGACGTCATGCTAACTTCCATTATCTCGGACATCAGCGAGAAAGAATTAGAACTCGATCCTCCTAAAATTTCAGCACCTAAAGACAAACCTTGGTAATTTTTACAATAATGTTTTTTAAGTAAATTTTTATTATCACAATATCTTGTTTGAGATTAAAATAAAAAAAATATGTATATAATGGAAATAGATAAGGGTTGCTGCATATAAAAATAAAACCTAATTTAATTTTTTGGTAATTATTTTGCCGGTTGTCATTTTGAGTTGAGGCACAAGTTTTAACTTCTCATTTATTTCCCTTTTAATATTTTCCAAAAATACAAGTTATCATGAGCTTCAGTATGGAAAAGAGAATGTAGTTAAGGGATGTGTGTATACTTTGGTAGTCATTTGATCTATAAATGAACGTTTCAACAAACATATACCACCTACACTTCAAAATGTTAATTGAAATCTTTAATTATTGATGAAATGGTTGCCAAAATCTGCTCATTACCCATCATTACATTCTATTTCCATACTGAAGCTCACAATAATTTGTATTTTTGGCAAATATTAAAAATGAAACAAATAAACAGTTAAAATTTGTATTCAACTCGAAGCGACAATCTGCGGAACAGATTCCAATTTTTCATTTGTAATAAAGTTTGTAAAATTATTGTTTGTTTATTCACTGATTTTTTTTTATTTTTAGGATCAGCGGTTTGTTGACAATGGATGATCTAAAAGAAATCGATCCAGCCCGAGGTAGGTTTCTGATGGAACTGTCCGAGCTGGCTGCCCGCAAGGCAAGGATCATGACCGACAACAGCCTCTCGGTGGAGAGCAAAGCACGTCAGATTCAGAATCTTGCTTATACATGCTCTGCTGCTGGTCAGCCTGTCCCTTTGGAAGATCTGGCCATTACGTTCTCTTACCTTCCTAGCTTGAATGTTTACGGTTTCTCGGCTGCGGATCTTGTTCCAAACGGGTCCGATATTGAAGTATGAATCCTTCTATACTTCCAAATTTTATTAAATTACAGATTAAAAAAAGGCATAAGCCCAATTTAGCATATAGGAAACATTTTTTTTTTATGTCATAATTTATTATTCTTCATAGTGTACAGAATATTTTTATTTTAAGGCTTACAGTTTTAATTACAACATATTTTAATTATATATAAAATATATTTTAAAATATCTAGCTCTGGTATAAGCCAGTGGGACAGTTGCTAGTCAATTCTCGGCATTTATATCATCAATAATCAATTTTTTAAATCTCAAATTGTTTTTTGATTTATAATGCATGTATCACAAAGAATTCCTTACCACACTATTTGAAAAAAAAAAATTAAAATTCCTATTTAGTTTCCAGGAGGAATCTATTTAGCTTTCATATATTCATTTTTCATTAAATAATATAATCATAAAAATTACTAACTATGATAATCACTGAAGTTTATTTATCTTTTGTCATTCTCCATTAGCGTCTATGGCTTTACAATCAACAGATTATTTTCTCCTAAATGTTCAGATTCTTAAGAATATATTATCAACCTTTATTACTCTATGAGAAGCGAGGGGATGGTTGACTGGAAGATAGACGTAAGAAAGAAAATAGTTGGTGGTGCAGTCAAATAAAAACACTAAATAAGTGGTTACTTAGACTACAAGATGCTGGAGCAAGAGGGATTCTTGCTCCAGCCTCTGCTCCTATAGCCCTGAAGATGACCCACAAAGAGGGTCGAAACGTCGGCACATAATTAAATAAGTAACCACTTATTTAGTGTTTTTATTTTACTGCACCCCCAACTATTTTCTTCCTTACTTTATTACTCTATTTATTTCAGGAAATTTGTTTTCAATATTCCTCTTTTAATTAGTTATCAAATTCCTTTATCGATTGAATTTTTCTTTTTTTTTATTGCTAACAGTGAGGAACGGCTAATTATTTTAAATTAACAAAGTTAACGATATTTTAAATAAACAAGTTTTGAAAATTAAGCATTTAACACCCTGCCTAGCTGATCAAGATTTTAGAACATTTATAAATCATGTATAATTGTAATAAAGTGACACATTATGTTGTTGTTGTTTTTTTTTACTGTAATAGGCTTTTTACTATAGGCGAATAAATTTGCTAAAAAATCCTAGGGATTGGCCAATTTAAATACATAATATCTATTTCACACGATTGTTTTATGAGACTTAATTTTTTGTTAGACTTAATAAAAGGTAACCCAAGGATAAGTAACCTTAATAGGTATTACCATTAAAAATTAGTATTTAAGTTTTTTTTATAATCCTTATACTTTCCCCTTCTATATAATTTTATAGATTGGAAACAAAAAGTAAAATGTATCATTATTTGGGAAAATTATTTTGCATTTCATTTAATGTTAAATGGTGCATTTCAATGTATGTAAATGGTGTTTAAAGCCTTTTTTTAAAAATAACATTGATATATATATATGTGTGTCTATTTCTATGTCAATGTAGAAAATATAACAGTTACCATGTTCTTTCAATGATAAAACATAATTTTTATCACTTACAGTGCATTAATTATTGTAAAATTATATTATTACATAATAAAATATTACTACTTACTGGTTTGTAAGTAACTAATCAACATAATTTGTTTTTAGGTAAAAATGGAAAACCTGGAAGAATATATTGATACTATGGTGGAGTTCTGTTTAGAGCGGGGAATAGCAAGGCAAATGGAAGCATTTAGAAAAGGATTTTCTCGAGTTTTCCCAATTGAAAAACTCAGAGCATTCACTCCGGCTGAGGTATTTATCGTATAGTTGCTTTTTAAAAATTTTGTTCTTTAGAATTTGATTTATATTTATCTTATTTTATTTATTTCTTTTTAGGTAAGATTGATGCTTTGCGGTGATCAAAACCCCCACTGGACCAGAGAAGATCTTATAAATTACACAGAACCAAAATTAGGATATACAAGGGAAAGGTGAGTGGTGGTTTTATTTTAATTGAGACAGTAACTGCAAGGGGGAATTTTTACAAATTTTGACAATGAAAATTTCTATGCTACTAAACAATAATTGTCGTTTCATTAATCATTCAAAGCCAATTTATTATTCATAAACCAGTGCTTAAAATGTACAACTATATGGTATCTGTTTTCCGATTCGGTTTAAGAAAACACCATAACTGCTTTATATGTTCTGTTTATAAAGAACTCTTCTCAATTCGGAATAAAGCTTATTGAACATTTATTCAATCTTAAAACATTGTTGGGTGTTAATAATTAATTTTAAAAAAGAAATGAATATATATCTATAGCCTCCGTAGATATATATAGTTCTCTGTAAGAAAAGAACATTCATGGACTTTTAAGCTAATATTGTCGCTACAGCCTCTATTTTTTGTAATCGTTGGGTTGAATAAATATTAATGTTCAATATTTTGCAGTGCTGGATTCCTGAGATTGGTGAACGTTCTCGTTAGCCTGAATGGGGAAGAAAGGAAGGCGTTCTTACAGTTCACAACTGGTTGCAGCTCCTTGCCTCCTGGTGGATTGGCGAACCTCGTGCCACGGCTGACCGTCGTGAGGAAAGTGGATGCTGGGGAAGGATCTTACCCCTCTGTCAACACCTGTGTCCATTATCTTAAATTGCCCGATTATCCTACAGAAGAAATTCTCAAAGAAAGGCTATTAACCGCCACCAGGGAAAGAGGATTCCATCTGAATTAGAATCTTTTAAACTATGATTTAGTTAACCTTTTGGTCTATTCAAAAGTTTCTTTTTTTTACACTTGATATTTTTTTTATCTCAAGCTCTATTGCATCTTATTAGTAAATGATAAACTGAATATTTTTATTTTTATTTTAGAAAATGAGGTAGACGTCATGTTTCCTCATTTATTTTTATCACCTTTTTTTTAATGATAATTTTTTTAATTAAATCTGTAGACAAACTTGATGAAACCAATGATTTTTTTTCTTTTATTATGATGCTTAACCAGAATAGTAATGTGTGTTTTCTCTGAAGTGTTGTGTTGTTTGATCGAATTGAGCCAAAGGTCTGTTTATGATTAGATTAATATATATATTTTTTTTTTAATAATAGATAATTTGGACTGTTTAGAACACATACAGAATTAATTAAGTGTGTTTTTTTAAAAATTAGATTTGAAAAATAAGTAAATGATTAAATATGACGCAAAATTCAATGTTCACATTTTACAAATAAAACTATTAATTATGAAATTAAAAAACATAAACAAGTTTTTGCGTTTAAAATATGTTTTGTGAACTAACCTTTAAATAATTATTTAAGTTTGAAACTTTGCTAGTATCACATTCCATTTATACTTTTTTTCTTTGTTGATAATATTTCTCAATTTTCAATCAGTCAAAGTCTCGGTAAAAATAATTTCTCTGGTTTAATATCAAATATTGCTTGCTCTCAATGTCATAGTGGACTATTTAAAAGTCGGACTTGAAGGAATTTTTATAAAAATAAATTCAAGGTATATAAAATTAAAAGAAAATCTGTAATTGTTCAATTTCAAACTTTTCCGATTTTTTTTTTTTTATTTCTTGACCTGTTTAGAAATCTTCACCAACTGAGTGAATGTTGTAAATATAGTGAGGCTGTACCATTGATCTTACGATCGCTTAGCTTAGCGGTGCTTTCTTCTTATCAGAGCGAAAGGAGCTGTTTTTACTTTAATCATCCAAGGTTGAAATATTTTGCTGAAACGCATAAAAGCAGTTTCACTTGTGAAATTTTGTAGCTAGTCTTCTTATAGAAATAAAAAAAGTGTATTAATTTTTTTTGGAAGTTTACGTTATTTATTTTATTTTTGGGATTATTTGAAGATTCTTGTGCCTTACTGCATGTGCGCTCTCCTGCTAAAACAGTATGGTAATTATATAAAGTTGTTTTTATATGAGTTTGTGTGTATGAAAAAAATGGATCCACACGAGTACTCAAAATATGTAAATAAGAAAAAATTATATATAGATTATAAATATTCATTCGGTATTATTGTTATATGCGTATATGTATAAATGCATATGTATTTGTATATATATATATATTAATTTATACATATACATATATTTATATAAAGTGTTGAGGCACTCATACATATACCCGGTTATATGTGTATGCGTGTGCTGTTAGTAATTAACCTTAGCTTTAATTTAGATTATTGTAAATAGAAATATATAAAAATATTATGATGTAAATTTGAGAATTAAGAAAAAAATAAAAGAGATATATAAGTTTCTAGTACTACGGTGCTTATGCACACAATATTGAAGCAAATTGTTTATCTAGATGTATGTTCCACTTTTCTTTGTGATCTTTACGAGTATGTGATGGGTTAGGCGTTAAGTTTTAAGTTGTTTGAAAAAACAAAAAAAAAAAATAATAAATAAAATATTTTCCAAAGATGATCAATTTTTTTTTATTTGTTTAATACCTTTTCCAAACTGGTCATCGCCTAAAGTATTTTGTTGTATCAAATAAAATGTCAGCAAACAATGGTTTTGTCCACACCCTTATGTTAATGTAAAAAAAACAAACTGTTATACAATTGAACAACTGAACTCAACTCGAGCTCACTCCACCTCTACTTATTGAGTACATTTTATTGGGGGAAAAACCTGGCGGTTGAGTGTGATCTTGGACAAATCATCTCCCTACACAACTGTTGTCTTAGAAACAGTATAGTCTGTTCCTATACATATACGCTATAGGAAGCTGTAGCAAGAGTAGACGCCTACTCTTGACAAGAGTAGAGCCTACTCTGGCGTCTACTCTTGCTACAGCTTCCTATAGCCCTGAAGATGACCCACAAAGTGGGTCGAAACGTCGGCACATAATTAAATAAGCTACCACTTATTTAGTGTTTTCATTTGACTGCACCCCCAACTATTTTCTTCCTTATGTCTACTTTCCAGTCAACCATCCCCTCGCTTCTCATGGACCATTTAATTAGTAAAGAATAAACTGCTGTTGGAGTGTTGCTAATCATCTATTAGCAGAATATCCAAAGTTATATGTGTATATAATAACGGAGGAAATCCAATATTGAAAAAAATTTGGATGAGGATTTACAGATCACCTTCATATGCTTCAGACTAAGATATATTGGGTAATTATTCCGCAGGTTGTCACTTTGAGCTGAGTCACATCAATTGTTAACTGTTGATTTGTTACCCTTTTAATATTTTACAAAATACAAGTCATCATGAGCTTCTTAAGTATGGAAAAGAGAATGTAATTATGGGAAATGTGTATACTTCAGTAATCATTTCATCTGGAAATGAATGTTTCAACAAAAATATATTATCTATACTTCAAATATTAGTTGAAACTTTTATTTCTTGATGAAGTGATTACTGAAATCTACTAATTACATTCTCTTTATATACTAAAGCTCATTGGAAAATTATAAATGAAACGAATAAGCAGTTGTAACATAACTCAAAGCGACAACCTGTGGAATAAATACCAAATATTGAAAGGAATCCATGCTTTCTGAATAAACTTCTTAGGATACTATATTATATTATTGCATAAACTTCCAATAGACTTACCGTATTGTTCTTAACTTATGGTAGTGAAAGTGAATGGTTGTGTCCATGAAGAATGTAAAATTAATATGGAAATTGAAAGGTTATCAAGCATGTTTATTGCCGACAACAATATTAACTACTTGTTACAAAACTCATAATATGATACCAATTATTTGTTCAACTTCAGAATGGCATCGCATCTTCATTTGGGGCTGCCTCACTTGTACAATTAGGGTTATGTAACTGCATTGTATTAAATGGACTTTTAAAAATGATTATTGCTTCAAGCTGATATTCTTTAAAAATTATGGTAACTGTCTACTTCCACTTGTCGAGGTAAATTATTCCTTAAAAAAACTTGTACCACTACAACCCAAGGAGGATTCAGTGCATGGTACAGACACATTGAAACACAATGACACATTCATTTCCAGATGAAATGATTACTGAAGTATACACATTTCCCATAATTACATTCTCTTTTCCATACTTAAGAAGCTCATGATGACTTGTATTTTGTAAAATATTAAAAGGGTAACAAATCAACAGTTAACACTTGATGTGACTCAGCTCAAAGTGACAACCTGCGGAATAATTACCCAATATATCTTAGTCTGAAGCATATGAAGGTGATCTGTAAATCCTCATCCAAATTTTTTTCAATATTGGATTTCCTCCGTTATTATATACACATATAACTTTGGATATTCTGCTAATAGATGATTAGCAACACTCCAACAGCAGTTTATTCTTTACTAATTAAATGGTCCATGAGAAGCGAGGGGATGGTTGACTGGAAAGTAGACATAAGGAAGAAAATAGTTGGGGGTGCAGTCAAATGAAAACACTAAATAAGTGGTAGCTTATTTAATTATGTGCCGACGTTTCGACCCACTTTGTGGGTCATCTTCAGGGCTATAGGAAGCTGTAGCAAGAGTAGACGCCAGAGTAGGCTCTACTCTTGTCAAGAGTAGGCGTCTACTCTTGCTACAGCTTCCTATAGCCCTGAAGATGACCCACAAAGTGGGTCGAAACGTCGGCACATAATTAAATAAGCTACCACTTATTTAGTGTTTTCATTTGACTGCACCCCCAACTATTTTCTTCATTATAAATTTATGGTCAATATGGACTATAGATATGGTCAATACTTTGAAGGACTCAGTGTCAACTTAGTTACTATCTCCCTTTATCTCAAGTCAAAATCGCTCTTTACCAATGAATCATTCACCAAATAATTTTTCTTTATCACAAAGAACTACCTGCTTCAGAAATGAGTCATCAATCAAAAGAGCTACAAATAAGAATCATGTGTTGAAGGACTTCATATCACTAAAAGCTCAATAAAAAAAAGATCTCTATGGATGAGTTCGGTAGATTCTATGTCGTCCATCTTCATAGAAGTCACTCGATTTTTGGATAGTTTTCTCCTACATTAACAAATCCTTCGTATTTTATTTAAAATACGACAACCTGCGGAACAGATAGCTCCAAAACTAATGGAAAAATAAGAGAGAATGTATTTGTAACGTAATTTTGAACTTACTCAATGACTGTTATTCGTTTCAATTTAACGTGACTTTATGCTGCTGTGGCTATTCGGACGATGTGGGAGCCCTAAATTTTGCTTATCCAGATAAAATTAGGTTAGGGAACGAGTACCTGACACCGTACAGTCTGGGACCGCCTTTGTACGCCCCATACGAAAGACTGCTATGATCACCTGGAAAGATCTATATAATGTTAAGACATTATTCATATTTTAAAATAAAATTATTCATGGGCAACTAAATTATTTGTACTGTTGAAAACCAATGATTTAGTTATCCATAAACATAACTAACAACATTGAGGTAGTAATTGGTTTGTATCGATTTATCCATTGATTAATAACATCGGTGAATGCTGAGATTGACCTGATGGATTCTCAATCAATGAACTCATTGCTAAGTTTAGAGACACTCCCTAAATTTTATAAAAGAGAACATTGTTGATTTTCAGATCAATGGGAATATTTTGCGATGCCATGAATTTTTACGTCCAATGAATTCATTTGGACTAGTTTCGCCATGCCTCATGTTCGTTCGTGTCTCGAATAAATCAAAAACGGTTTAGCGTAGATAGCTTGGAATTTGTACTTAGGATTGCTGTGATGTCTATTTGTGTATCACTTAACTTGAAAGTCTTAACAGATTTATCAATAATATAATGCGAAACTCCTCAAGTTTGAAATATAAGACTTGTGATTTTTTAATATGAAGGTTCAGAACCTCTATTCTTCCAACATATAGTTATTTTTAGTACATTTTCTTAGTATATATATGTGTAAATGAACTTCTTCAATACCTGGTCACGAGGTTTCCCATATATATTTTGGACCATTTCATTTGAACGACTATAAAGTTGGAGATGGGCAAAAACAATCGACACACGTCCAGAATTACGACGCTTTTGTTTTTGGAAAACTGCTGTTCTATACGGACATCAGTAACAAATTGCGATTCCCGATCGCAAGGTTTAAAGTTGTGGTGTACTAGGGGGTTATGCGGCATCCATTGTATCACATCGGAATTTTTATTTATTAATGTCTATTTTTTATAGACAGTTAATCACATAGAAACCATAGGTCACAAAAGTACAATACTTTAATGGAGAATTTGTAAAATGGGCTACTCGGTATATTTGTCCCTATTTGGTAATTATTAGGTTGTCGCTTCGAGTTGAGTCACAAATTTTTAACTTTTCATTCTTTCCCTTTTAATATTTTCCAAAAATACAAGTTACCACGAGCTTTAGTATGGAAAAGAGAATATAATTATGGGTAATGTGTATACTTCGGTAAACATTTCATCTAGAAATGAACGTTTCAACAAACATTTATCATCTATACTTCGTAATTTTAGTTGAAACTTTAATTACTTGATGAAATGATTACCGAAATATACTCATTACCCATAATTTACACCCTCTTTTCCATACGAAAGCTCACTTGTATTTTTGGAAAATATGAAAATGAAACGAATAAACAATTAAAACTTGTAACTCAATTCGAAGCGACATCCTGCGGAAGATATACCCAATATTTAAATATAATTTTCAAATGTTAAACTTTAAACCTATTAGTTTAATTTTTACATAGGTCATAAGTCTACCCCCCCCCCCTCTCCCATCTGCCAATTCCTATTTTTATTATATATATATAAGTTTTTTAATATTAATTATAGTTGTATAACTAATATAAATGAATTATTTCATTTCCAGTTATCGTATAGAATGTAGCTTTTGTTTTTTATTTTTCGATTCTTTAATGAATTATATAATCATTTCCTAAAAACTTTTCCCGCTTGGAATGTTCTAGATTCTAACTAGGAAAACTTTTTTTATTCCAGTAGTACATTTTTTTAACAGGGTTTTGAATTCTTGTGAGTTTTTGCATATCTAAAAAAAATATGATTTTTATTGTTTTAAAGTCGGGTTTAAATCAAATCGTTGGATCCGCGGTTGATTAACATATTTTTTAAATTAGAGTCGTGAATTTCATGAGTGAAAGTGTTAAGTTTTTTTATGAAGATAATTCTTCAACAAGTGAGTCATGGCTTATAGTAATGGTGGAAGGTGTGACTATTAGAATTATATTAAAGTTCAAATTAATAAAAAAATGTAATTAAAGACATTCTTACTTACTAATTATGTCTTAGCTATATAATTATAATAGAATATTAAGTATTAGTATATAAATACCGGCTTAGTTACGTAATAGTTGCTACTAAAAGCAAAACTAGTTGAATAAAATTTGCAATTTATTTCCCCAATTTTGTACAGATGGAGATCAAAAATAAAATCTTAAACAATAAGCAACTGTTTATTATAAAACAATTTTTTTGACCCACAATAAAGCACTATTGAATACTTGTGACTAATAAACCCCCTGAATTACCATGCCGGAAATCCTGGTTCAAATCCCGCTGCGGGCAGTTACTTTTATTTAGTCTGTTTGCAGCCGGAGATGGATCATGTAGGATCTAGGACCCTCCTGAGGCTCACCCAGCCTCTATAAAAAATTATAAAAATAGCGTGCCCATAATAAGGGGAAAAAACCTGGCGGTTGAGCGTGACCTAGGACAAGTCACCTCCTTGCAGAACCGTTGTCCATGAAACAGTACATTCTCAACCATGTACTGAACCCCCAGAAAACTCGTTCACGGGTCATAGTGGTACAGGTTATATAGGTTAATAAACCCCGATGCAGACTTTCAGTATGTGTCCAACCATTGCTTTATAATAAATAGTTACTTATTAATAAAGACTTTATTTTTTACCTTCTCCTGAATTGAACAAAGTGACTTCACTGATGTTTATAAGGTCAACTAATAATTATTAAGATATTTCCAAAATTCATTTGGGTATCTTCTCCGCAGTTCTTCAAGTTCAGTTACAAGTTTTAACTGTTTATTCGTTTACTTTTTAATATTTTTTCAAAAATACAAGTTATGAGCTTCAAGTATGGAAAAGAGAATGTAACCATGGGCAATGTGTATAATTCTGTAATCATTTCATCTATAAATGACCATTCAACAAACATATATCATCTATACTTCAAAATGTTAATTGAAACTTTTATTTCTTGATGAAATGATTACCCAATTATACTCATTATCCATAATTACATTATCTTTTCCATACCAAAGCTCATGATAACTTGTATTTTTGTAAAATATTAAAAGGGGAATAAATGAAAAGTTAAAAGTTGTTGCGATTAACTTGAAGCGACTAACTGAGGAATAATCATCTAAAAAGTTTCAAAATTTAAATTTCCTAAAGATTTTTTAATTTTATCTTAAAATATAAATTATTCATTCTCATGTCTTCCTTTTAGAATAATACTTTCTTTTATTCTTTATCAGTTTTTAGCTGTTCCATGAAATCAACAATCACAAGGAAAGTTAAAACTTGTAACACAGCTCGAAGCCTGTGGAACAGATACCCTTTAATATTTTGAAACAACATCTATGAATACCAGTTAAAAAAGGACAAATCATCAACATAGTAAGGTATATTAAAGGTAAATTTAAATTGTTTAACAAATTCAAGTTATGAATATTTTATATTTAATTTGAAGAAAAGAATGTGTATTATGTATAATGTATGTGTATGTAAGAAAAGAAGAGAAGTGTACTGGATTATTTATATTTGTTAATTTTCAGCTTAAAGAGAAATTAACAGGTTCTAAAATCAAATTATCACTATTATGGATCATTTCTCAGTCTTACAATTTTAAAGTCTCAAGTAATTTTTTACTCTTAGAATCTAATTCTTAGAGTAATGTAATCTTATATTACATCAGTAATTTTTTTAATAGTTTTTCCCAACATAATGATATTATTTTTAGGTTCCCAGGAGAACGTGATGTCCCTAGTAAAAGGGCCAAATTAAGATTTATTTATTTTGTTTTCTGAAAGTAGTAGGTACTATCCTGATAAGTTAAAAGACTTCCACTCCAAAATATCAACAGGGTTAGTATAAAAATTACATTTCTGATTCTCTCTGAAAAATTAAGGGAAATTTAAATTTTAAAAGTTAGATTTAATAATTAGGTAAAGTAAAGTAAAAAAATTAATACTGATATTCATTACATTGATATTCAACCCTGTACCATCATAAACCATGAAGACGGGTTTTGATGTACCATTTCTCATTAAACGGTTTCCCATTGGACGAGATCATGCTCAACTGCCAGGTTATTTTCCCAACTAAGGGTACCCACTTTATGAAGGTTGGGTGAGCTACACTGTTAATGAAATTAATAATTTATCTGCCACAACTGTATTCAGGCCCAAGACCTGCACCTCAATTAACTAAGTGCTCTGAGATTTTGCTACTTTTTTCCCAAAACATAAGTCACAAATATAACATTCAAAACGGTTAATGTAATTTTGTATGTTAATATATCCGTTTTTATTCGTTTTAGTTTTCTTAAACTAAGGAAAGTTTCAGTTTCTCTTTAATATTCATTGTTGTAAAATATTTTTGTTTAACAAATAAAGTTTAAAAAAAAGACAAATTTATAAATACTTCTTGTTTCAATGTTTCCTGTTTCTGTATCTTATCTTTTGATAAGTTTATTGTAATTTTGGAATATGGTTACTTTGTTTGTTTTGTTGTTATGACTTTTCAAAAATATTTAAAATTATTGCATATTTGGCTTTATTATTCGCATAGTGCTGCACATTCTAAGTTTTAACAGTGCATAAAAATATGGTCTCTGGACATAAGTTAAATAACTCAAGGTGTTTAAACACCACCCAAGACTTGCACAGAAGTGCTCTATAGATTGTGCTACTATTTCCCCAAAACATATGTTACAAGTATAAAATTCAAAATGGTTAGCTCACTAAACCTTCCGATAAGAATCTTAATAAAAATTGTTCTGGCTCAAATTTCACTTGATCCTTGATAATTTTCTAAATTTCTTTAGCATTTTTTTCTCGTCAGACTTCATTGAACTTGTTTTTAGAATCCGTTTATTATCAGAAGGTTCCTGTCTACATTGTTCTTAGCTCCAAAAACATTAGTATTTTCGTTTTTTGGCAGCATCAAGAAGTAATTTCTGGATTTGCCTTTGTATGTTAAAATTCTAAAGTAATGACTTCTTATTACTTGAGGCACCTGGGATCAAAAGTGGATAACCCCTGAAATTTCAAGAATTGACTTTTTCACTGTTTTTTTATTTTTTATTTAATTCAATGATATTTACAACTGTAATGGTATTATATCAAGTAAATGTGCAAAAATGTAGAATATGACATGAAAACACTTGTGGAGAAACTACCCATCGATAGCACTCCAATAAAGTTCTATAGTAGATGATCTCGAGGCCATCTTCTTTTCAGATGCCTCTGAGGGTTATCAGGAATAGTATGGGAAGCAAGCTGAGAGACTAGCGGATTCAAGTGCGTATGGAGCTTGTTATGGAAGGATAGGTTTCTAGTTTGGGCCAAATCAGTAACATATGGGATATTAAGATCATGATGGATGAGTTTGTTTGTGACATAATAAGGAGCATTGAGGATTTTACGAAGGATTTTGGATTGGAAGGATTGGATACGAGATGAATTGGATGGTTTAGTAGAGCCCCAAAGCTCAACTCCCTATGCCCAAATAGGTCTGATGACTGTCATGTAAATAAGTCTTTTGTAATTAATTGGTAGCTTAGAGCGTTTGTCCAGTAAGTGTTGAAGTAGGCGAAAACGTCGAGCAGTTTTTTGTCTTTTCAGTCTTGTATGAGGATTCCAAGTGAGACGTTTATCCAGATGGAGTCCTAGGTAACGTATCTGTTCGACAGGGTTCAGTGGAATATTATTAAACGATACAGTAGGACAGGAATTCGTAGGTTTACGACGAAGGGTGAAGGTAATTTGATGGGATTATTTTTCACTGTTAAGTCAAGGAATATTGACTAAGACAACACTTTGCTGCCTTATTTTTCATGGTTTTAGTCCGACTCAGAACCTGAAGTTTCTGGAGTATAAAATTGATTGTCTAAACGAGCAAAAATTATGAAAAAGTCAATTTCTGAAATATCGGAGTTATCTGCTTTAGATCCCAGACTCCTCACTTAATAACAACTGAATAATATTTTAATGAAATGAATTATCAAATGGCTTAGGCATTCCATGATAAGATAAAAAGCAGCAAGTTAAAAGGGTTTTCAGTAAAAATAACAAAAGATATTGTGAAAATACTATTCTGACTGACTATTTATTGCCCAACTGACAAGTGAAACATATTTCTTTGTACATATCGTATATAAACTGAAAATTAGGTACACATACAATAACTACACTGCACTTTACAACACTAGTAACAAAAACTTTCTCACAACTTAATATTTCTAAACGTGTGCTCTCTCTCCGTATGATATGGCTGGAGGAACCGCACTCGTTTCCTATCCCCACTGTACATAACAAAACTTCTTTTTTCCCAACTAAAATATACATTAATACATTCATTTAAATTTTTTTTACATCTGCTTTTTTTTTTATTAACAAAAGAAAGTACATATTTCTCATAGAAAACTCTATTAAAAATCCTTGAATGAGAAATGATATGATGAAGTCTGTTCAGCTTTAACTTACGATTTTTTTTTACTTAAAAAATAAGTCAAAATTCATTAACAGTTCTTTAATATTCTTCTTGATTTATTTATTTTTTTACGACAAACAGAAATATTTAAGTTAAAGTTGAACATGCACATGTGACTCAAGGATATCTACGCTAACAGTCTATTTTGATTAGGTACACAATGATTATTATAGTATAGCAAATTTATTTATAGTTCCTGTATTAAAACAATTTTCTTAAAAATGGTATACATTAATATACACACCTGAGTTTTTTTTTTGTTTTTGTTTTTGTTTAAAGTTTTTGTTCACATCCTCTTCTAAACGCTGTGTACTAAAATTGATAAGATAAATCTGTGGACCGATAGATCCCTTAAGAGAAAAAAACCTATCGAATCACTGACAATTTTTTCCAGGCGAAACTAAGTTCTTAATGGTCTACCAGAAATAATTTAACATAGCAAATGATTTGATAGACCTTGTCACTTTTAAGGGGTACCAAGGCACAAATTTATACTAAACTTAATATGAAGTCGGTAAAAATCACCAATACTTAAATGTCAAAAATTTTATAAATAGTATCGTATGTATTGTCCTTGTATGTTTGTATCGAAGACTGTTAACAAAAAAAAAATCTTACGTTTTATAAACTTTTCTTTTTCCTTTTTTTTTTTTTAGTTTTGTTTTTCTTCTTCCATTTTAATTTTATAACTTCTCAACATATACATTTTGTTATATTAAATATCTCTTTTCTTTATTTACCAAGACCATATTTTTATGCAATCCATTCTTAGTTTACGAAATTTATTATGAAGGCATTCTAACAACTCATCGCATTGAAGCATTTATATACACATTGCATATACAAATTTGACAGGTATTGAACAAAAGGAAACCAATCTTCAAATTTACAAAAAGAGTTAGAGAAGGATTTGAATGTCATTAATGTTTTCTGTTGCCCTCTATGTTATTATTCCGATATCTTCAGTTAGGAATTGAAGTTGAATGAAATATTGGAATGTGGAATTGGTGAAATTTTCAGTGAAACAAACAAAAAAAATCATCGAACAAGTGTGATGAAGATTAGTCACTTTCTATTAAATGCTATTGGTTTGGAACATATTTATCTATCTATATATCTTAGTAAACTCCAAATCTCTTTTTAATACTGTCATATTTTACTGATTTTGTATGTAAATATGTCTGTTTTTATTCCCTTTAGTTTTCTTAAACTAAGAAAAGTTTCAGTTACTCTTTAACATACAGTTTCTCATTATTTTGATTAACAAATAAAGTTTTCAAAAAGACAAATTTTTAAATACTTCTTGTTTCAGTGTTTCCTGTTTCTTTATCTTATCTTTTAATAAGTTTATTGTAATTTTTGAAAATTGTTGCTTTGTTTGTTTTGTTGTTATGACTTTTCAAAAATATTTAAAGTTATTGCATATTAGGCCTTTTTAATCGCATAGTTCTGCATTTAAGTTTTAACAGTGCAGAAAAATATGGTCTCTGGACATACGTTATATAGCTCAAGGTGTTTATACACTACCCAACATCATGATTAAAAAATATGTTTAGGAAAAGGGTAAAATAAATAATAAAAATAACAAAATAAAAAAAAACAGTATTTTTAATAAGGGATTAGTAAAATTTTTATCACGAACAAAAAATATCATTATAATTAGGATTTAGTTCATTTTAAGACCCTGCCTAGTCAATAAATAAAAAACAACTGAACACAGAATTAAAGCGAACATAAATAAAAATATACTAAATTATAAAATCTAAATAAATTGGTTTGCCCTAACCAAGCAAATAGGAACTCTTTTGTCGTTGGTCCTCACGTAAAGATGCTTCTCACTTTTAATTTATTTCTGACTTGATAAAAAAATGCAGGATATACATATACATATACATGTATATGTACATAGACATATATTTATCAATAATTAATTAAATAGCCAGTTATTATTGTTCCAAACATCCTCCTTTAGGAACTTTGTAACGATTTTTTGGAAGACTTGTGTCTCTATCTCTCTTTCCTTCTGTCTCTTATCTCGCTTCTGTCTGAGATCAATTTCATTTATTAATGTTCCAGATTAATATTTTATTTTTAATATCTTTGGAGTCACCCAAACCTAGTTAAAAATATCATTTGATTACCTTATACGACTTATTTATCTTATAATAACTCACGCCTTCGTAGGACGGATTCGACAAACTAAAGAGGTAAAGTTTAATTTGTCGAATCCTTCCGTGAAGGGTTTGTAATAGATAAATAATACAACATTGTCTTAGAGCCAAAATGATACAAAAGTTATAATTCTATACTTTCTATACAGGTAAGGTTCATAATAAGCTGATAAATCAAACTTTAAAAAAATCAATGCACAATGATAAATTAGGAAAGGAAGGCGTCTAAGAAATCATAAAACTTTTAAAAACAAAATCTACACCTTTACAAGTGGCTAGGCTAAGTAATAATGGTCATTTTTAAGGTCTATATACATTAAAAACAGGTCCTTTTACAAAAGAAATAAAATAAAATTATAATAAGGTAATTTAAATACTAGACTGTACACATAAATTTGTATATACAGCTCCTATACATACTAACATAAATAATATATCTTAATTTATAAACCAAACTTTTATAATTGTCGGTAAAAAGAATTGCACGCACTCTTGCATTCATTACGCTCTTATGGTAGATGAATCGACACAATGGACGACGCAATGATTAGGAAGGACTTTTTCAATTAATGTTGTTTATTACAATTGTGGATTTTTATAAATAATCCGATAAAATCTCTAAATTCGTACATTCTAGTTTATATTACAAATATATAAATGTGACATAAATGGCGATATATGTATATTTATATTTATATATATAAACACTTATAAACTAAATAATTAATTTAATGATTAGAGAATTAAAATATGGGCATTAATTATCTTCTGTATACAATGCCCAAACTATTAATAATATTTACACTATACAACAATGATGATATAATACTCTTAGCGAGTGTAATGAGGATTTTCAACGTCGGTGTGACTCGTTATGCGAGGGATTTACGGAGGCAGTGATGGTTGGTGAAGAGGCCAGGGTCACTGTGTCCTAGGTGGTGCGACAAGAGAGAGGGGTCCGCTGGATCCACCCAATTGCGGGGGGCTTCCGAACATTCCTCCGCCAGGGGATCCCATAGCTGATGTTGGAGGAGGATTTATCCGTTTTTCTTTCTGCCTCCTAAAATAAATAAAAACATATTTAGAACATACAAAAAAAATTATATAGATGATAAACTTTACAGATGTTGTAAGTGAAATTTAGTTGTTATTGCTCTAAAGAATTAGAAACTGCAGCTCCACATGGTTTTTTGGAGACTCAAATTTTGTCTGGAGTGAGTTAATTGTACTGTGGGAAGTAGAATCATGTCATTCTAGTGGTTTTTGGCTTGAAATGGAGTTGTAAAATAAAATAACTCCATTCAATTCAAGCCAATGTCCAAGTTTGTTTGTATGTCACTGAACTCTTCATAAATGATTGGACCGATTTTGATGAAATTTTTTGTGGTTGTTCAAGTGGGTTTCGAGAATGGCTTAGGTTCACAATTCCATTTGATAATATTTTTTTTTTATTAAAAAATAAATAAATTAACTCCAGCAGTGTGACTTAGGCGGTAGAAGAGGATAAAAGATTGTAATGATGATGATGACATTAGAAAAATATACCTGTAATAAAAATGTTTCGACTTCTTTCTATCTTGCTATCAAAATAATTAAAATCAATTTAAATTTTTTTATAATTTTCAGATTTAAAACAAGAAAACGTCTGTAGAGTTTGGTAATTTCTATGTATATATTTGTAAACACATATACAGAATGTATATTTCTATTATTGTTTAATCTATATTTTAATAAATATCTGATTACAGATACTGTTGTAATAGCATCAATTAATAGATTCTAAAAATAATTGTAATTCATTGTTTTACTCGTAACGATATTATTTTTAATATGTTACAGCATCTGTGAAGTTTACCATTGATGTATTCAGCTCATATAAATAACTCTACACTCTTTTCTGAAATTATTCATTGAATTAAATTTTTTAAACAATTGTTTAGACTTACCTATTGCAAAACCAGACACGAACAACCTCTTTTTCCATAGTGAGGCTGTCTGCTAGTAAAGATATTTCTTCCGATGTTGGCTTTGGATTCTGGAGGAAAGCTTTTTCAAGAGCGACTCGTACTGATGTTTCAATTGAAGTCCTCTTTTTTCTCCGCCTCCCTATAATTTAAATGATTAGAGATATTATTTTCATAATTCTTTTTTTAAGGCTCGAAAACATTTTTTTTAATCTATAGTAAACCATAACTAGTCAATATATAGAACATAGCTGATGTTTGCATTTACTGTAGTTAAAATCGTACAATATATATATGATTTTCGATAATTAATATAAGTTATTTAATTTATAAAAATCAAGATAAAACTCACCTATGGCTTCTGGCGTCGTCATTGGATTGCTCAGGGAGTTTGGGTTGTTCAAAGAGTTATCAGCATCGAGAAGCCATTTCTGAAGAAGTGGTTTTAGTTTACACATGTTTTTGAATGAAAGGTTCAATGCTTCGAACCTAGAGATCGTTGTTTGGGAAAAATCGTTTCCATATAATTTTCCCATCGCAAGACCAACATCTCCCTGAGTGAAACCTGCAAAAAGATAAATGTTATAAATATAATTTATCACTTGATGTTTCTAAATCACTTTTCATTATTCATCATAAGATGTTTAATTAGTAAAATAATTCGCATTAACTCACCGAGCTTTATTCTTCTTTGTTTAAATGTTTTAGCGAATTGCTCAAGCTCCTCTAAATCTGTGGTTTCGTCAGGTTCCATCGAATGTGGCTGTGGCATAGGAGGTCTTGAAACCTTTCCGGGATGAGGGCTAGACTTATTATCGCCCAATAGGCCACTCTGAAAAATAATAATAAAAAATTATCAATAATTATCATATGATGATTAATTAAAATAATATATAGTAAATTGTAATGCTGGTTAGCATAAATTCTTGTTATTTGAAAAAAAAATTGTTAGAGATGGAATCGTGCCGGACTAGCTTAGGTATTCAATAATTTATTAAACTATATAAAATCTAGCTATTTTTTTTTTTACATTTATTTATTATGTTCATAATATGTACTTACTTGTAGAGAATGTGATAACCTTGGTGGTGTAAGAGTCGGCCTCAGACTTGGTGCCAATAGACCCTAGAAAAAATAATTACATTAGTTTTTGAGCTAAGCTAAGCCCAATTGAGCTTTGGGGCACCATTAATCATCAAATTCCTCTTGTATCCAATCCTTACAATCCAAAATTCTTTAATGCTTCTTACTTTGTTAATAACAAGTCATCAATAATGACCTTAATGTCCCATTTATTGCTGATTAGGCCTGAATCTGATATCAATCATTTCAAGACAAACTTTATTCCTGATCAAACCCAATAGTTTCAAACCTAGCTACATTCTCAATATTCCTCCAAGGCATCTAGAACTAACTAGAAAGATGGCCTTGTGAAGTTGAATTTGGAATTTGAGTACTAAGAGCGAGGGAGTTTTTCTACTTGCCTTTATTCATCATTCATATTCTATTTACTTGTTGCATTATTATAATACAGTTGTAAATTTCTTTAAATAAATTTAAAAAACCAATATTTAACTGAAACAGGAATGTAATTAGACAACTTGAATAATTGTGCCCAAATATTTTTTATCCAACACTTCCATTTTTCCATATTATTGACTCTAAATTTTTATGTTTTTAGAAAAAAAAAATTTAAATACAACATTCATAGAGTACTTACTTGATTGTGCATGAAGTACTGAGCAGGGGAGGGGTGATGTTGTGATGGGGGTTGCGAAGTTTGTTGTTGTTGTTGCTGCTGCTGCTGCTGTTGTTGAAAGAGGACATATTGTTGCAAATGATGATGAAGTTGTTGGTGCAATGCCTGGAGCCCGGCTCCGCCCAGCTGAGACTGTACCATGAGCTGTAAAAAATATATTTGTTAATGGTCATTGCTTTAATGATTAATCAATATATTTTATATTTATTTATTTAATAAATATAATCGATGAATAAATACTCACCTGGCTTAATTGACCTGCTTGAATCGCCGCAATGGCAGCCTGAACACTGGTCGGATTCGGTGGCGTGCTGACACTTGCTGGGCGACTTTGCCTTTGGCTGTCTGTTACCTGCTTTAAGTAAAACAATTTAATTAATTATAACTATACAATAATACATATAATAATTCAGGCATTTACAAATATTGGAACAGATTTTCTTTAATTCATGAATGTGTAAATTTCACAATATTATAAAAACATGTTTTTATTTCTTATCCTGACAATATATTCATTAATGTATAATGAGTAAGAACTTCTGAAGAAATATGAAAGCAGATTTTTGAATTAGACCGTACTTATTAGGGAAGCGGATGAGCACAGTGATAGGGAGCAGAGTTGCCTTGCCTAAGGTCCCGGATTCAAATCTAGCTGTGGCAGATAAATTATTTAATCTTTTAACAGCCGGGGATGGATCCTTTGGGGTCTAACGACCCTACTGGGACTCATCCAGTCTCTATAGTGGGTACCCATAATTAGGGGAAAATCTAGTGGTTGAGCATGATGTAGGGGAAATCACCTCCCTGCCCAACTGTTGTCCTAGAACCAGTTCAGTTTCTACTACGTACTGAACCCAAGACCCTGTTTGGTTAGTAATGTTACAGGTTTTTTTCTTTTTTAAGTTATTACCGATTTTAATCTTCCAACTCTTATGTATATCCTTATAACAGTTCATCTCATTTAAGACACATGTTAGAGTTTGTACTGTTTCTAACCTAACGGTTTTGTAGGGAGGTGGATTGAGAAAATAACTTTCCCAAGAAGAACCCCAATATGTCATTATATGACTGTTAACAGAATAGATAATTTATCTGTCACAACTCAGTAACTCAACGCTCTATACAGTTAGCTTCCCTTATAACCTGTAACACTACAACCCATGAAGTGTTTTGGGTTCAGTACATGGTAGAGACTGTACCGATTTTAAGTCAAAAGGAACTATGAGGTGATTTGTGCTATTTCACTATCGACCGTCAGGTTTTTCTTCCAATCAAATGTACATACATTATAGAGGCTGAGTGATCCCTAAGAGAGTCTGTTTATCCCAGAGTGACGATCTATGGCTGTTATCAAATTATATTCAAGCAAGGGACCTTCACAGCTATACTCTATAGACAATATAGTATTTTGCAACTACATGAAACATTTTTTTTTTGTTCATATTTTAATTAATAGGCAACCTTCCCCTTATTTATTCCATGGGCCATTTCCATATGTGGAAAAATAGCGAAGAGAAGAAATTAGCATAGCTGGAGGGCGAAGGCGGTAATATTGTGGAGGGGTAACTTTGACCCCCGGGGGGGGGAGGTAGACCGGAAATTGACTGGTGCCCCCTATGTTTACCTAATAGCGATACACAGCCCGCTCGATCAAGTATTCCTAAGGCACAATCCTGTTTCCATCCCCTTCCATACTCTCTAATAGGATTCCATTCTTCCACAGTCCATTTTTCAACAATCATGTTCCGAGAGTCTGGAACTGGAAAATAGGCTAGTTTTCGGAAAATACTCAACGCAACCATAACGGAGTTAAAAGGATACAAAATATTGTTTGCAAAACATTCTAAGTCGAGAACCTTGGATGACCTTCAAGTGACCTTGTGACCTTATTACGAATAAATGGAGCCCATTATAAAAAATAGGATATCAGTTCCACAGGTTGTCGCTTCAAGTTGAGTCACAAGTTTTAACTTTTAATTCGTTTCCCTTTTAATATTTTCCAAAAAAAGAAATTATCGCGAGGTTTAGTATGGAAAGGAGAACGTAATTAAGGGAAATGTGTATACTTCGGCAATCATTTCATCTAGAGCATAGATCATTTATATTTCGAAATATTTCTAGATTAAATTATTACAGAATTGTTTACATTTTCCATAACTACACTATTTTTTTCATACTAAAACTCACGATTATTTGTATTTTTGTAGAATATCGAAAAGGTAAGGAATGAAAAGTTCAAACTTGTGACTTAACTCGAAGCGACAACCTGCGGAACTGATACATTTTTTTAACACGCTTTTATTAGTTCGTTTGGTATCTGTTAAAATACATTAAAAAACCATTCAGATTGACCATAAATTATTTCATTTAGCCTTCAATTTTTAAAATAAAATAAATTATTTAAATCCCGATATATAAAAAAAAACAACTGAAACATCAAGATTCCTATAGCTCTATGTAAATTAAAAAAAAGAAATCCTATTCTGTTTAAAGCAGCTGGTGAGTCTTAACTCAGAGGGTGCATAACATTTGGGGTACATATCATTTATTGCTTTTTTATCTTATGGATATAACCTACCCAATGGAAGTGAAATAGGGACTTATTTTTATATGTATAAATATATAATTTATTTGAGGCAGATATGTATTTATATAACTAAAATTCTATATATTTATTTCAGAAAATGTTATCGACTCGCCTACTTCTTGGACCGAAGGATATTTTTTCTGAAGGAACGGCTGTTAAGGTAGGGCCAAAATGAGCCTATTTTGTTTTTTGCTGATCCTAAATGGCGGACAGCCTACATCTGAATGCTCTTAATGGTTCTTCCTATTTATACCTGCATAAATATCGTTACACCCTTATTTTTTTGTGAAAAATACACGATTTTTTTCTTTAAACATTTTAAACAAAATTCTTTAAAAAAATACACAGTCATTTTTTTCCTAAACGTTTTAAACAAAATTCTTTAAAAAAAAAACTTCAAAATTCAACCTATTGCTTTATAAATTGCTATTATTTGTTGTTTTTTTTTAGTTTTAAAACTTATTTATAGTAACGACTATTATATTTTTTAAAGAATTATTGAAATGAGATATCATAATTTAAAAAAAAAAAGTAATATTTCTATTATTTTAAAATTAAATTTTATTTTATTTATTATTTTGCTTTAAGTAAAAAATCAGATAATGCTTACTAAGTTATAATATATTTTTTATTAATTTAAAAATAGCAATAACAATATTTGAAGGAAAAATTGAAGGGACATACTTTTTTATTTCAAAGAAGCAACAATATTTTTGTTACAAATTAACATTCAGGTGTAACAATTAAAGACATATGTAGATGAACAAATTTAATGTTTTGATGGAGTATTTGCTGTTCGGACAAGTAATGTTAATTATATATTAGTAATATGTTTTTAATTACTTTTTTAAAGAGTTAAAACGGAAATTTTCATAAATTTGTTAATACCTTCATCTCCTCATATAATTTTAAGGATGGGACCAGTACGCATTCAATTTGAGTGGTACTTTTTTATGTATTTTTTTCAGGAAATAATATCTTTAGTATTTATATATTTATATAATAATATATAATTATAATACGTACGAGATTCAGAGCTCCCCTATTTGTTGCTTGAGTTCCCAGGCTGTCTTGGCTGCTTTCGCTATCATTGGTCAAATCTTCGGTCTCACCATTTAAACCGTTTTCTGTAAAATAATTAAAATTTATATTATGTAATAACATATTTAAAAAGGAATAATCATATAGTATTTCAATGGGGAAATATTGGTTTACTGGGTTAAAGAATTTAATAGCAATAGTAGATATAATTATGTTGATTACAAATTAATTTATAGTAAGTTTTAGTATTTGTACTCGTACATACACTTGTTAAATAGTATACGTTGTCCTGTTAAAACATTTTAAATCGGAAAAATTATATTAAATAATTAAGATTGTAATTATTTTGATCGTTTTGATGAAAACATATATTACTCGTATTTCATGATGCATACAGTTATAATAACTTTACCCATCAAATAAGCGTGAGTATATCCGTATACTACAAGGTTAAATGTGTTAAATATAAACTTGAAAAGATTTTATTTAACACCAAGAAAGAAAAAACAAATACTTATTATGACAGGTATATGTTTTAATAAATAAAAACAAATTAGCTACAGAATCGAATTGTGAATCTACATCATTCTCGGACCCACTTAAACAACAAACGTTTATGGGGAGTTCAGTGACATTCTCACGAACATAATAATTCGGGCCAGAATAGAAAGCCCTAGTGAATACGTGGTTAAGTCGAAATTTTATTCAAAATCAGTTTCTTGTACTTAAGGAAGCGGAATCTGGTTATTTTCTTAATGAATAAGTGGCTAAGTCAGGCATTGGCTTCACAAGGAGTCTCGTGTTACAACTTCATTTCAAGCTAAAAACTACGAGAATGGCTCGATTCTACTTTCCTCAATACTGTTAACACCCTCTCTGGATTAGACTTAAACACCTATTCACATGCGGTTGCAGATATACAAAGACTAATAATAATATAGTCTAATAATAATATATATATAAATAGCCACATACCTAGATACATTAATACCGGAAGATCAAAGACGATACCGTGATCCCTTTCGTAGCAGACACACGAACAGACTCACGTTGGACGCACGCTCTCGTTAGTACCCTAATGAAGGCACGCGCCATTTTTTGTGAACCCTTCCAGCAACCCTTCTTTTTGATTTGGTACAACTGTTGAACCCTAAACCCCTCCATATCATACATTATTTATTGCGCTGATCCTTAGGACGCGTCGGCCATCTGCTAACTGTAACCTTTTTAGCCCTTGTAGTCTATTTCCTGTATATGTTTGTGTGTGACCTTTCTTAAATTATAGTATTTTTTTCTTAAGTGATGACTTTAGCCGCGTTTAACGAATTTGGCACCCCTACCAAACTTGTTCGCGTCAGCAACATGCTCGAGACTTGCGACGCCTAGTGGCTTTTGCACGCGTTATATAATTTATTTTAATCAACTTTAGTATAAAGGTCACAATTCTATTGATTTAAGATTAATTATATTTATCTAAAAAGTCGTTTAATAGTTGTGGGATTGATACTAATAATAACTTATTATTAGTATCGATAACTGGTTCAGCTTTTCGTTTCCCCTAAAAGATTTTATTTGTAATAATTACAAAATAAAATCTATGCAAATACATTTACAAGATATAAATAATATGACTATATAATAATTATTATTTAAATTAAATTATTGATATTTTGTATTGAGCTTGTGCAGCCCATCTATGATTTGATTAATATACTACTTGAAAATATATATAATTATTGTTCGGAGTATCAATATATGTGAAAACCAAACTAATATTAATAATTTAAATTTAAAAATTTGAAATTAAAAAAATAACACACTTATTCCAATTACTGAGTTTTCACTTGTGTCGGCACTCATAACTCTGGCGATGCAAATAAACTGCGCAAAAATGAATAGGCATATCACTAATTTTTTTGTATTTACTTGGCTAGTATTTTAATATTTTATTATGAAAAACATTAATATTTATTAGAAATTATACTACATTAAATATTAATGTAGTTATTAAATATATTATAATATTCATGCTAGCTAAAGTATATACTACAAAATGAGCAATATCCCTATGCATTTTTGCGTAGTATATTTTAAGTCATATGCGTATTTAAAATGCAATACCTGTATTGTTACACATAGGAAACTCAAACTACCAGAAGTATTAATTATATTTTTGTTTTCTCGAAATGAAAATCATGGAAATATTCTCTATTGTACCAGTTAGAAGGTCCATTGCACAAAAAATAAAATCTTTTCAGCATTAAGTATTATACTATTAAAATAGAAATGCATAAAATTGTTCTTTAATTGATAATAAACATATCAGTTTTACGATCTCTGTTCTTTAAATGTGTTTCCACGAGCGTAAGTAATGAGTAGCAGATGTGCAGAAAATATTTTCTAGGATAGGGTGTGGAGTCAGAATTGGGGGAAGTAGTCAGAACACTGTTTTCTATGAGCCCTAATGTAATACTTGTATTGGCAAAATGTAATAAAATGTCGCTAATAAAAGTTATAATAATTCAATAAAATATGATAAATTAAAAAGTATATATTAATACCATTATTAATTTTATTCTCCATGCCCAACTATAATTCAATTATTGCTTGAAAAGTTAAGGGACAGGAACTTCCTTAACCCTTAAAAACTAAAACAAAACTTCTTTACGCTCTTAGGAAATATTATTACTTTTCAATAATACACTATCAAAGTAATTTTTATAAGTTTACTATAAAATTTATTGTTAATTTAACGCCACTATATGCTGGTATGGCTAATCGGGGGAAGCTACAGTGGGTAGTCCTAAATTTTGCCTATCCAGATTTAATTAGGATAGGGATTTTTAACGAGTACCTGACATCATACAGGCTCGGGACCAACGCTTTACGCACCTTCCGAAGGACGGGCATAACCAAGGAATTTTTATCCCTTTATATAATTTATCTGCAACAACTGAATTCGAACCCGCGATCTTTGGACTGCTGGGTTGGCAATGTTTGTAAATATCTAATGGGCACACAAAGCTTCTGATACTTACGTATTTTCGACTATTGTATCTCAATGATTTGAGCTTTCTTCACAGCCTTGTCAATGAGCAAGATGTTATGTTGTGATATTTATAGAGATCTGTTATCATCCTCTGATTCCAATATCATTTAACAATGTTTCAGGATGAAACATATATATTATAAGTGCGACAACCAACGTTTTGGCCATCCCTTCACATGGATTATAGAAGATATGTGTTGTTTGCAGAAACGCCAATTGCCACGGGAAACGTTAAGGATTCGCTACCCGGTGGAAAAATATTTAAAATTTATCTGTTGTATCCTGAAAAGGACAAAGGACCTCTATGATTGACATGGGGGTGCCCGCATAGTCATCCGTCTGCCAATTGGTGGTCCGGCCGCCCCCAACCCTTCGCGGCAACGAGGGGTAATTTCGATCTGAGGGTAGGATTTCGCCGGTGGGAATTCGTACGATGGTCACAGAGGAAATCGCAAAAATATAAAGAAAATATTCGCCGAAGATTAGATTAATAAACATATTCTTGCAGAAATATTAAGGGTCCCCACTCTGGCGAGACTGAGTGAGCCCCAGGAAGGTCTGTGGTCCATCTCTGGCTGTTACATCTGTACTTTCAAAATAGCATTTCAACACCATGGCCCTGATATAGGCACGGAGTTGATAATATGATAATCATTATAATAGTACAGATCTACTCCTCGCACAATTAACCTTCCAAAAATTGTTACATACATATTCCATAGAGTTTGATTTATTTGTTTATTTATTTAACGCCATTTTATGCTGCTATGGCTAATAGGACGATGCTATAGTGGGAGTCTTAAATTTTGGATCTGGTACAACTACCTCACTCCGCCAGTTTACGCCCCCTCCGAAGGACAACATAACCAACGATATTGTAACGCACTTTAAAAAATCCTAAAGCTACCAGACTGGCTCCGAACCCTTGATCTTGGACACAGTAGGTTATTTTGCTAACCTCTACACCACACATTGAATTTTACTATAATTATATAAAACATAGCTCAAAGTTTTGTCTTAGATGGCTCCAGTGAGCTCAATCTTCCTATGTCAAATCTTTTATTGAATACTTTATTTTCAATGACCTAAGGCGTTCTTCCTCTTTTTTAAAAAAGTTATTTATGATAACTTTAGATTATATATGATGTCTTATTCTTGGAATGTGATTTTGAGATGGGATTGATTCCAATTCTGTGCAGGCAAGTTTTTAAATGATGGTGTCCTGTGAGGATTGCGAAATTGTCGACGAAAGTTCTTGGTATATTCATAGGTACATTTTCAATGAGTTTAACCGATTTTTCCAGTTTTCTGTGTATTGTATACCGACACGAATTTTTCTGTTTAAAACTAATTTTTCTGTTCAACTAATCAAAATGGATTTATTTAAAAAATATATTATACAAAAATTACTCACAAAAAATTATTGTTTTAACGAGAACCGTTCATATTAGTCATCCAATCTTAACTATTTAAGGAAGCTAAGCAGTTGCGTAATGAGGGAATGTGCGGATTTATCCGCACACTTAAACATAACCCCTCAGTATGAAACGGCGTATCCAGTTTCAACTGTTTCAAATTTCAATGAAACTACGAAATGAAACATATGGTCGGTGTGGGTTTCGTAGAAGAAGGATTCATGGTTCGTTAAGCAGACAGGGAAGGATACAGAGGGCGTTGCTTTAAATTACCTCAATTCGGATGGGCAATGGTAAAACCAATCGTCCGTGCTCAGAAGAATTCTCAAGTTCCCTAAAAGCCATTGTCTTCGGCTGGAGGAACAGGATGTCTTCCGACAATGGTCAGGTAGTTGCAAAAAAAAGAAAAAAAGATGTAAGGATTTTGTAGGAATACAATGGATATTCCTATACAATAACTTCAGTTATGACAGCGCTGTATCCACCGATTTATCTTTCAAATATAGCAAAAAAAAAAATACATTAACATTGAAAAAGAAGCCATGTCGCTGTAAAATATTCGGATCAAAAATATAAATGAAATTCCAATAAAAATATTGTTAAGCATATTCTTATATATTTTTTTTGCATTCAATGAATATCTACTTATGCTATCCTTCAGAAGGAGCATACAATGGATGTTTCGAGCCTCTACGATGTCAAGTACTCGTAAAAGATCCATATTATATCCTAATTATACCTGGATAGGCAAAACTTAGAACTCCCACTGTAGCATCGTCCGATTAGTCATAGCAGCAGTGATTGGCGTTAAATTGATAAAAACATAAATATTTGCTGAATAGTAGACTTGGATTTTACGTTTACGTTTTAAACTGTTACACGTTCCAAACTTATATCAAAATTTAAACTATCTTCTAACGTGGTTGTTTTGTCACTAACCATTTTTATGCAATAATAATCTGTCCAGCTTAATTCATATATTTTCGTCACAGTTATTAATTTAATTATAATGATACAGTTGTTTGAAAATTAAAAAAAAAAAATTATGTAAATTAGAAAATGGGCTTTTCTATTCAGATAGCATTTTATTTCAAATTTATTAAATGCTTATAAAAATTGTGTATATTTTATTTATTCCGTCTATTTTTTCATATTTGTTATTAGTTTTATGATTGATTATTTTTCTAAAAAGGAGTGAAATAATTATAATAGCTCGATTTATTTGATTCTTTAAAATATAAATAATAAATTGATAAAAATCACTTACCACTATTTGTTGGTGAGCAGGACTTCTCTGGGCGTGATATCCTATCGGAACCTGCAGAAAAAAAATTATAATAAAATATAAAATTATATTGCGTTATAATTATAAATATAATGAATGATTTTATTCGTAATAATTTTAGTTAATTGGTGTTGAAATGTACTGAGGAAAGGCGTTTAAATATTGTTCTGTAATAGGTCTGTGAATAGTTAAATGTAATTGGTTTAATTAGATAGTAAAATTAATGAAAGAATTATATGAGCAATATTGACCGATAATTTAAGAGGTCGCTAGGTTTTAAACTAGTGGGTTTGAGTGGGAATAAAATTTGTCATGACTGATATCGGGTTGAAGAAATATCAGCAATCAATGCGACATTGAGTTCATTATGGATGACTGCTAACAAAGTAAGGAGCATCGAGGATACTTCTCGTTGCTAGTTGAAAATATTAACAAATTTTGTTTTGGTAGTGAATCCATCAGATTCCATATTCACAAGTTCATCGCCCATATCATCCGTTTTTGTAACACCTCATGAATGCATGGAAATCGTCCGCTTGCCAAATCTGATTTGAACAGTTGAGATTGCTACAGATTCCGTTAGGTTTCGAAAAGAGAACTGTTTTATTTTGAAAGAACTGTTTTACTTTCATTAGTGAACAAATGTTTTAATATGTTTTAACCTAGTTAGCATTAATTACTTACACTTGTACAATAACCTGCCATATGGAAAACCTATCATTAGGAACAATTATCCTGCTCCGGAGTGCGCTGAGCATTTGCTTTCACTATATGAGAGTAGTGCAATTGAGTAATAGCAGCCAAGTCTTGTCAACTCGTTTATTCAATATGGCGTTCATTCAATTGTATTATCAAGCAATAAATCATGATAATATTCATAATATAAATAATAATATTCTGAATCCATAACAAACATTTAAATTAAGAAATTAAGAAAGAGTAAGGAATAAAATTGGCATCTGTTCCGCAGGTTGTCGCTTCGAGTTTCTTCGAGTATTTTCAAAAATACAAGTTATCTTGAGCTTCGGTATGGGAAAGACGATATAATTATGTGAAATGTGTATACTTCGATAATCATTTCATCTAGAATAATTATTTATTTAACAAGTGAGGAAAGTGCCACTTTATTACACCCGAGTGAATTTTACCATACGAGCCGAAGGAGAGTGTGGTAATTAAACGAGGGTGTTATAAGCACTTTCTCAAGTGCTAAATATTACATTTTTCCTGCAACCATTTAAAAATTAAGAAATTAAAGGTGAAACTTTAGATTTGTTAAAACTACACAAGCGCTAGTGGGTAATGCTAATGCTAGATCTCCAAATTTCTGGTGTGTGAAGGTTCTAATACATTTAAGGTTATATTAAATATTTCTATATAATCGCTTCAAAATAAATAAAATCTATCTTGAATTAAGTATAAAATAGTTCTAAAGTTATTTATTTTAACATTTTAGGAATATAAAATGAATAATATTATAATACCGCCATTTAACATTTAAAATAACTGAGTGCTGATTGTCAAATTCGATCTAGGTGACTGTTAGTTTTCCTCACTAGTGAGGGAAAGTGGTTTTCCCTCACTAGTGGGGTAAAGTGGGACTTTCCACACCAGTTTTAGTTGAGTAATGGATAGCATTACTCAATGGTTGCAGGAAAATAAACGTTTCAACAAACATGACATGTTTTTCATTTCGAAGTATAGATACATTGTATCTATACTTCAAAATGTTGGAACTTTTATTTCTTGATGAAATGGTTACCGAAGTCTACTCATTACCCATAATTACATTCCCTTTCCAATAAAGAAGCTCGCGAAACCTGTAATATTGGCCTGAATGTATTCAAAATGAAACGAATAAATAGTTGTAAACTTGTTGTAACTAAACTGGAAGCGACAACCAGCGGATCTGATCCAAGTATTTGTTTTGGGGATTTTTCCTATTGCTTCCTGTTTACAATTTATGTCTCTTTTTGAGTTTTTGTTAATTTGTATCGAACAAATTTTATTTTAAGAAAATAAAACGATTCGAAGCCTTTTTAAATGTATAGTTAGCTTATTACAGCTTTATAGTTTTGCTTCTTCACGT
The DNA here is from genome assembly GCA_964056705.1 of Troilus luridus. Lineage (NCBI taxonomy): Eukaryota > Metazoa > Arthropoda > Insecta > Hemiptera > Pentatomidae > Troilus > Troilus luridus. Next base: position 20,120,869 of record OZ057417.1, read on the forward strand.
CTTTCATGCCATATGATTGTAACTTTACAGATCGAAAAACCGCTGATTGTTACTTATTGATAGGAGTGAATAAATATATAAAGAAAAAAATATAGTTTATTACAATTAAATTCACGTACATTTTTCAATAAATTAATCAAGCTCCAGCCATAATGTACCCGCTCAAAATGCTCGAATACAATGTGGGCTTTACATGTTCGTTCTTATTTTCTTACGTACTGAGTTCCAAATATCTAGAAATCTCTGTCAGGAATTGAATAACTGTTGTTGAGGGGAGTCGGGATGGGACGGTATTAGACTTGCAATATGAAATAATTAAGAGGGGCTACGTCCTGAACGGGGGGAGACTTTTTTGCCCCGATCTCCCCCCTCTTGAAGGACTGAGGACTCGCGCTTCCTAAAGTGGACTCTCCTGGAAGGATTAGTATGCCGAGCCTGTCCATTTGCACAACCCCTCCTTGGTTAATCACTCCTTGTAGGATAACTGTCCTCTCTTTAAGTCCGCTTTGCTAATCGGACTTCGTGAGTCGATCTGCACAATTCGAAAATCATGGAAAAGTATCTGGTGTAACAGGTACATAGTGCTGATGAAATGGTGGCAAGCATTCTATGACGTTTAGCATAAATAAGAATTACTCATGATTGTACGCGAGGGATAGTGGAGGAAGTGACCTGCTCTATAGTGGTTTACATACGCTACTGTGACCAAGTTCCTAGGATTTTTGAAATGGAGTAAAACATCCTTGATCATGTCATCCTTCGGAAGGAACGTAAAATAAAATATTCTGAATTGCAGAGCATAAAATAATACATCGGGGACGTTAAGGCTCGGGGACAACATTTAAAGTCCCCTCCGAAGGACGGCATATCCAAGGATATTCACTGAATCCAAATTTAAAGATAAAAAAAATTTAAGAATTCGTACGTTACTAAGCCCATCAATTTTACAAGCTCACCCCAATCTTTGCAGTCCTATCATCACATGCTCTGCAATTTCACACTGTGTAACTTCCTATACAAAATTAATTTCGAGAAAACATGTGTGGAGGGACTATATTCATTTCAATTTATAAAATTGTTGAATATGATAGTTTTTAATAAGCCGATATCACTGGAATTTTTGATGAATTTAAAAGTCCCTATCCTAATTACTGGTAAAATTTAGGACTCCCGTTTTTGCATCCTCATAAAAGAATACAAATTATGTGTTGAAGTCCAACCACTTCATTTCTACTCTCTCGTTTTTCTGGTTTCACGAGACGTATCTCTCTCGAGTAATTACCGTCAGAGCAAGAAGCGGTGATTAATACGTCGTCAGTCCATCACGACTGTCGAAGGCCTTCACGCTTCCAGCTCTTAATTTAATATAAACTCTTCCTCGAGGAGTCAACGGACTGATTCGGAGATTCGTCATTAACAAGTCTTCTAGGCCATCTTTTTCTCCGTTGGAGAGGTGACGGGGTGTTCCGGTAGTCCGACTGGATAATGTACTGACCGAGGGGATGGACATTGGTATTCGAGGAAGGAATAAGGAGATGGGAAGAGGGTGGAGGATGTTCCATTTGTAATAAATTAGTAGGTGTTAGAGACGTCAGAGGAGGTCCGCCAACTGCACTCTTGGGACCACATCCTCTCCCTTCTTTCTTCCTCTAAATCCTTTTCAATGTTTCACCCTCACCTTAACGCCCCTACTTTATAGTATTTTATCCAATAAGCCCGTTTTCACCTTGTTTTCTCTACCTTAGTGATGTAATAAAATACAAAAAAAAAAAAAATACCACGCAGTTTTAAAAAAATAAAAAAGAAGGGTTGTGTTATCTATTTTGATTTTTCGTAATAATTGAAACAATCATTTGAGCCGTTCACTGCACAAATCGACTAACCCCACTTATTGAAAAATCTTAAATTTAATTGTTAAATCGCTTGGTATAGTCATAACTTTTTATATTAAAAAATAAATAAAGGTTAATACCTTTCTATCAAATCATCTATCAATTGTCAGTATATAATGAACTTGGAAAAAATATATCTCTTTTAGTAATTAACGATGTTTTTTAAACATCCTTGTACGCAGGAATAGCAAAAATTTCAAATAGTAAATTTTTTGGCTACTGAATAATAGACAATTTATTCCAGAGGCCATTTTGATTAACTCCGTACTCTAATGCAAATCGTTGCAATAATAAAATTTAACTGCACTAGCAAGCGCTAAATGATAATGGTGAATTCCTTAGTGTCGCCTTATCAGAATAAAAGTTTTTTTTTTTTTATTTAATTCAATGATATTTACAACTATAATGGTATTATATCAAGTAAATGTGCAAAAATGTAGAATATGACATGAAAACACTGAATAAAAGTAAAATTAATTAGTCACTCACAGCCTAATTGCCATAGAATCAAGTACTCGTGAAGTCAGATTTGCTATTTCGAAGAATAAAGCTCAATTTGGGATATTTTAACGCGACGTCTTGCGAGCGATATCAGAAAAGTAACCGTTACAGGGTTTCCAGAAAATTGGCTTAAAATGCACTTGATAAGGTCCAATCCTTATCCAATTCAAATGTGACAAAAACGTATATTCGGAATTTAATGGCAACATTACAAGGCAATCTGTGGCAAGTAGACCACAAAGTTTGAAAAATGTAGATAAGCCTTTACTATATCTTAAAGGTTGATCAAGTGTAATGGTTCTGGTGTAATACATTCCTCCTGTTAAACATGAATACTTTAAAAACTTGTGAAGAAATCGAAATGACGAGTCCTTACTTACAGGTGATGAAGAAGACATAATTTATACTGCTGACGAATTAATCACATATAATAATATAATATTTTTAACAAAACTGTTAATATTAATTTTTAGGGAAATTTTATAATAAAAATATCTAATATTGAAAAAGGGAAAGGTCAACAGAGACATTAAATAAACGCTAATACATTAGTGGAAAAATTCCAACTAAAAACCTTAAGTCTCTAAACTAAAACTACTGAATTATAGGGAAAGTTATTAGATTCCCAGTTGGCTAAGGTTAGATAAAAACAGCTGATAAATACTCCAGAATTAGCTGTTTTATGATTCAGTAGTTGCATTTGAGCCTTGGAGGTGGTGGGATGTGTGTTTTTTGGGTGCATTATCCATGTTTTGCTTTGCTGTTATTCTCTTTCTGCCCTGAGGATGCCTGAATAGGCGAAATATTGGACAGGTATTTTCAATTTCCTGTTTTAGTTAAGAGACTTAAGGTTTTTAGTTGGAATTTTTCCACTAATGTATTAATAAAAATATCTAATAATCAACTTTTTCTGTGATAAGAAACTTTAAAATTTTAATTTATTACTCTTTTCACTTGCCAAATCGATTAAATCCACCAGTTACATAAAAATTGTTACATTTCTGACGATAGTTACATGAATGCTAATGAACATTATTTATTTGAATTTATATTATAAAGGTAATTAAAAAAAATAATGTACATTATTTCATCGTATTTCTCTACTTTCGGTTTTATGGAGTTAATCGATTTGTGCATAGAACGGCTCATATGTTGTGATATCTTAACATCTTTATTAAAACGCTTTTCTTAGCTTCACCTTACATACAGAATAACGGAATCTTTGAATTCGATTTTTGGCCACATCAAAACATCGAATTAAATTCAAACTTTGTGAGAAATTCCTGGTATCGGCATCGAAGCTTCGCGTTCCCTATTCCTTATTATTTATATCAGTAGAAATTCTTTCTGTTACTTAACTATGTATCCTTTATAAATTATTTTATTTGGAAATAACTGTACATAGATTTGTGAGAACGGTGAAATCCTCCGGAATGCTAACTAAGAGATAACACTATTCGAGAGTCGATGGGAGAACATGGAGGCTAATAGAAGAGAACTAATACCAACGACGGCTCCCTGGAAGTGGTCATCAATCTCTTCGTGAGAGCGGCGAGGTGAAGACAGGACGAAGAGGTGTAGCCAGGAGGCGCTAAATAAGATGTTTAGTTAAGACGTAGTGGAGATGTTCCTCTATATGACCCGGGGCAGTTAGCCGATTACAGGTTCGAGCCCCGCTGACGAATGGCCCAACGAATCAGTACCCTCGCTTTGTCAACTTCACCTTCCTCTCATGGTTCTAACTGTTTATAAACGCCTTGCTATTTATACCACGGCTGTATTAGTGGATAGTCCTTCTAGTTCTGACGGCTCTCTTCGAGTTGGCAGGAATACGAATCTTCGAAAAAAATTTTTTTGCATAATTGTGAAAAACATTTGAACCCTCGTTATTAAGATTACTGACGTTGATCTCGTCAAAGCAATTTTTTTTGACAACTACTCATACAATATTTCTACTATATATTACCTAATTTAAAAGTTATTGAAGCAATAGAAATCTATCTTTTTCCTTTTCCTTTTTTTTTTGAGGGGAGAGGAATGGGTTTATTGATATTAAAATGGACCAATATTAAATATATTCCTGACTAATTTTATTCAATTTAGTCGATTCATAGTGGATGGGCTCTGGGATATTTGAAGACACTCCTGTGGTGTACCCTTTAAGCTAAAAACGAGTAAATAAGCGTGATATCGTTCAAATTTGAAGAGCAGATACCAAGAAGGGTAGTATCGAAATAAACCCAATATTCCACGCACACTATAAGCTTCGGGCGAAGGTTGAAAAATGTTAATCGTCCAAAGATCATTCTTGATGACCGGTTTGCAGAACTAGTCGATATTTTGCATGATACAGCTAAAACCCGAGCTTAAGTTTCTCCCGACTTATGTATTAGACCGTCCCCTTAACGAGCCAGAGGGAACATACACAGGCAATCAGTATACAACCCGTTCCCAACGCTAATTGAATACCAACAAGACCGCTACAATATTTTGAGCCGGCTTCCATCTTCGAGAGATATTAGGATGACTACGCGCATTCTCCGCCATTTAATCTTCCTTAGCCATCCTGGGTCCTTTGAAGGCCCGGCGGGGAGCTAGGGGATGGAAGCCGGAGTGTTAATGATGTAACGGGGTGTTGCCTTTCATCCAGGATATGATTAATTACTATAACTATCTATTGAACGCTTAGTTGGAAAACGATATAGCTAATATGATTAGGGGAGTGGTAAAAATCGCAGAAGTATATCGTCGCTGTCAAAACAATATCGCCTATCTAAAACTTTTGGTGAAAATGAGTTAGTAACGGTAACGGACGTATTAAGGTCAGCAACATGGCAGAGTATGATTTTTTGATACTTCTCTTCAATCCTTTTAGTAATAGTTCCAAAATTGTATAGATTATAAATTGCCAAGTCTACAGTCGGCGCGTTTTTTTTTAATCTTCTGTAAAATTGCCCAAAGTGCACTTAGGCGGTATTGTTTTGATAGCGACGATATCAGTAAACGCAGTAATTCCGAAAATTCATTTAAAATAAAATTATTTTGTGAATAGTTAATACTTTAATGGCCGCTCACACATGTGTGATGGTAGCGCCGAAAGATTGTTTGTTCATTTAACGTCATTTTATGGTCCTACGGCTAATTACACGATGCTACAGTGGAACCCCTAAATTTTGCCTATCCAGGTTTAATTATGATAGGGATGTTTAACGAGTACCTGACATCGTACAGGATCGGGACCCTCGTTTAACGTTTCTTCCGAAGGACGACATAACTAAGGATTTTATACTCCCTTTAAAAAAAACCCAGGGCCACCAGGCGGCTTACGTACTCGCAATCTAGGGCTTAGTAGTTTGTTACGCTAACCACTAGACCACAGGTCGCCCCTGAATTGATTTGATGAGGCTGTATATATAATATATATTTATATTCATTGACTGTATCTCAAGAAATAAAAAAAAAACTTGTGTTACTGTGTAACTAGTTGAGAAAAATGTTTGCCATGACTAGATGTCGATATCATAGCAGACAATACACGCGTGCCGATGAAAAAGGTTACCTCAGTGCTACTGTGCATAACGTAGCATTGTATGAATTATCGACTCCAATTGAAAAGGTCCGTTTCCTCAGATCGAGACAACCCGGAGAAAAATGACTGACATTTCTGTTCCGCTTTCGATCGAGTATAATTAGCCGGTAATTCGGGATGATTGACGCAAAGGTCAGTACTTTAGTGCCCTATTGATATTTTCGGAAAACATGCACGTTAGGGAGGGGATGGATATAGCATGACATCATACGTCTATAGCTGCTTACGTCATTGATTGCTCATTGAGAAGTGGAAAGGTATGTTGTAATGTTGGATTGAAGGCATAACTTTTCTAATCGACGAAACCCAAGGATTCAATAAATGTCTAATTTTGAGCAAGTCATACATTGCATTCTTGAGAAGGCGTGAGAACTCATTTTTACCTTAAATTTCGACTCATTCACTATTTTTGTCATTTATATTTTTTCGCGATAAATGTATAAAGATTAAAATTTATTTTCACTTGTCTATATTAGCTAATAGGCTCATAAATGAAAATCAAATTCTAGCTACAACTGAAATCTAGTTCTAAGATGCTTTGAACTCGAATTACTAAGTCTTGCAAAATTGTCTGTCGGGCTGTATAGGACTTCAAAGGAAGTCTTTAGCCAACAAAAAAAAAAAAAAAAAAAAAATTGTCTGTATAATACAAAAAAACTTCATCACTACTATCCACGAAGGGTGTAAGTTCATTACAAGGTAGAGACTGAATTGGTGATTAGTCCGATTACAAGCTTAACCACCCGATTTCCCCCTCAAATTAAGGGTACCCATTTTATAGTGGATTTTATGCAGATCACCCGTGGCTGGTATCAGATTCTTCCACAGCCAGATTCGAACCTTCACCACAGCATCTTAACACTCCACAAATTCAGCTACTCCGCTTTCTGGTCTATGTTTTAAGTCTTACTAAAAAACGACATAAGTTGTCCGAGAAATTATTATTTAGTTTTAGTTCTATGTCTCAGATTTTACAGCAACTTTTTCAATAAAATATATTTGCTGAAAAACTTTATACATTTTTTTTAATGACATTTATTAAAATATTGATATCATTATATAATGATATAGTCTTTAATATAGGGTAGTTAACATTTAAATTGAAGTGGTCTCACGTAGATAGCCTTTTTTTAAATGGAGAAAGTACATAAAGTCGTTTATCAGTGGAAGTTAATCGTGAATAATGTAAATTCATAAACTTAAATTATTATTAATTTATTTTTATTAATTGTTATTATGATGGTGATTATTTGTAGATACTTTTGTTTGGAAAATATTTTTCCTGGCCGGGATTATAGGATTATATGGATTACAGGATCGGTGAAGTGAACGGATTTGTCTGACTTGGATTCGACCCTTGGTAGCTCAGTGGTTTAGAGCACTGCACCGCAGATGCAGACGACCCGGGTTCGAATCCCGGCCAGAACAAATCTTTTCTCTTCAAAACAAAAATATTTAATTTATTATTGTATTAATTAATTTCTCAATTAATACCTCCATGTAACTTAAATATTTATTGAATACTAATTATTCTAATAAAACTAAATTAATTTTTAATTATGTATAAGAGTGAAATCGGGTTTTTATGTTTGAATAAATATTAATCATGAGGTCTAAATTTTTGGTAAATTAAAATATCGAATTTCATAATAAAAGTTCTAATTTACATAACGAAAGAAATATCTATAAAACAAAATACATAAATAAATTCCCACGATTTAATTTCTTTTAAATTGAGTTATATTTTATGTTTTGAAAAGAAAAGATTTGCCCTGGCCAGGATTCGTCGCCGTCGGAGTTATCTTTGTCTGACTGGATAAGACCCCTGGTAGCTCAGTGGTTTAGAGCACTGCGACGGAGACGCAGAAGACCCGGGTTAGAATCCCGGCCAGGGCTAATCTTTTCTCTTCAAAACAAAAATATTTAAAAATAATTACCATAAAAATAACTATCAATATAAATTAATTAAATCTTAATTTAAAATGAAGCTTTATTATTACTTCTCTAAAGTTTTATATATTCGTTTAAAGAAACCTACTTTCACGGTACTTAAACTTCTATTATATTATTAACACAAGGATGCTTAACAATCATCATCGGTGCTTTACCGCTACGCATCGAGGACAAATAATTATATATAATAAACATTGTTATGAATAAATGATTACATACACAAATTGCTGTTGTTATAATAATAATAATAATTGTTAATATGCACAACAGCCCAAGGATCTCGTGTTCTATAATCAGCTATAATTATTATTAATAAGACTTGTACTTAATTACGCACTTAAACTTAAGAGTAACAGAGTAATACGAAGTATGTTAGAATAATTGAACTCAACCACTTAACTACTCAATTTGTGGAAGAAAACAAGTGAGTTCAGAGAAAAATGGCTATCCATTTAATTGCTCAAAATTATTTTATAAAAATACAATTTCCATATTTTTCGTATTGGGGTAAGGAGAAAATATGTACTGTCTCATAAATTATTTACTCATATTTTCAAATACGTTTATTCATGAGTTTTGATTGGTTTGAATTCATTATTTTTTTTGTATAATTGCTAATAGTTTTTGCGAAAAGGTTATTATGTGTAATTACTTCTCAGAGTTGAAATTACTGGAGAAATAAAAAAATTATGCCCATTAAATCAAGGAAAAGAAATAATTTTTGATATAATGACTAAAGTATCTACTCAACATCGAAACTAAAAATTATTTAATCTATATCACACATATGTTGAAAACTATTTGCTATTAAAACATCTAAGAAGAGAAATATATTTAAACCTCGGAAAAAAAAGATAAATAAGTATAAATAAGATGTTAAACAATTCTTCAGTTTTTTGTTTATTTTCTCTCATACGTCTTTAAAATTCATAAGTTTTTAGATATTAATACATAAGTGGAAAAATTCCAAATAAAAACCTTAAGTCTCTAAACTAAAACAGGAAATTAATAATACCTGTCAGGCATCCTCAGGGCAGAAAGAGAATAATAGCAAACCAAGAGATGAATAATGCACCCAAAAACACACATCCCACGACCTCCAAGGCTCAAATGCAACTACTGAATCATAGGGAAGGTTACTAGATTCCCAGCTGGCTAAGGTTCGATAAAAACAACTGATAAATACACCAGATTTGAAACATCAATATACATTCACCGAACCTCCAAAAAAAAAAACCCAACAGGAAAACAAAATAAAATAAATCTTAGTAACAAACAAAACAAGAACAGAAGACAAAAAACTATATGAAAAAATGAAAGTAAAAGTGCAAGAAAAAAAGAGAATTTATAATAAACCAGTGGACTTATGGTTATTCCACAAAATATTGGACAGGTATTTTTAATTTCCTGTTTTAGTTTAGAGACTTAAGGTTTTTATTTGGAATTTTTCCACTTACATTTTTCCATTAACATTTATTTGAAATTACGTTCCCTTTTTGAGCGTTCCCTTTTTCAATATATTTTTAGATATTGTTATAAACTGTAAAAAATAACAAATAAACTTGAAACTACTTATAGAAGCTTTTATAAGACCATCAATTATTTAATTTTCTGTTGGATAATAATAGTTGACCTTATATATATGAGGAGGGACAATTTCTTTCCCTTATATGATTTTCTGTACACATTTGAATAATATAATTTTAATTATATGTCAATACCAATATTAAAAAAAAAAAAATTTATATTCGCATTACCATCCATCTTTGCCGAAATTAAAATAATTATTTTCAATACTCAATAAACTGAAAGAATAAAATTTAATATCTATCAAGCATTTTGTTGCATTTTCAGTATCTGTTTCAAAGACACAATAACTAAATCATATTAATTTCTTGACTTTGAATTAAAGTGTTTTTGTTTTAATCATCATAAAAGAAATATATTTGAGAGTTAAAAAGAAACGCCCAAGGAGAAATTCAAGAAAAATCATTATTGTCTCTTTTCCCTGAACTTTAATTTAATATGATAACTATGGCTGGCAATTACCTTTTCGGAAGAAAATAAAAAATTACCGTAAAAATATAATAAAATAATATATAATAACATAACTATGCTAGATTATAGGGCAGATGCTCTTTGATATTCTGATCTGTTCCAAGAAAGATTAACAAACCTCCAGCGGTTCTTCTGTTCTTGTTTCTGTACTACTAGGTGTATATAAAAACCTAAAAACTGTTACCACCCATGAAGTGACTTACGTTCAGTACATGGTAGAGACTGTACTGTTTCTAAGCCAACGGCTGTACAGGGATATGATTTGTCTGAGATCACGCCCAACCGTCAGGTCCCCCCCCCCAAATTAAGAGTATCCATTTTATAGAGGCTGGGTGAGTTAATATGATGCTGTTAACAGATTAAATAATTTACCTACCACAGCTGGATTTGAATAAGAGACCTTTAGCACAGCAACTTAGCGCTCGCTATACATACTGAGCTATTTCGCTCCCTGAAGTGTACAATACTAGTACATACTTATTTTTATATTATTCATGATTATTATTTTTCTATTTATGATTATAGATATACTGATAACATGAACTATTTTTTATATGATGATTCCATAAAACTGGAAATTCTTTTTCAGTGCTACATTATGTCTTAAGATTGCTTATCAATCTATGTTTTTTGCTCATTTATAATTATTTCTAATTAATAGCTAAGTATTGTACATCACCTGGATCTAATGAAATCAGGTTTTTTACTTTCTTATACGCAATAAATGAAGCATTGTAGGCGCTAAAATTTTATATTTTAAGGTTTCAAAGCAGGCATCAACTCTCATTATTTCTTAATCCATTTTCATCAGCAATTTTGTGTTTGGTTAGCTCTATAATGTTGTTATATTATATTGTTCTCTTTTTTATAACTAAATGCTCACTGGAAGTTTTACTTTACTTGTATTTGTTTGTATTCTATTTATATCAACGCCTTAAAAATAATATTTAAACCTGCAGCGCTTTCAAGCTACCCAAGAACTATCATTGTCTGTAAGATTGGACTTTTTTTTTCTCGAACCACTTCAAGAAACGAAGCCAGTACTTCTTTAGATGGACTCCCTGGAATCGAATACTTTGATCTCGACTCCCCAACTGGAGCCTTGATTAACCTATCCGAAGAAATCGATGGCCGGACAGGTTGAGGGAGTGGTACAATTTCCTGAAGGTGGATGAGGAAGATAAGACAAACAGTTGGACGGTGGGAGTCCTTCTGTTTAGGAAGACATCGAGGATGTAGATGCTGGAGCTGGACGTCCCATGGGATGGGGTCGTAGATGACTACATTAGTGACTGTCTCGTCTCTAATTCCATTTGCACCCTCTTCTAAATCTCTCTCTCTCCCTCTCACACTCTCTCTCACACACACACACACACACACACTCTCTGTCTCTCTTCTCAGTCTTCTTTCTGCTCACATCTTTCTCTCCTATAGCCATTTGTACATCAGAAAAGGGGGAGGCTTTCATACTAAACACACAAAAGAAAAAAAAGAACAAAGTTAATTCGATAAAAGAATTAAATCATGCCCTCTCACATATGCTTTTTTTTTTCCAATCTTAATTTCTCCAATTACTAGCAAAATAGTTCAGGTTAATGTAAGAACAGTAAATTTTAGAAACACTCATTTTCATTAAGGTGTGCCTAATCAGGTAAACTAAAAACTCTCGTTTCTATATAAAGAAGATCAAAGATCTCATTTTATCAGCTTATGTACTAAAGTATTAGAAATAGTACTTCGCTTAAGTACTTCATTTGTATACAGTATTTATACTTATATATTCCAATCCCTTATATACACTTTTACCTTCATGAAAAAACAACAGAAGGTTCAGTTAATAGAAAAACTGTACTGGTGCTAAGTAAACGATTGTACGGGATCACACTCAACCATCACGTTTTCCCCTTAATTAAGACTAGTTTATGGCGGGCTTCAGATTCCACACAGGGTCTTTGGCTTCTAATACATTAAATAATTTATATACCACAGACGGGGATTCGGATCCGGGACATATACCTCAGCAAATTAGTACAATGTCGATGTATTTGCAGTTCTGTGAATGAACGGTCAAGTCGAATTTTGTTCGGAGTGAGTCAACTCCATTTTTGGCTCCAAGTAGAGTTGTAAAAGAGCTTTAACTTAATTTCAAGCCAATGCCTGACTTAGTCTCTTTAATCACTACGAAAACAGTACGATTCCGTTTGCTTAAATACAAGAACTCATTTTGGAGAAAATTCGACCATTTATTCACTGGGGATTTAGATATAAGCATAGAAAATTCAAATAAACGCGCATTGCTATTTGATTCACTAATCTAATTATATAATTTAAGTTTATGTGCTTCGGTAGCGACCTTTAGCCAAGAGTTGAACTATTCGTTCAGTAACGACAAACTCGAATATAGCCTTGCCAAGGAGCTAGCTATCGTTAGAGGTCCCGATATGGAACAACTTCATCGACCGGTCTCTCAACTCTAATGGCAGTCTTACGTAGCCTTTGTCGGCTCTATTCAGATCACCCTTGCATACTTATCGATGACGTAATGTTGATATATTATCTGACGATAAGTCTTTTATAGGTAGATTATAGCTTCTCTGTTTATGTCGATTGATAAAACATTTATTTAGAATTAAAAAAAAAAGAATAAGAAAATCTTGTGTCGTGCGCTCTTCGCATAACTTTCCTTTATCACCTTACCGTGCACTTACAAAAATAATTTAATAATTATAATTTAAATATATTTTTAAAAAAATAAGTTTTACATATTGTATTATATAACTGTAAATAAAAAATAAAATAATAAAAAACTGTAATGAAATGACAATATGCTATATACTATCTTACTTATATTATAGAGGTCGGACTATAATAATTATGGTTGTTGTTTTATTTCAAGTAATTACTAACCAAATTAACATTAAGTGGGCCAGACTCAATGGCTACATGTTGTACATTAAAGCCAATAAAGAATTTATATATATATATATATATATATAAAATTTAAATATATACTGTTATTCTTTGGATGTCAATGCCAAGCAAAAGCTGAGCTAGAAGAGAATTTCTTGTTCTACACTTGTCTGACTCTTCAGTTTTCCTCAGACCAGTCAGTTCGATAATTGATACATCGTTATAAAAAAAAAAACAGCTGGTTAGTAATCATTTTTGATGACCTCGTTATCGATACACGTTGGAAGGAGGGTACTCTTTGATCAAACCATGCATTTTGTAGGGCAAATATTTTTTCAAATAATTTAGATAATTATCTTGAGATTTAACAAAAAAAAAACCCAGTTAGTAATAAATTTTTGAGAATCATCAAATCGACATATTTTATCCTCGCTACCTCTGTTAGCTACCACAATCGAGAATTTTCGGACAGGAAATTGTTGGGCGTCTCATCGAAACGAAGCTATTCACGAAGATTCAGCTTGATACTAATCAAGTGCAAAAATGGACCATGGATCCTGGACTATAAACGGTTCTCTCTTAATTAATTTTGCATTATCTTCCCTTTCTAATTATTTAATTTCTTAACAGCCATAGACTGATCTTGTGGAATCTTTAGGCCCTTGGGCTCACCCAGTCACTATAAATTGGGGTTGAGCATTTGAGTTTAATTTCTACCCTAGAATTACAGTTCTTTCCACCCCTCTTATAATTTTTTAGCGCTGATAAATTTTATTTTGTTATTCCTAACCATATAGAGGTTCCGTATAGCATCACTGGTAAATAATATATTATATGTATTCCGAATAGACATATATTATTTTGATAATGATACAAACTAAATTATATCTACCCCATTGGCTACCCTTAGCTTCTAGAGCGGTTTGTATCGGCTTGAATAAAACAATTTTATCTGAATAATACATAGCGACCTTGTACAGAGTTCCTTTTATATTTCAGATCTTCTTTCTACCGCTCCATACATATTGAGCCTTCCCTTAGTGTTCAAAGGCCCGCTCGGACCGTGAGTGCCTAATCAGTTTGCTGCTTTTTATTGTATTTTTTATCTACATTTTCTCTCTTTTAAATTTCATTTAGTTACCCAAAACCTTTTTATTTTATTCCTTGCTTAAATATAAAAAAAAAATATGAACAAACGTCGATTTATACGTGACCGCGTCGAGAAACTGTTGTTTTAAGAATCTTTTTTTTTTAATTTCTTCTGTTTTCATGTTAATCCTTTTGTTTCTTTTAACGACTGCCTCTCACAAAATGTCTCACATCTTTCTTCGATTTTAACGGTCGTTCCTGTGAAAAAATGAGACTAATCCCTATTTATTTATCACGAACTCCTTAGATAAATATTTTCTTTAAACTAATACTAGAATATAAATTATGCATGGCAATGCTCGCGGCATTAAACGGAATCATTTCCATATAATTGTCTTGTTGGCGAGAATCGGTTATAGGTCCCTTTTGTCTCAAGGTCTGTGTTCGAATGATCTTTTACTACGCTTGTGCTTTTGTAAGGAAATGCAAATGAGGTATTTAATCGTTTCTTTAATATATTATTCATATCACGAACTTTTTTTTTATTGGCATAGAAAGTCTTAATGATTTGGCGTTAAAAACATATGAAACTCCTATAGGGACTTAATTAGGCTATAGAAACTTAAATTTTAATCAGTTATGTTGAATAATATTAGTTGATCTTGGGTAAATGAGGAAGTAAATGGTCCGGGTGGAGGTCAACAAAATTTTCTTGATTTTTGTTTATTAAATTGGACAACTGTTTATTAGTTAGCCGACGTTTCGACCCACATTGCAGGTCTTCTTCAGGGCTAGTAGGATCACATTTGATACTAAACACAAGTGTCTGATTAAACTCGATTATTTGATTGATTATTTACCTTATACATATTTAAAGATCTTAAGCCAAACACAAATGAGCATAAACATAACAATCAACTGCTACTTTTTATTGTATTTTTAGTTACCCGAAACCTCTTTTAAAAGTATACATCTATATACAAACTCCTCAAGATATTACTGAGAACACATACCCAAACGGATTTATTTGTAGAAGCAATAGAAAGCTCTGTGTGTGTGTGTGGGGGGGGGGGTCTTAATTGCTAGGGGCTGCATGGCCGACTGTAACCATGGCAACGATTATCTCATCCCCTCAAACACTAATCAAGCTGGCCAATCGGCCGACAAAACGAATCGGCAAAGCAAACTCGATTCACGTCTCAAGAGCCTCGCAAATAATCGATATGAGTTCATTGTATATATATATATATATATATATATATATATATATATATATATATATATATATATATATATATATACATTTGTGTTTGAGTACTGGTCCATGGACGGAAGTTTGGAAGCAAAGATTGGTGGTATCGCCATCTCTATCGAGCCTTCGGGTCCACTAATCCTTATTATTATTATTATATATAAAGAATATAAGTACTGAAAGGAAATCCACTTAAAAACGGACGTTCTCCTTGAATTAATGCTCTTGAAATAATTATCCTGACCTCCGTGGGTCTTCTGGAAGTAATCCTCGGCAGATATCCTTCTAATCCTCTTTGCCATGCACCACGGCTAAGGTTTCATTTGCAACACTCGCAATACGCCCTCATCCTAAACTCAATACCCCGATATGATATTCCATTACCTTTATAGTTTCAACATTCTCCTCAACTCACTATCGACATTCTCCTCAACATGTAACAGTTCTAACGAGTTCTAAGATCTCCAAGGCAATCGCTAGAGACGTTTACGGCCTAACTATCCTCCCCGGGATGTAGATTGCTTCCAAGTTCTAAGAATTATTCGTTGGCCTCATAGAAAAAACTCAAGAGGCATTGAGAGTACGCGACAGTATGCGAACCTTCGTTAGGAACAAAAGCGATATCCGCATAGCCTTACTCTTTCGATTAAGCGCTTATTTGTAATTTTTCCTGTACTAAGAACTTTTTATAGGCGCAGTCACAAACAGGTACTTGTGTCGACGTGGCAGTAAGTAAAAAGTTTTATTACTGTATAATAGCGTAATGTTTTAATGAGCACTTAACATTAAAAGAGGAATGTCTAATCCTTTCTCTTGGCATATTCCTAACTAGTAAATTTACATATTCAAAGGACATTAAATAACGAAAAGGAAATTCAAATCTGAATATTTGATTTTTTTTAATGTTATTAGTTTTAAGGTCGAAGATTAATTGTGTTTTTTTTATTATCTCTCAATTACTCGTATATATAAAAGTTATTATGTTTTTTCCCAAGCCCCTTGGATGTTTTTATTTCCTGAAATAAATTTAAAAAGCTATAATTTACGTTGTGGTATCACAATCCCCTTTGCTGCACCGGATGAAACATCTCGGAGAAATCACTTCCATCCATAACCGTTGTTCCAGAAACAGTACCATCACTACCTTATGCCTTATTACTACCCAAGAGCCTTTATTTTTTTGCGAGGTTGAACAAAGTACAAAAATAATGCTTTATACATTATATGTATATGTACATATACAATAATATACATAATTTTTGTACATTAAGAAAAAAAAGAAGCTTATACTGTAATGATATAGTGCCTAATGCATTTACATGGAAGTATTGTTTATTCATTCCATGTCACTTTGCGTCTGCTACGGCTAATCCGGTGCTACAGTGGGAGCTCTAAATTTTGCCTATGCAGATATAATTAGGATAGCGATCTTTTAACGAGTACCTGACATCGTGCAGGCTGGCGACCCTAAAGATGACCCCACATGGGAGTATTCTCAAGATACATTAGTCATTGCTAAAGGCTGAGTGTACCCAAGTAGAGCCTGATCCTAGACAATTACATACAATGTTACCTACACTTCCAATCAAAATAACATAATATATAATCAGAACAAACACATAACTCTCCCATCGGCAGTACATCAACGCCTATGGCCTTGCCTCGAACAGCTTCAATTAAATGTAACTAATATTAATTGAACAATAAGTTATCAATCGGGTTTCCCCCATTTTCCACCCCTCGATGGGAAAGCGGCCATTAGCCGAAGCTCCGGAAAGAAAAGAAATTGGTCGCTGGAACTGGAAGTAATTATATCTGGCTATGGTAGGATCATTAAAAATATATCTCGGATATAACGCTCGCTCCGGACATTAATAATACAGCGGGTGGGGGGGGGGGGAGTGAATTGCGCAACTTTCCTAACCCCCCCCCACCGAGGTTCCATTAATCATTAAGTTTGGGACTGGGAAAGTTACCCACTGGCCCTCCCCCCATTTCCCCCCTCCAATGTTAAACGCTTTTATCCATCGGACCTTCTACAACTTCCTTTTACTTTATTCTGGAGCATAGTTACAGAAATTGCGATGCTGGAGCAATCCTAAGCAACGAAAAAACCAGTCTATAGGTCATTAGATATGAAATGTCCGTTTTAACTATATACAATTAATATTTTTACTGTACAATCTCCCCAACTATCAAATTTTCAATCCCAGTTCTGTGAAAAACTCAGGTGTTTGTGATGAAATAATCTCTGAAAATGCAGTTTTGACTTGAGAATCAGAATGCGGAATTGCGATGCATGCATCCGGTTAATATCATTCAAGAGATATTCACGAAGATTAAGATCTCGATGATAATCGTTATGCCGTCCGGGAAGCGTATCAGACGTAGATGGGAAGATCCGAGGACAGAAGTTTGCAAGCAGAGATAGCTGGTATCCGAATCTAGCTTTCCGGTCCGCTAAACCTTATTTTTTATTTAAGGAAGTTGTCCAAATTTCTAAACAGATTTCTGTTGGAGACAATTCAGGCAAAGTTGGAGGGCGTGGGAGGACTTCGTAACCCAGCTCGTTTAGTTTCTTTACTATATATCGTGAAACATGAGGCCTAGCATAAGAATATAAGGTTTTGTTTCATTATGTCAACAGGCTTGCAGTACGATCTGGATGTGCTGGTTTTATTTTTGGATAGAAAGGAAAAATAAATTATAAACCCTGCTTTTGACCACATCACAGAAACCAATACTTTATTTGGATGCAAATTTGATTTTTACCAGTGTCCATAGTCCCACAACACAATGTTTATAAGATGCCTGGTGTAGTGTGTAGATTTTTACTGCCAATTATGACGCGGATAATTGGAATGGTTTCGGTATTATTGTTTATTTTGAAAAAGTATTTTTCACCTCAAGAATCCAAACCATTTATAAAGACAAAAGAACCATTTCGCGAAGTACCGCTGAATAAAGGGCTATCCTAAACAGAAAGGTAACACAATAACAGCGGTGTTATTGCGAATGGGATGTTTTCCAGAAGAGGCGAGGAACTATGACTTGTAAAGAGGCCGTCACAAAGGATATGTAATAGGGCCCTAATGGAAATGAAAAGAAAACAGCTCCGAGACCCTGTTATTTTTATATGTAGATGGCTTCGACCTCCGCTGCCCACTAACACCGGACTTTGTCATGGAAATGGAGGTTCCCCTCTTGTATATAGCTTCGTCCGCAGCGAAATACCTAATATCCCACCTTTCTGGGGAATGAGTATGTGTTGGCTGTTATTCAGTATGTTTATATAGATATAACTGGATACTTCGGTGTGTAGAGATAAATAGAACGTCTAGTGTTCATATCTAGCTGTGGCAGATATATTATTTAATCTGTTAACAGCCATCTTATTAACGAGATGTAATAGTTAGTTCATAGTATGTAATAGAGAGTAGCCAATAAGTCATAATGGTAATCCATAATTATAAGATGCCTAGTTAGTTGATATAAGTAAATCTCTTGTATATCCATATTATAATGTTCAATGTCAAAATAAATATATATCTTTCTTAGAAGTCCTCCATCGTCTGATAACTGAAGGATTCCTCTGGACCTTCTTGGGGCTCATCCGGTCTCTAGTGGATATCCTTATTTGACGGAACCGGCGTGATCTCGGCCTAATCACCTCCCTGCATAACCGTTGCCCTACAGTACAATCATCATTGTTTATTTTTAGATGCCCTTCACAGAATCTTATATTAAGTTTTAAAATAATATTTAGGAACTCTTGTAGAATCTTCCTTGGCCATTTTATTGTTCCTCTACGAGGTGCTTCACGACGGAAACTATAACGCCAAGAGAACTCGAGGGGGGGGGATTGGAGGGGGTTATTGGCCCTTCCATGAAAGGAAATATTTTGATAGCCGTTTTCACTCTCGGCTGGGTTTTAATCTCGCCACGAGTGGTCAAAGAAGATACCGCAGGGGCAGGTACCAAATGGGGTGTGGATCGACACGTGCCGCTACCATGTCACACAGGAAGGGGTAGCTTTCATCTAAGTTAAATGTTATTTATTAAAAAAATATTAAAAATTAGGAGTGTAAATCCTTTGCTACAATCCAAGTACAATTATTTATCAGCATTTAGGTTCAGTTATTGATAATGATAGATGGAAGCTGTGGGATGTGCAGACCCTCCATTGGCTCACCCATCCTCTATAATATGGATTCATTTAATTAGGAGGAAAACCTGACAGTTGAGTGTGATCTAGGTCAAATTTAATTCCTACACATTGATTGTTCTGAAACAGTACAGTCTCTACCACGTATAGAATCCAAGATCCTCATGCGTTGTATTGGGGCAGTTTTTTTAAACTGCAGTAATAGTTACTATCATATAATACATAACCTATAGGCAGATATTATAGACAAAATTTATTTTAAGGGGTGTTTGGGCGCCAATAATGCGATAGAAAATTCGTTTTCTTACTTTTTTAAGCTTCGAAAAGAAAATTTACATTACTTGAACCTTACTGCAATTTAAGTAATTTAATTTACTTAAACTTGAACCAATCTGTAACCTGGAGGTAAAGGACGCCGTGTCACATTTTATTAATTTTTTTGTAATTGTCTAGGAGAGCCAATTTTCGATAACTTTAAATTATTAAAATTAGTTTCTTCGTTACTTATAGAAACAGCTTAAAGAAAATTGCTCACATTATTATTGGCATTGATAAGTAATTGCAAGTATTGACCATAGTAATTATTTATGAAAATTTACCTATTTTTTGACACGGAACAGAAAGGAAAAATTAAGAGCAAGATGTAGAAATTGAATTTTTCAAAAAATCTGTTTGTGGTTATTGGCAATAGAAGGGAAGATGATTATTAACAAAGTTTGGGGTTGTACCGTACTATAAATGTGGATGTGAGACCTTCCTTTAAAAAAAAAATGTAATGTAAAACTGCTGTTGAAGCATTGAGGAGTGCAAGGTATGACGTCATCAAAGACATTGTAGTTATTAAGTAGTGCAATAAAACGGACATCACATAGAATTCCGAACACTTCTGAGTTTCACCCTAATCGTGTAATGACAATTTGTACTCATTACATTATCCCGAGAAATTTCCAACGGAATCTAGGATTGATCACGTAGACTCGGAGATAAACGGTATTTTTTCTCTCCTTTTTCTTCTTCCACTTCGCCTAGCTATGAGAACCCTCCCGTGCAGAAAGAGAGACTCCTGGAAGAACGGCAGTTTGCCCGGGATCCCTTATGCGGCGAGGAATGCGAGATCAGCTGGTAGATTCCGAACATTTTACCGGGAAGAAGCATGTGGAAGAGCACTGATGCGAGCCATTAAAGGTACATTAGAAAATTAAAGGTATTCGGGTTTCTGGCGGGGGAGGGAGTGAGAGAGAAAGAGAGAGTGTGTGTGTGTGTGTGAGAGAGAGAGAGAGAGAGAGAGAGAGCGAGAGAGAGAGAGAGAGAGAGAGAGGGAGAGAGAGAGAGAGAAATGGAAAGATGATGAGAAGGCATCGCTCAAATCTAAAACTAATGCCACTCCGGGCCTAATCCTCGCCCTTGATGTCAGCATTTGTGTTGGGGGGGGGGTTAAGGATAAAGTAGGAGCCCCATCCCACAAAATATTTTCAGATCCTTTGAGATCCGACGATGTCCCATTGTGACAGTTTTGCGCAATTTTCTTCCAAGACTAATGACATAACTCGGCGCAATGCCTTTCAGCCATTTAATCAAACTTATGCTGTAAGCATAAGCTTACCTCACGACTGGGATGTTCTCTTGTTGAATACTAACAATAATATCCCTAGCATTTCTTCCTTTATTATTATTATATTATATCATAAAATCTCTATGATAAACAACATGAAAAATGATTAGTAAATACGATCAATATACTAACATAATATTATATACTGCAGAGTAGAACTTTGGTGCTCAACTAAGCCATCGAATTCCTCTCGTATCCAATCTTTACAATCCAAAATCCTTTTTTAAATCCTTAATGCTCTTTATTTTTTTACGAATAAAGTAAATGACCTCAATGTCCCATTAGTTGCTGATTCGGGCCGAACCCGATACCAGTCTTTTCATGACAAACTTTATTCCCACTCAAACCTACCAGTTTCAAAAATAGCAACATATTAAATTCCTGATAATCCTCCGAGGCGCCTGAAAAGAAGATGGTCTCGTGACCTTCAGAGTTGAACTTGTTATTTGAGTATCAATGGTTAGTTTCTCAACTTGTCTTAATTCATGCCTTTAGGTATCATTCCTGTCATTTACTTGTTTTTTGTCATTTTAATAAATTATTGTAATACAGTTAATTATTATAATTTAATAAAAAAATTTGTATAGGCCATAAATTAATAATCTTTCCCCTGCGTAGGCAAACATAAAATTTATCTAAGAGTTAGCATTTATAAATAATAGTTAGAAAACACCTTGAAATAGATAACAAAACTAAAAATAAAAAATATGGTAGTTTTTTAGGTTGTCAGGTTCGAGCTAAGTAAAAAATTTTAACTTTTCATTCCTTTCCTTTTTATTTATATATTATATTTATTTTATATTTTCGAAAATAAAAATAATCGTGAGTTTCATTAGCCTATATCTCGGTAATAATTACATTAAGAAATTAACGTTTCAACCAACATTTCGAAGTATGTATTCAAGTCAATGACGTTTCAAATACAAACTTAAATCGAAATATATTTTAAAATATTTCTAAAATGTAGTTATTATGTTAGGGCATGAACTTAGAAACCTAAAGTTGTGAAAATAACAAAAATATTTTGTAATATATCAGATTCTCGGAGATTAAAATTAAATTGTATGTAGATATTCCTGTACTAAAATACTGGTAATTAATCCTCATGATTTTTTTTCTTCTTAATAAAAATAATTAATTGATTAACTAATTCAATTAAATAAAGACTGGCCAATAGATAATAAAAGCAAAGTGACAGGGAAAATATTTTGACAGCGGCGTAAGATCGCGTGACAACATGAAAATTACTTACAAAGGTGGACAAATTGCACCACAAATAATAAACGAGTGGTCTTGCCTGCGATCCTATTATATAATTATATGATTTATAATATATATTAGATATATTTCGTAAAATCATAAAAAATTAAACAGATACTAATATATATAAAAATCACAACATCGTTCATTTTATCTCAATTAATTGCTGATTTTAGGTCTCTCTCACTCTCTCTCTCTCTCTCTCTCTCTCTCTCTCTCTCTCTCTCTCTCTCTCTCTCTATATATATATATATATATATATATATATATATATATATATATATATATATATATATATATATATATATATATATAGATCTTGACTGTTATGGAAATATTATGTTTTGGTTCTTGAGTTTCAGTCAGTTATTTCAACTTCTCTAGGCGACGTTTCGGGACTAGGTTAGTTTCGTGCCCAGACAGTGAAAAAATGAGCTTTTAGTGTTGAAAAAATCGCGCTGTTGACAAAAAAACGGATGTTCAAGGTCTAAGCTCGTGTTATGCTAATTTAATTAATTCTTGGAGATATAATAATAAATAGTCTAATATGATTCTACAATTAAAGAAAACTGCTGTTCCTAAAAATAGATTACTTATTCGTTGATCATAGCTAATGCAATATAAACATTCTATGATATATTGCGAAGTAACTGATTGATGATAAATTCATCAATTCTTTGTAACTTGTAAGTACACCCTATCTATTACAACTTACACGTGTCATTTTATTTTAGTGTACTATTTAATGTTTTTACTAAAAGCTTATTTTTTCACTGTCAGGGCATGAATATGAGACTAACCTAGTCTCGAAACGTCGCCTAAAGAAGTTGAAATAACTGACTGAAACTCAAGAACCAAAACATTATATATATAACTTTTTTTTTACTGATGTAACTTTTTATCGGCACTGCCACGGACCTAGATTACTTTTGTCTTTGGTCGTGCTCGATCAGCTAAAATAAAAATATTTTTTAATAGCTTTCAAATCACAAAGCTCTATTTAAATTTAAGTAGAAAAAATGAGATCTATCGATTTAAAAAAAGTAACATGATACACATTATTCCGAAATTTTGAACTTGTATTTCAAAACATAGAATGTAATGCAATAAGATTAAGACATTTTTCTTACAAACCATTTTTTTTATCTGTGGAAGAAAATGGTCCGGGTAGAGGTCAATAAATTTCTCTGAATATCTAGAAATATTTATTCAGTAGCCAAGGTTTTTTTTTTATCTATAAAAAACTAAAAAAAAAATTATGTTATTTAATGCGAAATACTCGATATTTCAAAACAATACTAAGTGTGTACTCATATTTTAAGGGCACAATATACGTACTAAACTGAACTTCAATTTCTAGAATAATAACTGAGTACTACTCTCTACTAAATGTTAAGTGTCTAGTGTAGTACAATTAAATGAATTGTTGTGTTATTTGTAAAATGGGACCCGTATATATATATATATATATATATATATATATATATATATATATATATATATATATATATACTCATACACATGTTTGTTTTTCTATTCTAAATTTTGGCTAAGCATTGAGATACGTATTTCGGATATATTCAATGCTTGTATTTCTATTTTATATGAAGATACTATATTTAAATTAATTGAACGACTTAGTGCAACTGACTATAACTCCGGATAATTCCAAACTAGTCCTGAGAAATGGCAACTAAATGATAATAACAGCATACAAAATGGCCCCTGATTGGTAGAAGATATTTTCCCACCCCTTGCTGACATTTAGATGGAAATCGTTCTCGTACTCACTTCGTAAGTTGTTACGACACTCACAGAATTTCTGCAACTTCATCCTTCGGCTTCTCAGGCTAGATCTAAACCTCTAGTTGAAAATTCACATAGGTAATGGTCTTTATTAACAATAACTACGCCAATTTATGTTTAATGTTATAATAGCGTCGATTTAAAACAATCTTTCCAATTTATATTTATTAATATTTATAAAAAAAAATAATAACTGTAGTTCTACAATCTATGAAAGTCTTAGTTTCAATAATTCTTAGAGACTACTGTTTCAACGTGGACGTTTCTTTTTTCTTCCAATTAAGGGTACCCATTTTAAAGAGGCTTGGAAAGCACCAGGAGAGAGGCTGTAGATCCCACAGAGTCTATCAGTTACTGTTATTACTGGATTAGAACCAAGTGCTTTTAGCACAGCAACTGACAACTCTACATCTTAAGCTACCCCCCTCCCCCCTCACTTTAACATATATATCGGTGGCATTAATTTCGTATTATGTTTACCCTTCTTATATTATCATTTTTCACCAAGTCTTATACCTCATGCGTATGTATATGTGTATATGTATATTTTATATGGCTGAAACGTAGGTTATTTAGTAATGGCTATGCAACACTAATATTTATTTCTGTTTCTTAGAGGCTGAATAGGGCGCAGAAGGGTCAGTAGATCCAACAATGCCAATCGTTGCTGTTAAAATATTAAATAATGGATAAGCATAGCAACTCATTGCTCTACCCACTAAGCTATCCCCCTACCCATTTATATATTTATATTATGTTCTAGTTCTTGAGTTTCAGTCAGTTATTTCAACTTCTTTAGGCGACGTTTCGAGACTAGGTTAGTCTCATACTCACGCCCTGGCAGTGAAAAAATGAGCTTTTAGTAAAAACATTAAATAGCACACTAAAATAAATATAAAATGACACGTGTAAGTTGTAATAGATAGGGTGTACTTACAAGTTCCAAAGAATTGATCAATTTATCATCAATCAGTTACTTCCCAATATATCATAGAATGTTTTTACTAAAAATTCATTTTTTCACTGTCAGGGCATGAATATGAGACTAACCTTTTCGTCCGATTAGCCATAGCAGCATAAAGTGACTTTAAATGAACAAACAAACAATATGAGACTAACTTAGTCTCGAAACGTCACCTAAAGAAGTTGAAATAACTGACTGAAACTCAAGAACTAAAACATAATATTTCCATAACAGTCAAGATAAGTAGAAACCAACATATATATACATATAAATTATAAAATTAATTCTTGAAACTATAATAATTATATCACACCTCCAAGTAACTAAAATCAGATTTTTTTAAAGTATTTAAAAAAGTTAAAGTTATTAGAGTACAACCAGAGGGCAGGCTATCTACACGCTTTTATATGAAGCCGTATATTTGTAATTTTCAATAAATAAATGTTTTTTAAATAAATAGATCAATTAGTTTCTTTTTTGGGGTTCCTCCCCTTCTTGTCACACGCCACACATTTAAAAGACCTCATCCATTGTATCTCGACCCGTGGTACATCCGAACCCTTGTAAGACCTGCTCCAAGTACAATAAGAAGGGTACCCTAACCCTTCGGATAGAGACTTGAGACAGTGGCTTTGTCGCGGTAGGGTTGCTACGCCACGTGCGGCAGGTACACGTGTCCCACCTGTGCCCACGCGGGTTCCCCCAAGTGACGGCTGCTGGCTATCACCCTCACACCAGTTGTACGACATATATCAAGGGCCAGTCACAACTATATTACTCCAGTATCTTGGCCTGGGGGAGAAAAAACAAGGCAGTTATAAATGATACGGACCATGTGTAATAAAAGTGATCGTTAAGTATACCCAGTGTTTTCGGGAAATTGATTCGTCCCTTCTGGAGACTTATTATCCCATTCTGTCCAGTTTATTTATTTCTATCTGTCAAATAATTCATTTGTAAATTTTTATATATTATTTTTATTTATCAGGGTAGCGGGTAGGCTCTGTAGTTTTTGGGTTCCAATCCAGCTTAGGCAGAAAAGTTATTATCTGTTAAACGGCTGGGTATGGATCCTGTGGGATCTGCAACGTTCCCAACCAGGGGGTTTGCGTGAACTCGGACAAATCACTTCCCTGCACAACCGTTCTCTACATGCACCGAGCCCAAGACGATTGGGTTGTAGTGGTGCAGGTTTATATTTATTTATTCTATAATTAACCAATCCTAAAGCATTAATATTCAATCATTATCAACTCTGTTATAATAAATATTATCAATTATAACTTTCTTATAATAATTAAAGTTTTAGCCAACTTGAAGGTTTCGCTTAACAAGACTTTCCTATCTTATTTCTCATGCTTTTCGTCCGGTTCTGAATCATAAGTTTCGGAAGAATAGTTCGCTGGTTGACTAAACTTAACTAAAGGTGTGAAAAAGTCTAAATTGAAATCCGCCTTTGATCCTGAAAGCCTTCATTATTAAAATCAGGTACAATATTTCAAAGAATTTAAAGCAAGACCTTGGTGTTTTGTATATTCATAATTTAGAATGTAGGAGGAAGATAATGGTGCGGGCGGAGGTCAAGAAAATTGCAATGCTGTAGGATTGGGGGTTGACACTAGACTGTTTATTTTTATTTTATTTGACGTTCATCTTTTATTTGACGTTGAATTCTCAACTAGTCCTTAAAGTTTTAAGAGTTTAAAGCAAAACTTTCGTTTTTGGTATAGTTATTAAATTTTGGATGTATAGTTATGCAGCACTTTATAAATTATAGTGAGTAGAGTTGTTTCACTTAAATCGATGTCCATCTTGTTGAGTTCGCAACTATTCCTTAAAGCGCACGCTACTTGCTGCTATAGCAGAAAGACCATTCTCCAGGGGAATGTCCAGTCTTTTTGCTCCACGACAGCAATTCCTTTGAGGAATTAGTTCCAGAGGGACACACATATATGAGCGTGTAATTAAAATAGCAATATGACGGCGGTGAGACTACTGCATTACACAGTTTTCTTATCCCGACTCCGCCTTCGTAGGTTTCTTCATGACTCGGAATATCTTCCCTTCAATTAATTTCTTAATTGAGAGCCGGTACTGGAAGTAGAGGGAGGTACTTCTGTCTAACGTAGTCTGGGTATGGGGTGCTCACCCTTGAGTGCACATCCCCCCCCCTAAAAAAACCCTAAACCCTAAAACCCAATTTGAATAAAAGGGCCACTCCCGGACCAAGTGGTCTTTATTTAAACTTAACCGGATTCCCTTCCCTCGGACCCTCCTGGACCTTCCGGACTCCTTCGAGCAAATGTTTGTTCAAGGCGGGACTGTATCTCATCTAAAATTTTTATGTTATTTACCGAGAGACTATCTCGTATTCATGAAAATTTAATCAATAATTACAAGTTTGTTTATTCGTTAAGCATCACTTAACGCTAATATGGCGAATCGGAGGATGCTACAGTGGTTTAATAACAATAGGAATCTCTAACGATTACCAGACACCTTATAGGCACGAGAATTTTATTTTACGTCCCTTCGAAGATCTTAAGGAATTTTTACTTCATCTAAAGAATCCTAAGGCCACTTGCTGGCTTGCGAATCCACGATCTTTGGCAAAGTAGGCATCTTATCACTAGGCTACAGATGATCCCAATAATTAACATTTGTTAGCAACATTTCTTATAAGATTTACTAATTACTATTAAATCTAACTTAAATTATCCATATCGTTGATGTGCATTCCCTAAATAGTGTTAAATTGAAATATTGTAGGGTATTTCTGATTTTTTAAAATTTTTGTAGGACAGTTTTATATTTTCCACAAATAATAAATACTATACCGACTGGTAAACTGGTACTGGGGTAGACCGAGGCGTAGGTGGGAGGATTGCTTATGAGTAATTTGGCAAATTTGGGATTGGCGAAATCGAAGTGGTCCATAGATGGAAGGTAGTAAGCAGAGATTGGCAGTATCGGAATAGAGCCGATACATTAGTAAAATTATTAAAATAATTAATAAATAATTTTATTATTTATTTATGGTAGTCCATTTTGACATTTAATACAATGCTAATTTATTAATCTTACAATATTTTATTATTTTAATACAATTTAACTTTTAATTCGCTTCAAAACTCACTATTAAGTCAGTTCCGCCATTTTTAATTACGAATTATTTTTCGTAATAAATTTTCCGAGCTGATTCCTACAGTATATTAATTTAATATTTTGATGTAATTATAAATTTCATCGTAGTATGTCACGGTTGTATGTCAGTGCCACTCTGGTTCTGTTTGAATTGATAAAGGAAGTTGAAATTGTATTTAATTAATTACGAAAGCTAATTAAACTAATATTGTATTAAATTAATATTATTAAATATATTTCAGAAGAATAAATGAAATAGCAATTGGGGAATTACTTTTGTCCTGTTGCTTTATTCTCCATCCAGACAATTTCACTATCGAATTATAACTTGTTAATATTTAATTGTGTATTTGTCAAATAAAATTTTTTAAAATATAATTTAAGCCATTTAGGTGTAATGTTTTTATTTTTTTAAGATTATTTATATCTCCAAAATTCAAGAAAAATTCATAGCGTTGTAACCTTATATAATAATTATTTTAATTTATTAACATTATAAAACCAAATACGTACACTTTTAACTATTTTAATCTTTCAATAAATAGAGTATTGTAGTAATTATATAATATTTATAAAATTAAAACTGTTAAATAAACAAAATGCTCTCATATTGTTAGGCTTATAATTCTGTTTAAGTCTGTTAAATATTTACTGACTCATTATTATTAATTATTAGCAATCATATTTAATATTTAATATTTTTTTATTATTAGATAATTAATTAAAGTCAGAATAATAAAAAAGTAAAAATGAATAATTATTTAGTTAATCTACAAAGTAGTTTCATTTTTTAAGCTTAATGCTTGATAAATATTTATAATTATTATTTTTTCATTTCTATAGGGTTAAATATACATTTTATAAATACGTACAAGCTGTTTTACTTCGGAAAATCATTAAATAGAATAAATTTGTTTCTATACATTTTTTTTTGTAATTCCGCCACTAAACGTAACTCAGACAACAATTAAATATTTAGGGCGATTACGGCCAATATTTTAGGTGAAATTTATTCAGAAATAAATTAGTGCGTAAAATTAAACGTTAAAAATACTTTTTTATGAATAAAATTATTATTATTATTTATAAAGTAATTAAAAATTCTTACCTGTTGTGATTCCAAGCCTTGCATGAAGTGCAGATTTTCTTTCTTCTTCTTGTCGCCAAATATCAGCATCTCTCAACCATGCAACTTTTCCTAAAAATAAATAAAAGTTATATTAGAAGAAACATCTAATGGGTTGACCAAGGCGTATGTGGGAGGATTTCGTGTAAGCGTTTTTTGCATAGATTTGTTGTATCGGGATCGAGCCTTCGAGTTAGCTAAACCCTATATTATTATATTACAACAGAAATACATTTTAAATATATTTTCTTTAAAAATACATCTTATTTTTATTTTTAATATAAAAAAAAAACACGTTGCAACTTATGGTAGATTCTTAAAAAATAACAAAGTATATGAGTGAAATTATTAATTACAAAATGGTCGCCGTTGGTTTCAGTTTTATTTAAATTCATATTATTATTAAATATTTTTATATTGCATTAAATATATCCGAATTGTATTCAGTTGTAGCGTTTTAGGGTTATTTTACCATCTAAAAAAGATGTCATACCTTTCAAAGCTTACGGATTAACAGTTTTTCGAAGATGAAGGCATTGCATGGATAAAAAGAGCAGGTATATTCTTTCTTGATACCGAAGGATCAGTTTAAGATTGTCGTCAAGAATAGTCGAATACTGTGTCGTTCTCGCACGATTAAGCAAGCACAGCAGAGTCTACTCTTGCGTAGATTTTTTTTTCAAACTTAAAATCCTCTTCCCCTCTGAATTTTTTTTACTGTGTCATTCATCCCTCAAAGCAGTGGATTGTCTAACTCCGCTACTTCTTCCAGCATTAAAGTCTCCTTAATTTACATACGTCGAGGGTTCTGTGGGATTATTTAAATACTATGACGTTATATTATATACAATAAATATTTTGTATATTTTATGAATAAATAAATTTACTAAATACATCTTCTGCACTTAACGTATTAATGGAATGAGGGAACTTTTAGAGTTATAATCTGTCTTAGAGTTTAAGGATACATTTTTGTGATTTTTCAGTTTATCTAAACTTTTGGACTTCATCAAGTAATAGATTTTCATTATTAATATCTTAAGTTGATTTGCAGTTACGATTTATCGAAAAATTTATTATTGTGCAAAATAGGAAACTTTGTGATATTTAATTAACAATCAAGGGATCAGGATTAGCTAAAATAAGAAAGAAAAAAACGCTATAGGTATAATTATTTAATGGCGTGTCCCAAATACTCAGGGATATTCGATAGGGAGGACTGAACCTCAGCAATTATCGCATATCTTAACTTAATGAGTAATGACTTTATCATTACTGTATGTGGTAAAGTAAGTTGTCATAAATAAATACTTTCGTCAATTTTCTTTAAGCTGTTTACATAAGTAATGAGGAAACAAATTTTATTACTTCAAAGTTATGCAAAATTGGCTCTACTGAATTAACAATACAAAAATGTGACATGGTTCCGGGGTACAGAAATAGTTCTTCGAGTTGCATTGTCTGCAAACATTTTATAACGAAGAACAAGAAATGCCTTTACGTGATATTATTTTATTTTTAACAGAGAATTCCTAAGCAGAAGAAGTAAGAACCTGGAATTCATTAAACCATTGAACCTTCAAGCTTCCTCTTCTCGGATAGTTTCTCACAATTCAATTGGGTTCTCCTGAAGAAGTCGAAGAAAGAAACGTTGGATGGAAGCGAACAGTTTTGGAACGGTCTACTGCACATCATCAGTCACCGAGGTTTGGATCCCAACCTGATCCACCCTCGAACGATGAGCAGCTGCGCCGACACCGCGGACAGATGCTTTCAACACACCGGGTTCCTCCTTCCTTGTTTTACCACCTCAATCTGTAATGTCACCGGCAACACAGGCTGTGTTTACTGCAGGGGTGTGTGGTGGATGCCTAACGGATGGCTAACTGTGTTAGAACTTAGTAGAAGGAGCAAGGGAGGTTTCTATGACAACGAAATGCCTATACCTTAAAAAGACACATATATAATTGAGACCAAGAATAAAAACTCTCATCCCAATTACAAAAAATTTCCATTGAGAAAATACGAGCGAAATGGATACAATAAGTATTTTCAGTTGACTTATTGTTATAATGAATATCGATAAAAACTTTATTATTGTCCAACATTAAAACGCGCATAACATGTTAATTGGGATATATTAATATATATTACATACTATCTTATTGGTATTCAGAATATTTTTCAATTAATAATTTCCTTTTAATTTCAATTTTTTTG
The DNA here is from genome assembly GCA_964056705.1 of Troilus luridus. Lineage (NCBI taxonomy): Eukaryota > Metazoa > Arthropoda > Insecta > Hemiptera > Pentatomidae > Troilus > Troilus luridus. The sequence goes on from OZ057417.1 coordinate 20,152,410, forward strand.
TATCAGGTCCTCAAGTTGTCGATTCCAGTTAAGTAACAAGAAGTTTTAGCTTATCGCTCGTTTCCTTTTTTTTAAATATTCTCGAAAATAAGAATATGTTTATTACTATTGGAGTGCTACCGATGGGTAGTTTCTCCACAAGTGTTTTCATGTCATATTCTACATTTTTGCACATTTACTTGATATAATACCATTATAGTTGTAAATATCATTGAATTAAATATATTAAAAAAAAAAATGTTTATTACTGTTTAGGTTATATTATCATCAATACTTCGAAATGTTTGTCGAAACGTTTATTTCTTGATGAAAAGATTACCGAAATATACGCATTTCCCGTAATTATACTATTTTTTTCATATTAAAACGCTTGATTTTGTATACTGTTATGAGAATATTAAAAGGTAAACGAACGAAAAGTTAAATCTTGTTGTGACTTGACTCGAAGATACAACCTGCGCAACGGATAACCAATTTTATATTTAGATTGAACTTCTAAAAATGTAACAATTGTTACATGTGCCATTTTAACCAAAATCCTGTTGTAAAAATTCTCATGAAACTAAAAAAAATAAAATGAAACGATACTTTCAGTACTTTCATACTTCTAGTTTTAAAGATTTTCAACCTATTTTGGATAGTTCTGTTGCTTTGTTTGTAAAATCTGTAAACAATCATAAAATCTAACATGTTAACGAACGATTATTTTATGTCTAAGTTATTTATGTATTGAAATACTGATAATTCTTATTGTTTATATATTTTTTCTATTGTACGTATTTGTATCTTGCTTATCCAGGCGTGAAGAAGACCTACAATTTGGGTCGAAACGTCAGTCATCTAAAATATTTCATTACCATTCAAGGGAGTTTTTCTTTGATTTTCACCCGGACTATCTTCTTCACTATATACATACTAATATTATTCAAGATAAAAGAGAATGTATTACAACTTTACTCAAGATGGTCGGATATCCACCGTTCTCTTTGGCCTGATAAGGTTCTCTCTCCTGGTTTTAATGTTAATGCTGTTTATCTGGACGTGAGCCGTTTGATTGGCAATACTAAGCAAATATAAATGGCCAGATCCCAATCCCCACAACCCCAGAACCCCCTACAACCCCAGAAGAGATGAATTAATCCGGACGACGGGAGATAAGGCTAGCTGGCGGTGACATCCAAGATGGCCGAAGCCCCCCACCGAATCGGATCAGGGTTCTCTTTGTGTCGGAGGCGGATTCAATCGACGCCCACGTAAATAAATTGGCTCCTCTACCTGGCCGGGTATTGTCGTGCTCCGAGCTAGAGGAGAGAAAGAAGAAAAGAACAGAGAAAGCTCTGGAAATGTTTTATAGCCGAGGCTTTGTAGGATCTGTTCAGCTGCCTTCGCATTCCTAAAGGAGGCAGTCGTACTGGCGGGTGCTAGATGTTCATTAACTTCTACAAAAGTTGAATGAAAATTAATGATAATATTTGAGAATAAAGAGTCTTGTAATATCCCCCAAAAGAAGAGTCTTACGTCTCTAAAATACAAGAAAATAACTAGTAGGTTCTCTAATAGCGTTACTACTGAGGAGTTAAGAGATGTGCATTAACTTCTATAAAAGTTGAATAAAAACATTGAAAATTAATTATTAATAATAACAATTATCAACAAAGAATCTTGTGCTAAATGATCCAAAAAATTGTCGAGTCTTTAAAATACAGGAAAATAACTAGTAATATATATCAGGTAAATAGTGGAGAGTTGGATTTGTTCATTAACTTCTGCAAAAGTTAAGTAAACCTGTACCACTACATGAAGGGTCTGGGGTTCAGTACATGGTAGAGACTGTACTGTTTCATGGACAACGGTTCTGCAAGGAGGTGACTTGTCCTAGGTCACGCTCGACCGCCAGATTTTTCCCCCTTATTTTGGGTACGCTATTTTTATAATATTTTATAGAGGCTGGGTGGGCCACAGGAGGGTCCTAGATCCTATATGATCCATCTCCCGCTGCAGACAGACTAAATAAAAATCATGGCCTGCAGCGGGAATTGAACCAGGATTTCCGGCATGGTAACTCAGTAATCTACCACTGAGCCACTCCTCTCCCTAAAAGTTAAGTAAAAAAAAAAATTAATTATTGATAATTGTTTGTTCTGCAAAAGGACCTTATGCTGAGCCTTAAGTCACTAAAATACTGGAAAATAATTATTACCATATTTAAAATCTGAATAAGTGGTTAAGTCGAATTTTGTACAGTGAGAGTTAACTCTATCATAATAGTGTCATTCTGATGGTTATTGACTTGAAATAACTCCATTTCATGTCCAAGGCTACGAGAATGCCATGATTCAGCTTCCCTAAATACAAGAAACACATTTTGGAGAAAGTTCAACTCAACCACTTATATATTGGAGTTGTACATATAAATGCAAACTTTCACAATATCTTAAAATTACCAATAAGAAATGTTAATTATATGAAGCAGTATTTATGTTAAAACTGTATTTATCGTCATGAAACGTAAAAAAAAAAATTTATCATTTCGGCAGAAACCATCTTATTCTAAATAGTAACTTTTTAAACAAATAAAAAACTAATCATTTATAACACCGAGTTTAAAAAACAAATAGGTTATGATTTTTTATACGTACAATTTTTTAATAACAATAATTAATCGTTATACATCTCTATACTAAAACTAAAGGAATGACAAGATTCTGATTCCCTCAGTAAAGTTAACTCTCTTCGGCCCATTAGTAACCCATCTAACTTCAATATAATTTTCCTGAAAATTACAAATTTTTGACCCATCATTGTTCTCTCGAAACTAACAAGAAATCGTCTTTCATATTATTAATTCTTAGGTTAAATGAACTATTACTTTTTTTTTAGTATAATGATATTAGGCCTAATTTCACATCACATCCACAGAAATATTTTTAATAATCTAACATTAGTATAGGTATATTAAAAAAAACACAACTGAATTAATCATTTATACCTACCTGTAACTGATTGTATTGATCCTGATACATACACGGCAGGGCTTCCTCCATACTTTTAATACACTAGAGGCGGAGCAGGTAATGAAATGTATCAAAGTAATCTTTATTCAAATATATTCAGCGGATATTGTAACAGAAGGGTTGGAAAGGCGCAGGTGTGACTCGCGCCAATGTTTGCTCGACTAAAGAATGGATAATGTATCCTTGACAATGGACCAGGTGTTTGGAACCCTTGCTAGGGTTGGAGCCGCGTGTACTGTATCCGATACAGGCGCGGTCTACCGCCAGATGCCTCCTTCAAGATTCCTTTAACGTTCCTTCATCAAAGACCTTACTTTTTTATTTATCCTTTCTTCCTACTTTTTTTCTGTTACGGAGGTTGAAAGGTGGTTAGAAGCCGTTACGATGTTTCAATAAGCCATTTCTGATGTAACAGATAACGTCTGGTATAGAACGAACTACTTGAGCCAATTGGTTGAGCAACCTAACCAAGTCGTGTGCCATAATTGGGCAATATATAGTAGAACGAATCCACCAAACTTGCAAACAGTAATTTTGCATATTGTTAATCTATGCTACATTATATAAAAAGCTAAGAATACTAAAATTCTTTTTGGGTATGATTCACTGTGCATAGAGAAAATATTTTATTTTTCGTAACACTCAGGTTAACAGCAATTTAAAAGACTTGCTAAAAACGAGCTAAGGAACGAAGCAGTAAATACAAATGTTTACAACCCATGCATCCCGTATTTATGTAAACTTCATTTATTCGTTTATGTAATGATGTAAAGCTGAAGAATTTGTGTGTTTAAGAATGCTCTAAACTCAGAAATATCCAGTCTTAAGCTGACTATTCGAAAAATACTATTTGCACTAGTTAGTATTTAGAGAAAGTATCAGTATATATTAGTAAGATGGTTTTAGTAGATTTTATTAAAATGTTAGTATATTTTATAAATCTTTACAATGACCCATAAGAATGGAGCAGTAGCCATACAAACGTTTTAGTTTTGTTGATGAAGTATTTGATTTGGATATAATTTAAGTAAATATCGGCACAATACATTAGAGGCCTACATATGTTTAATTCCATATTTTCATTTTTTATATTACTTCTATTTCTTTTCAGCTTCCGACTTTTGGCTTTAAAATAATGGGAAATGCTTGAAACTAAACTTATAAATAATTTTCAAAATTGCTTTTATTATATCACTTTTTATTACAGATGACTAAATGTACTTTATCTTTAAATACGTCATCCATAACGACCTTAATGTCCCATTTGTTGCTGATTTGGCCCGAACCCGGTATCTTTCCTTTCATAACAAACTTCATTCCCACTCAAACCCTCTAGTTTCAAACCTAGCTTCCTCTTCGATTCCCGATAATCCCCCGAGGCGTCTGAAAAGAAGATGGCCACGTGACCTTCTTAGTTGAACTAGTGATTTGAGTACTACCAGTGGGTAGTTTCTCAACTTGCCATTACTCATGTCATTTTGTATCACATAGCCTATTTACTGGATGTATTTTTTTTATTATACAGTTGTAAATATCAATAAATTAAATTAAAAAAAAAAAAAAAAATCTTTAAATACAAAACACGCTTTATGGCTTTATGTTTGATAAATTACTCAAAGATATAAGGTAATCAAAGGTATACTCAAATTCAAATTGATAAGAGCATTAAATTCGCCAAACATGAGTATATTAGTTTTTTTTACGAATTTACGGCTCAAACAGAAACTTTAGCGGTAAATCAACAACTAAATTTTTTTTTCTACTTTAAATTTTTTCTCAGTTGTCTAACTCAATAGGGATAATTGGTTATTTGTAAAAACAGTTAGAAGGCAGTTCCGAAAAGGATATAAGTCAGTGGGAGTTTCGTAAAAGAGAAGAAAAGTCGTAAAAAAGAACTCAACTTGGCGGGACTGAGACTTCAACTTAAGTTCGACCTTGTTAAAACTTTTAATGGCTTCTTGAACTTACCATCTCTTGTCTTTTATATACGTTTTATTTATTTCTTATTACATTTTATCAGATTATTATATATACTATCATCGATATAACTATAGCGTTTATAAAAAAATTGTAATAATATCAAGCTACGAAGATATGACAGCCACCCTATACATAAGTTGGTTGTTGTGTTCTAGACTGTTTTTAATATAGTTTTTTTTTTGGTCTATGAGGTTCACTGAATAAATAAAGCTATGATTATTTATGCTTCATAATCAAATAATTTATAAGTTTAAAAAGATTAATGCATACAATTTCGTCATCACTTTATTTGCTTGCATCGTCTAATTATGATGTATATTTAAGTGTCAATTTTATGTTCGCACTAGTGTGTAATCTTAATATATATAATTTAAAGTCTGTTTTTTCACTAGTAGGGCACGAGTAGGATCCAATAAAATATATGGACCCGGTGTGATAACAAGACCATTTTGGGGATCACCTGGCTTCTATTTTAAATTTAAATTGGGGATAAAGCCAGGTGTTCGGGCGTCATCCCAGACAAATCACCTCCCTGCAAAATCTTTCTCCAAGAAACTGTAAAGTCTCTACCATGTACTGAATCCAAGACCCTTCTGGATTGTTGTAGTACAGTTTGTTAATGTTTAATTATAGATTTTTGTTTATGCTGGATATGCTGCCTCTGATATGGATTGACGATACATATGATATACTCGGATAGAAGTGTTTGAGAGTTCGAAACCCACATAGACGTTATGTACACTGTCGCTTAGTTGTTACGGTTCAAAGAGGCGTTAAATTAATTATATAATATTAATGTGATATTATATAATTGGCCGTTATGCTATGGCGTAACAATTAATGTCTTTTTGGTCACGTACAAGCTGAATCCTATAACTGGTATCGGATTTATCATCCCTTTCTCGGATATTATTTCAAAGATATATCTGTATAATGCGATGCGGTTTAATAATAACGCAACTGCTGGCTACCAGAGGGGGTGTGTGTCCAGACAATGGCAAACCGCCCTTTCGAATAATACCTAGAATAAAAAAATGAAAAAAAAATCCGACTATCCGTTTCTCCGATCGGGGTAGGACACAACCCTATCCAAGTATTAAATGACCCCCCCCCCTCCCCCCCACACAATACAATGGAATTGTATTTAAATAAAACTATAAATCATTTAATATTAAAGAGGCATGTGCTATGGCGGCGCCGTATCAATCAAACGATACGACAAGTCCGTGAAATGGTCGCCAGATGTCGGATCTGCATCTCTATTGCTGCAAGGGTTGCGATCCAGTATGGCGGCCTTGTTACAACTCATATATATCTACATCTGTTGTATTAATATATATTTTATTAATAAACCTATTTATATTTATTAAATTAATGTGTTTATTGTCTTTTATTAATGTTATTTTTTGTATTAAGTGTTTTTTTTTTTCAATTTAACTTATTTCATAGCATCGAAAGTCATTAGAATTCTGCCTAGTAATGGACTTCGGATAAGACCAAGTATATGGTTAGTAACAGAAAAAGTGGAGATTTTGGGAATATTGGGAGGGAATAAGTTTGGGCATGTCGAGAAGTTTAGGTACTTAGGGTCTATGATAAATAGGACAAAAAGAAATTCAAGAGGATATAAAGGCACATTTAAAGGGAGGATATGCTTACTATTATTGGGTCTAGACATAAATTACTAAACTCGCGTCTTTTGTCCCGATATCTAAAAATAAGTATTAATAAAAGCACCATCCTTCCAACTCTTCTCCGCTGAGGTGAAACGTGTCCTGAAACGATGAACAACCTCTTAATGCATTCGAAAATAATATTTGGTCCAATAAAGGATGAGACCATTAGATAATTTAGGAGATTACACAACGAAGCATGCACTCGTTTAATATTATTGAAGTGATAGCGTCGATAATATTAAGATGGGCTTGTAATGTTGCTGGGTTTAGTACCGAACGAATGCCTAAAAAGTTGATGGGAAGATTGCGTTAAGAGTGATCTAGAGGATTTCTGTTTGGGTAGTTTGGTAGTGATCCGTGGACAGAATGGTATGCAGCGATTGGTGGCATAGGCATTGAACCTTCGGGTTTTCTAAGCCTTATTATTATAATATATACACACATATGTATATTCGTTCCAAGAAAAAAATACTTAAAAAAATCGTGCCTTATTCATGAATCGAGACAGTGGGGGAAGACGAGACATGAATGGTGGATACGGGTCATCATTTTATCCCCCATTCACTACGAGCCCCCTTTCCATAAACCTGTGGAAAGACACCCTCTTCGGATTCACACACTTTTTAGCCTTTTTACCCCTGGCTACCTCATTTTTTTCTCTTTTCTCTCTTTTTTTAGACCCATCTCCTACCCTTAACGGAAGATCTCATGTTTCTACAGATTTCGGGGATCCCAGGAGATCTGTTACTGGATTCGGCCGTTTATAGGATCATCTCTAACGACCTTAAAGTTTAGGGTGTCATTCGATATTCCCTAAAAAGCGTTAAACTGAGTAATCTTAGTATCTATAATATGTTTAGCCATGCTCATGTTCTTCCATATGCGATAGATATTGTAATACGGTTAACATATATATATATTTCTTATGTATCACTAGGACTGATATATTTATTTTGGTCTTTATTCGATTTACCTATTATTTGTTCTCTATTATCGTTATTTCTCAAATTTTATTTTTCTAATTTTTCCTCCTCATCCACTTTATGTATTATTTTATTTAATTTAGTTTAACTTTAAAAAAATTTTCTATGATTTGGATTATTTCACTCCTAATTTTGTAGGTTGTTATTAAAATCCACCCCCATACTTGTGACCTATATACAAAGTTAAATAAACAAGAAACCTCGTGTCTTTAACGAGTACTTAACATCGTAAATACCAGGGGACCATATTTTACTTCCCTTACTTGCCTTTAAAAATTCTAAGGCAACATACTAGGCTACGATTTCTAGTAAATAGTTTATACATTTTTTTTACCCCCACTTGGACCATTTTATTCTTCATAAATATAGGACACGAGTATGAATTTGTTTATTACTTTTAATACAATTAATTTTTCTGTTCTAATGTGATAACAAAAATGATAGGGTTATATCGCTCATAATTTGTTTAATTTTATTCAGTTAATATTCTTATTTTTCTTTGTGTTATCTTTTTGTTTTTATTTTTAAGTTTTATAAATTTTGATTAATACGTATGAGGGTACTTGTGTATTAAATCCACCACCTGAAAAGGCCAATGTTGTACGCATGCGCAAGCAGTTACATTTTATAACAGTTATATCTCAGTAACAGTTACATTGTTTACAGATTCATTGTTCTTTGTTTCTTCGTGTATTCTAGAGTTGTTGTTGTATCCTCATTTTTTTTTGTTCCTGATTTGTTTGGTGGTTAGGGGTGGTTTTTATTTTAAATTGTTGATGATATATTCCATTATTTATATATGTTATATATACAATATATTATCTATATATGTTATATATTCAATTATATTATTATTAGTTCTATTTATTTATTTTCATTATTATTATATTGCATGTTATGTTATGGAAATTCTAACCCCAATAAAAATATTTAAAAAGGTTATCCAAGGTAACTGTTAGAAATATAACTGTTATAAAACGTAACTGGTTGCGCATTGGCCTTTACAGGTGGTGGATTTAATACACTAGTACCCGTATGGGTATCAGACTTAAAAGCTTCAACGTTTTTTTATATTTAAAAACAAATATTGAAATCTGTCTATATTTGTGATTGTCATTACTGAAGTACGTTAAGGACGTTTTCATTACTTAATGACATTTTTTAAAAGATTTTAATGATTTTAAAAATGTTATAGGCTGCAAAAGAGTGCCAGGGGTTTGCAATTATTGATGATTCTGTATTTTAAAAATATTATTTCAATTCAGAAGGATAACGGTCTTCTTTCTTTTCTTTTTTAAGGAATCGAATTAAAATGACAATACTTGTTGATTCCAAAAAATACCGTAAAATCCATAGAGAGGGTGTATACCTTTAAGGGTTCCCACGAGATATACAGAAGGGTAAGTAACCCACTTTACCGGAATCCACTGAATCCAACCCCTCTTTTCAACTAAAAAAATCACTCTCCATTCAGCAGAGGCTTAAAAAACTGCCGAAAAAAAGAACTCCACCCCTCAGAGTTTTTAACGTCGAAAAAGGCCCAATACTCCCTAGCAAGTTTTTTTTTTCTTTTTTTACTTTTTTTTGTAGAAAAATGCGTTAGTAGATTTTTCGGTAAAGTTCTCACAAGGAGAAGTACGTTTAAGGTGGATTCCCACGGATTTTGTCGTTGTTTACGCGGATTTTATTTTTTAGCAAGATTCAACGGATTTTGGTGTTTGATGATTCGTCTATGTCTGAAGCTCCCCTCTATACCCCTCATTAGATATGCTGAATAGTCAACGTTAAAAAAAAAAGAAGATAAATATTACTATAACTATAAGGATAAAAAAATATAATGACTGGGCTATTTCAAGTGAAGTAACGGTTTTTATTTTGAAGCAATCGTTACTGTAAAATTATTTATATTACATTTTTATATTTAAACATTTATATATTCATATAAAAAACAAAAATATTCAATACAAAGATACCAAGTTAAATATCAGTCGTATTATTATAGATTATAGATAATCACGATTGGTAAATTAAAATAAGGAATAATTATTCTCCAGTGCCTTCAGAGCCTAAGTATTTTTCAATTAAAATTAGACCAAATAAATTTTAATTTTAATCTAAGATTTAACATAGGATATTTATAATTTTTGAAACAATAGTTATTTGAAAATTTACAGATATCCATAACTAAAGAAAAATGTATACCAAACAAAGACAATACTACCAACTTAGTACTACTTAATTATTTTCATTTAATTATTTAGGCCTCGCTCAGACGGGACGTAAAATGGGGATCCCATGACGGTCCAATGTCAGGTAAACGTTAAAGATCCCTGTCTTAATTACACCTGGGTAGGTAAAATTTAGGACTCTCACAGTAGCATCTTCCGATCAGCCATAGCAGCATAAAATGGCATTAAGTTAATATATAAAAAACATAATTGTAGACCGCTACACGCTTTTAAAAATAATGGTATTTTTTTTTAGCTTCCCTCAAAATTAAATAAAGCACTTAATCAAATCAAATTTTAAAAATATTCGTTTACGCAAGTGCAATTTGTTCTGTCAGAAAAAGTATTGTCAGAAAGTGTATTCCTAGGAAAGAAAAATTAGTTTAAAAAAACTTAATAAATTTGACTTAAATTAATACAAAAATAACATCGCAGCCAGAAACTGTTGTTTAAATTTAAACCGTTGTTCGTACTTTTATTATTAAAAACATTATAGCTTGTTCAGAATAATTTTAAATATTAAAACAATAAAATGAAATGAACTTGGCCATGTACGGCTTATCATACTTTTTATACTTAAATTTATGTATTCCAGTTTCTTTCCTCTTCTTTATTCATTACTTCTTAAGGTTTTTAGATTTTTTTTTTACTGAATGCTCCTTGAGATTTTATGTATTATGTATCTAGTTTTTCTCGAGCCTGGTTAAGCTTTACAAGAGTTCGGACCAGAATGTCATTACCTTGTTAAGGGAGTATGAAGAAGAAAAAGAAAAAAGAAAAAAGCTAAAGAAGGAAGGGAATGAACTGTTCTTTTTCCCAGGGGTTTATCATCCTTGTTAACATCTCTTGAATATTTAGCCCAACCTCGTATCATCATTATTTCACCATTCTCTTGTAATTATGTCTAGTGGGTTCTCTAGTCTCAGGAGTTAGGCGAGGGTAATTTACATGAGTAATTTGGTAATATCTCTATCGATATAATATCTTAAATCGATTTAGTTTGAATCAATTATATTTATTTATTGTAGAAGAAAATGGTCCTGGTAAAAAAAAAAATCGTATCGTAAATGGAGGTAAAAAAAAAATCGTAAATAGTGTGAAACTATTTACTTGAATAGTTGAACCTTAACGTTGGTTTCTTGAAAATCATTAATTCCTTAAATAGTTTACTGCTAATTTTTTTTAATTTATTGAAATGTACAGCTGTATTATAATACAACAAGTAAATAGAATGAATGTATACATAATGACATGAGATAAGATAGAGTAATTACCAACTGTTGGTACTCAAATAAAAAATTCATTTTAGGTCACGAGACCATCTTTTCAGAAACCTAGGACGACTGTCGAGAATTGAAGAGCTAGGTTTGGGGTATAAGTGGGAATAAAGTTTGTCATAAAATTGATATCGTGTTCGGGCCAAATCGGCAACCAATCGGAGTACTTTACGAAGTATTTGGATTGAAATAATATGAGATGAATTCGATGGGTTAGTGTTGTAAGTTCAAGTAGGTCTTATAATAGTCATGTATATGAGTCTTTTGTAATTAGTTGGGAGTTTAGAGAGTTTTTCTGGTAAGTGTTGAAGTAGCCTCAAACGACGAGCAGGTCTTTTCAATCCGACCTCAACCCGGACTATTGTCTTCGTTTAAAAAAAATTTGTATGTCATTAATATATATCTTTTTTATGAACTGATGATAATCTTTCACGTTATCGGAAACGCCCGTAGCCACATTGGTTGTTATTTATTCATTTAGCGTGACTTTATGCTGCTATGGCTAATCGGACGAAGCTATATTGGGAGTCCTAAATTTTGACCATCCAGGCATAATTAGGATAGGGATTTTTAATGAGTACCCGACGATGCTTAGGCTCGGAAATTCAAATTTACGCCACTTCCGGGGGACGGTAGAACAAAAAATTTTTCCTTCACTTTTATAAATGACCTTTATATATATAATATCTATATAACAACTTTTTTGTCATTAATTTTATCTTTTAACCGGCTTATCCGAAACGTCTGTTGCCACATTGTTTCAACATGCTTGGTTGACAAGCCCCTTCCTTCATCAATAGATAAGATGCCTTTCATCTCTTGAAGCGAATGATGATGACAACTTAGCGAAAGAGATAATAAAAGACTTTGACTTGTCAACTGGAGCACGTAGTAGCGCGGGCTGGTGAGTCTTGTAGCAGAGGGTTCGGAATTGAAAGGGTCGACTCCCGCCCGCTTTAAAAGAAGCACAATTTCAATAATGGCGGCTAAGTGATTGACCCTTTTGAAAATTCTACTTGGCTACAAGGCTGGTAGATTCGAGGCATGTAGCGGATTAGCATTCTTGTGAGGGGGTCGCCTCTGAAGGGCCTGTATTGGTAATCTTCTGCTCCGGTGGTCGCCCTACCTAATGGACTGCTCTGCCCTTATCGGAGGCAGGACACTCTTCTTTAATATCCTTCACGGACCATATTGCTTCTACAAACTATATTTCAATACCTAAATAAATAAAATTTATTTTTATTTTTAAAAAAATGAGTAAAAACTCAAAATTCCCAAAACAATGACATAACTCTCGAAAGTATTGGACATTTTGGTGTCCTGAAGATGCCTGATTTGGAGAAACGTTGACCTTTTTTCCCAGTATTTTGGAGATATTGGAACCATTGAACTTTCGTCAGGCTCACAGAATCAACCCCTAAAAAATAAAATGACCTTAGCAAGTCCTATAATCTTTAATATCTCTAATAACTGAAATTGTTTCTACAAAATCTATTTAAAACATAAATTTATTTTTACTTACTCTTAATATCTCTTATGGGCCATATTGCTTCAATAAACTGTATTTAATATATACATTTAGTTTAATTTAAATAAATAAATGAAAAAATATAAGGAAATCACAACCCTAAAACTTTCGATATTCTTAAGAAAACTATCTCCTTAAGAATAAAATCATATAAACGAGCCAAATGATCTTTGATATCTCTTATATCTCATATAATAAAATTTTTATAAACAATTATTAGTATAATATAGAAAAAAATTATTGGTAACTTCTTAAGTAAATTGGTCATATTTGGAATTCTTAATTTAGTGTGGCGACGTATTTAGATAGATATTATTTGTTTTACAAAACAAAACACTACTTTAAGTTTTTTTTAGATGGTGGAAATGGACAGTATATTTTTAAAAAATAATAATTTATTATGGAATTACCACTAATTTTTGTAGACGAATGTAGGTCACAATAGAACATAACTGATTTTTTTTATTCAGTTATTAAATTGATGATTTCCGATTCGACCCCTTTCATTGAATTATGAATCGATATATTGATATTGGATAAGAATGGAGCCTGACGAGGTATCGATGTCTCCTATAGATGGAGATTGCTTTGACGCCTACCGCGCCTTCAACTAACACGAGGCCGCCTTTTTACCAGTCACTTCATATCATTTTTTATCGGCTCCTTGGGTCCTCATCTGGTTGCCATTGTGCCCCGCTAATTTTTTCTTAATTATAGCCGAAGAAGAAGAAGGAGAAGAAAAAAAAACTAAAGGAAAAGAAATAAAGAGATAAAAGAAATTTCCGAAAGGCTCTCATTTTTCATCCCTCGGGTCTTTCCTTTTCCTGTAATTATGGGTTCGTTTCAAAAGCCCGCGGACCACGCCCCTTTAGCTCTGAGACAATAGCCTCTAATTACCACAGTTTGTTTAGCAAAAAATATTTTAAAAAACAAACAAAAAAAAAAAACAGACATAATTAAAAAAACATCAGCTCTAATATTCCCGACAATATTAATTTTCATACATGAAGGGAAAAAAACTTAGGTAGAAATCACTCTAAACCGTGTTATGTTTTATCCCAAACTAATGGTCTTTAATTGAGACTGGATTAACTCCAGGATCTATAGATCCCGCAGGATCTGTTAGTAGAATAAATAATTTATCTACTACAGTCGGATTTGAACCCGTAACCTTCAGCTTAGCAATTCAGCACTCTAGACACTAAGACACCCAGCTCCCTAATTAAAATACACCAACATACAATTAATTTATATGCTGATATAAATAAAATAATTACAGACTAACCTAGCTATTTCCAGGAGGGTTGAAGCTAGATTATATCAGTAGGGGAGGGAGCGTTTGGAAAGAGGGATGAATGTGAACTGCCTTATATCTGACAGTGATTACGGAAATAAAGTGAATTTATTTTCAATTTTATTATTTATGTATATCGATTATTATTTATCTGATTCAATTTCAATCCCATTTATCAAAAAAGTGTCTTAAACAATATTAATATTATGAATGTTTATTACACCGAAAAAAATACAGACAGATACACATGATTATTAAATAAAATCATTTTTTCCAAATGTTGTTTTATTATATTATGCAAAAATAGTTAAGTTACAATGTTAAATCAGCATATATACAAATATATATTTTTATATTTATATATCGATGCCTTAGTTCACATATGTGCCTAAAAAAAAATTTTACAGGAGTCAAATTTGATAATAATTTAACACAAGAAATACAGTTCATGTTTAAGCACCCAATATATTTATGTAACCTTCACAGCTTCTCTATTAATTTTATATCAACATTTGATATATGACTTCCTGATCACAACTTTACAATATCTATCTATACATATTATAAAACAAAGTCCTCGGCCGCGTTTGTTTGCGGTAAACTTAATAACTACTGTACAGATTTTCATGCAGTTTTCACCAATAGATAGTTTTCACCAATAAACGAGTGATTCACCAGGAAGGTTTAGGTACATAATTTGTCGAGGTTTTGAGTAAATTTGTTGGAATATCGATGGGTTTTACCGAAGACGCAACTTGCTTAATCCCGTGCAAGGTAATAAATTCGTGTACAAAGAAATATTTGGTTTCGTTTATATTTTTATACGATTTATATAAGTACATTATCCGAGATGAGAAGAAAGAAAATCAAGACTCCCAAAGAAGCCTAACCAATGATATTCACATAATCCTTAGTGGCCGGTATGTGATAAAAAAAAAAATACATTATTACACAGATAAATTAGGCATAACATGCCTAATTAACCGAGCAAAGCTGGGGTGGGTCGCTAATTATTTATATAACAAAACCCATTTTTGAAAAATTTTCACTTAACACATTTGTGAACTAAGGCATCGGTATTATATATAATATTATTACCAAAGATACTAGATTTTTATACGGTTTATGATGAAATAATATAATTTAATCATTAACCGTAATCACATTCTCTTTTCCATACTAAAGCTAATAGACAACATTAAAAATGAAACGAATGAACAGTTAAAATTTATTGCAACTGAGCTCGGAAGGACAACTGCGGAACAGATACCTTGTTTTTTTAACTATTCCCTGTCAATGGTTATATCCAGACATAATAGATCGTAAAATATTTAGGTATATAATAACATATATTCACGTATCGTCATGGGACTATATTTAGAGTATTTAATACAGCAGAAGGACTGCTAAAATTCCCGAATATTTCTAAAGTAGAGCATCGAAGGGAAAATAAAGCTATAGCAAATATAAATAAATAAAAAAAAAAAAGGTCTGACAAACATTGAAGGAATGGAAGGAAATAAATAGAGAAAACTTAGTTTATGCGGGGCCTATTCAGACCTGACCAATCACAGAGCGCGGAGAACTGAAAGGGGGGGTAACGAAGTGTTTGCACAAGAAGGGCAAACATATGACGTCACGCTTCGTCGACGTCATTAATCGGGTTATTTTAGGGGCAATAGTTCGTGAAGCATGTTTTATTGTTAAAGGAAAATGGTGGCAAAATATAGGGCCGGTATTTATATAATATTTACTAAATATACATATGTATTTATGTATAAATATACACAATATTTTATACATTTATTGTAACCAAGATGGCAACACTGAGGCGTAGCAAAGAGATGAAAACCTGTGAATAATTTCTTACTCTTACTGTGAAACTCGTATTTTTAGGTTAAGCTGTTGTATAATATTCATTCATGAAAATTAATTACCAAACAATCGTGATGAGAAACGAAGAATATCGGATTTATATATAAATAAAAATAAATAATTTTTCATTAATTAATATAATAATAGGGAAGATAATTCTCAAGGAGGAGATCAAAGAATATTAAATAGTAATGATTTTTTACGGCATTGCACTAATTTTCGAAATAATTAAGTCCATTATTAAATTATCTTGAATAATAATTAGTTGATCTTGTATATATGGTGAGGTAAACGGTCCAGAAAATGGATACCGACGTTTCAGCCCACCTTGCAGGACTTCTTCAGAGCTGGATTGACAAGATACAATATTACAAAACACAAAAAATATTTTTGTATCTTCTCTAACCTGGAGATAAGGTTCTCTAAACCTGAAGAAGACCTGAAAAATGGGCCGAAATGTCGGATTTTAACTCTGTTTAAGGTTAAACCATTTGAATGGCAACTTCATCGATTGTTGCATTAAAACATCTCGCATGTTTTCCTACAGGGGTTTTATCAGCTCTGATTACAATTTTATGATAGCCAGATGAACAATTTCCCTCCATAAGAACCTTCCTTGCGCCTTAAAAAAATATGAAAAAAAAATTAGCAGAATTGGTCGTGCCGTTCTCGAGTTTTGCGGTTAGCAAGGAAATGGCGATTCATTTTTATTATATAGATAGACGATAGGTAAGATTCCAGTTATTTATTATATGATAGAGACCGAGCTCGGAATCTATATGGCCTAAAGAGCAGCAGTTGGGCTCAAATTGTAGCAAATTTGATCTACTTTAAAAATGGTTACCTATTTTTTTTTCATAAACGCACCGATTAGGAGATACAGGACAAAAACTTAAATAAATCCTAAAATTTAAAGGTTTTTCGGCCACCGAAGGTTTCCCTCGTCATTTTTACGGTGTGTCTTTCCATAAGAACCTTCTTTGCGCCTTAAAAAAAAGATTAAAAAAAAAAAAGCCGGATTGGTCGAGCCGTTCTCGAGTTTTGTGGTTAGCAAGAAAATGGCGATTTCTTTTTACTATATATGTATGTATATATATATATATATATATATATATATATATATATATATATATATATATATATATATATATATACATAAGATCAAATAATTATTATTCAAGATAGTTTAATAATAGATTTAATAGGCTGTACCTACTCTAATAAATATTGATTTTTTAAATTTTGTTTTGTTTTTTGGTATTGCCCGAACACGCAAAATATTCGTGAAGGGAAACGAAGTATATGGTCCCATTTTCAATCTTCTCTCCGCTCATAAAGGATGTAGAGAAAAAATAAACAAAAAAAACAAAAAACATTCATACTAAAAAAGATGTAGAGATAAGCCGAGAGCTCCGCAATTACATATTTGAAAACCAGATTTTCTTCAGTAGCCATCAAGGCGAAGGTCCGTTGTATTAACATAGCAATAACTTTCAAGTGAGGGGGGGGGGGGCGAGTTGCAATTTATATGTCAATTGAAGAAATGTTATTGCTTTAATTAACAGCGTTAATTGGCTTCCGTTTTTAAATTTCTGAGCATTTCTCATCTACTCAGCTGGAATTTTAATTACACCTCATGGGTTTCATTTGTTCAAATTCATTTTCGAACAGGTCTTGTTCATCAGGTGAGTAATGAATTTTAATTTAAAAGGCTTTTTAAAAAGAAATTTGTCAATTAAAATACAAACGAAACAGAAAAAAAATTGAGGTAAAATGAGATAAAAGATATTTTTATGGAATTGTGACTCAATTCAGCCTGACTAATAGGTACTTTAAAATGCATTCTGTAGCGAAGGAATAGACAGAATAGATAAAATAAATAGATTGAATGGAACAAACTCATTTACATTAAACATACGCATAAAAAAAAATGCATTTGTTAACATAAAATAAATATTACTATAAACTTTTAAATAATTTTAAATAATTTTAATTAAATGGTAAAAATTATTAATTACTTCTATTTAGTGGATTAATCTCATTCTTTTGGCTTACTTTTACTTAAGTAATTTTTCATCATTATTGTCATTAACTGATATCCCATTTATTTCGTACAAGAATTTCGAATAATACCTATATATTTTTTTGTTAAATATTTTTAATTATTCTTAATTTTGTATCAGGTTTATTTTAGTACTACCAGTGGGCAGTTTCTACACTTGCCTTTAACTCATTTCATTATGTATCATTAATTCATTACATTTAGTTAGATCATTATAATATAGTTGTAAATTTTGGAAAAAAATAAATAATTATATCTGGTTTACTCCAACAGTTTCATTTTCAAATATTTTTTAGCTTGTCTAAACATCCCAAGATAAGACCTGCAATGTGGGCCGAAACGTCAGTTTCTAATAAATTAGGTTTATCTCTATTTAAGGAATTAATTCTTTGATGTATCCTGAGAGAGTTAATTGTATCGAGGGATGCGGAATCGCTTCATTCTTGTAGGCATTGGCTTAAAATAGATTTGTATTACAAGCGATAACTCCATTTCAGGACAATGACTTAGTCCCTTATTCACTACGAAAATAACACGATTACCTTAGTACAAGAAAATCATTTTGGAGTAAATTCGACTTAACCACTTCTTCAATAGGGTTGTTGATATAACGTAGGACAATTTATCTTGAATGATGTTAGTTGACTATAAAAGATCAATTTATAAGCATATATACCTAAGAATATATTTTCTACTGTTGGCATATAGTAATCCTAGTGACTATATCCGGGCAATCAATGGTATAAACGCCCCTTTTACGATTTCTATCGCAGTAAGACGAAAAAAAAAAAAGAAAGAAAAAAAGGCCTCTCGGAACCCTTCTAAAAAGCACTACAAGTGAATAACAAAATTGGATTTGAAACGAGAGTGGGGTCGAAAGAAGGAAGTTTCTATAGCCTCCGGTAGGAAGGGAATATTGCGGGCCGATAAAGAAGTGGTAAGTGGAGTTTACCAACATTTAATACCCGCTTTGATCCAGAACCTGGGGTGGAAATCTCCGATTTCGGGGGAGTATTGCCCACTCCGGGAATTTCATTAATATGATAATGATTCGCTTGGGGGAGGGAACCACTTGGGTTGCTAGGAGAGCACCCCATGGGTTCGAGGCTTGCTTTCGAAAGATCTATTTGCCCGTGTTCCTCATCAATGGGAAGTTTGGGGTCGCCATTCCATTGGGGTCGTATACTACGGTCATTCTCAACACACAGCAGATATAAAATTCCCGTAGTTATATATATATGTGAGTATATAGTCTTCGATACATTTCAGCAATCACTACTCTTGAATAACATTTACATTTTATACGAAAATATTGAACAGGTATTTTTGTTTATCCATTTAAGGTCACTTTATGGGCCTATGGCTAATCAATGCTACAGGGAGTACTAAATGGTGCTTATCCAAGTATGAATAGGGTAGAGATCTTTATGGAATATGTTTTGTTTTACTTATGACAATTTAAAAAAAATTAAGGTTTTTAATATCTTTTGCTCTTAACAGACTGGCCTAGTTTTAGTATGGGTATAATTTTACTATTTTTTTTCTAAACATTTGATTTTTTTTATAATTTATTTTTTTGAATTACCTTTTGAGCTAATGTCTTCTAATTGAGATATTTATATATGCAAGTAGAACAAACAACATAAATATGTCTTCAAGAAGGACATATATAGCTTGTTATACAGCTAATGGGACGATGCTACCTTGGGAGAAATTTTGCCTATCCAGGTTTAATTAGGATGGTGATTTTTGACGAGTTTCTGACATCACACTTGCTCGGGACCTCCACTCAAAGTTGCTTCCCAAAGATGGCATAAATACGAATTTTTTTACTCCGTTAAAAAATCCTAGGACCTACTTCCGGGATGCGAACCCGCGATCATAGACGTAGTAGGTTGTTATTAGTAACCACTAAACAGCAAGTGACCCCTATCATTAAGGATTTTGGTTGATTGATCGCGTAATAACATTTCTTTATCGATTTGGCAAAATTACACCGAAACTTATTTCACAGCTTCCTGTGTATTGAAATAACAGTCCTAAATTCAAAATATTAGAATAAGATTATATGTCCATTTCCTTACTTGCTTTATGATTTGCCAAATTTTAAAAATATTTAACTTATCGAGTATAAGACTAAACGAGAAACTGATCATTGATTCGTTGCTAAGCAACGCTGATTAAATATTACATCACTAAACAATTTTTATACAATTGATAGATACAAAAATAAATTAAACTTTTCCGGTTTTATTATTTTCCCCAATTTCTCACAGAATAATGTTTAGTTCTCTCCATAGGCAATTATCAATCTTCAGGTTGGTTCTTGTATCGGTCATTGAGATAGAAAATTCACGGTTTGATTTGGTTTATTCCATTCCTTCCTCATGGTTGTCGATCCTTTTTTCCTGGAGTTTTCAAATAAACGAATTAAAAATACTCCACGGACTGTTTGAACGTTGTTTGGATAATAGTATTATATAATATTAGAAATTTTATTAATTTTTAAACATAACTAGATTTATGTAAGAGCTGGTCGAGTAATATAAGAATGTAATACAGTAATTTACATTGTTTCAAAATAATATTTTAATTATTTTTAGACAACCAGAATGATCAACATTCTTATTTTTATGTTTTAAGCATATTTTTTATTTTATCAAATCGTATTGTATTCTTAGATATGATGTTTAAATAGATAAATACTTATTTATAACATACTAATAAACCATCAACAAATAATAGAAAAGAATCTGGTTGTAATGTATGTTAATCTCATAGTTCTATAAATATATTTAATCTTATTCATAAAACTAACGAAATTCAATTTCTATCATATTATTCAAACAAGTTTTTAGTGATCATCGTGTAATTCTTTATTTTTCATAAAAAAGTGGAAATGAATAAAAATGCCCCGTAAAAAATTGAGTGAACTAATGAACACTTGAAAAATACGAAATAAATCTGAAGTAAGTAAAAAAAGTAATTTTTTGAGTAATATAAGTTAATAATGTATTGTGATTACTTTGAATACAAATGTTCTTTTGGTGAAACAAACAAAAAAACAACTGGACAAGTTTTTTTTTTCTATTTTGATGAAGTGTTTTTTCGTTATATATAATTATAATATTAACTCTTTAAAGGTGAAATTTACTATTTTCTTTATTTAGTATTCATTTATCTATCTGGAACTTGTTAATTTATCATAATAAATTACCGTATATGATTCTCAGTGATAACACAATTATTAATTTTTGTTCTTATATACGTTAGGTTTTGATAAAGTTATAGCATCATTAAAATGTATCATTATTCTATATTATCATTGAATTTTAATGTATCAATAGAAATCTATCAATGGTAGGGATACGAACCATCTGTCGTTGACACCTGTAGAAGGTCGCGTGGCACACACGAGACTTGTACAACCCTTTCATTGAAGAGTTTTTTCTTACACCCTCCGCGTGGTTGAAGAAAAAAGTGAGGCTATTATGTAGGGTTAACTCAGCCCTTAATACCCTTTCTATATAAGCCCTTATTATCTCGGTTAAGTGTCGTCGCGTGTTCAATAAGAATGATCGATTCCCCTGTTATTGAATAGGAAAATATTTGTGTAAACAAACATCTTTCTGCTATATTCTGTCAGAAGTGAATGCAATATTTTATCAACATTGCTAAGCAACGGACGAATATACTAATTTTTGCCAAAGCCTCTGTTTCTTATTTCTTTATAACCAGTATAGACACAAGACATAGCACTGTTTTAGAATTTAAATTTTAAAAAATGGAATGCATCAATTTAATAAATAAAACAAAATATTTTGATTTCCGGACAGTTATTTCAGTACATAGAATGGAGTGAAATAATATTAACACCTTTTTCTTAAAAGCTATAAATTTTTTTTTTTTTTACTTTAAAACAAACCTAAACTAAAAAAAAAAAGATATTTCATAATTTTATTTAACGCAAAATACTCACTATCTTAAACAATAATGAGGGAAGAGGGGTATACATTAAAAAAAATAATTTACAATTAAAAAATTAATAAAAACATCCGGGTTGCATTTTTGTTCATTAAGCTTAAAAGATAAATGAAATAATAATTAAAAAATAATAGTCTTATATGCTCTAAGGTTACTTACGAAATTACCATAACCTGCTTAATCCAAACCAAATCAACTTATAAAATAACTTCTGTGATTTTTTAAATTTATATTTTATCTTAATATAAATAAATGTATAAAAACATGTATATATCGCTTCCTTATTAATAATGTGGTTAAGCTGAGATTATGCAAAGCGATAATTTAGCACTTGGCTTATGTAAAAACTGATTAGAGCCATTGAACTTTGTAATGTGATTCAATTCGACCAAAAATGAAATAATCTTTAACTGTTTATTGTAAATGTTTATTTTGAATCAAATCACTTTTACAGTGATATTATAAGAAAAAATATTAAGAATTTGAAGACATGTTCATCATTCAGTAAATTTTGCGATAATGGCATAGGTTTTTCGTTATGCTTGCCAAATTAAATCAATTAAATTAAAATAGATAGGTCCTTATTGTTTTAATCCTGTTAAGTCCTTGATGCCGTATGAAATAATTATGATATTGTACATAATTTCACACATCTATTATCCTACCAAAAAACAACAACAAATAAACCGAATTTTTTAATAATTACTTTGGATTGCCATTAAGTAATTATAAAAGTAAGATAAAATTAACTGGAAACTTAAAATTTAAATAATTGAAGATATATAACTTTTTTCATGTACAATAATTAAATACTAAAGATAAAAATGAATTTATAATACAACTCAATAGATATAGATAAGTAAATCCAGGTATTTAAGTGATAACTTATCGAAATATTTTTGTTGTTAAATCAAACAAGAAAAAGTCGCTCCTTTAAAATTAAAGAAGTTTGGAAAATAAAATCGTTTAATAATTTTGTAATGCAATATACTGGTATGAAGAAAATAATTTTAATAATACCTAAAAAGTAGGTACATTAGTTTTTATATATAAAAATACTCATTTTAAATTTAAAAAAAGTTAATACATCATTATAAAATATAAATGTTACTTTTATACAAAAACGGCTTAAAAAACCCAAAGACTCGAAGCTGACGTCACCAATCTAATAAAAAAATATAGTTCATATAAATTTTTAACAAAATGTGAAATAATAATTACATATATTTTGGGATTTTTAAAATATTTTCTTAAACTAAATTGATTTATATAATTAATAATTTAAATATAAAAATAAAGTTGTTTATTGCATAATTAAAATGAAAACTTTAAAATAAATTTGTGTGTAATTATTCGGTATTTTTTTAACTTTTTCTTTTTTTAGATTCTGCTGTTTTGGTGCTGAAGATGCTGTACTTCAGCCACCATATGGCAGGAGGTTTATTTTTGGATTTTATAATAATTATCTATTTATTAATGTTTTTAGACAACTAATTATTTTTAATAAACCCCACAGGATAAAATAGTGGGAACGGTCCCCGGTTGACCCAGATGGAACCGAATACAAACCATAACGTGACATTACTCCCTCCAACGAATCGTCACGGTTACAAAAGGACTCACAGTTAGATTTATAATTTATGTGCAAGCTCAGTGGAGAAAACATATCGCGCACTATATGCTTATTGAAACCTATCATTAGCAAAAATTATAACATGTAATTTTTGGCCCATCTAATACCGTAGTGAGGAAGGCAGGACAACTTTCGCGTTCGATGAATGTAACCAGGAGCTTTCATGTTAGCCAATGTGAAACTATTCGATACAAGCTATCATCAGTTTTAATTTTTTGTGAAGTTTTAAAAGAATAATCGAGAAAACGACCATATTTACTGTCTTGTGGCACATTTTAAGTTATCTTCAATCTTACGTTTTGTCCCTAAGATAGGACAGGTTGCTGACACATGGTAATACCGTTGTCATATCTTCATTGTCTCCGCTAATGTCTCTTCCACTCTCTTGTTTGTACATCTCCATCCTCTTCGGGTAATTAGCGATCCTTATCTGTCTTTTGTCCAAGGAATTACGGGCCCTCTCGGTAGGTTTCCCAAACTATTACCATAAAAAACAGTTCCTGCCTTTTTCTGGAAAGCATGAGATGAGCAAGGGAGAAGAAGTTCATGAATACGGACGGGAGATGTAATTAGGTTTTATCTTGATCCGCCTCGGCTAGATAGAATCTCGTCCACCGGGCAAGTGTGGAAAACCCCGAATAGTAATATGCATAACCTAGAATCCTTATAACTATGTATCCGATCCTTAAAGAACATCGTCATCGACATATCCTTCGGGATCCTGATCCTGCCGCCATTGTTAAGGTCCTAATCAGCCGTGGGATTGCTCCTTTTATTAAGCATAAGGGCTCTTTTACGGTCCCTGCGGTTTGAGCCCTTCTGTTCTTCCAGCAGGTAACACTCTTGCGGTCCAGCAGGTGTTGGGCACTATTGTTCTTAACTTATTATTCTCTACATAGACCGTCTTTTAAAAACCCATAGAAGGTAAATATGAATGGTTAATTCCACAGTTTGAAGTTTAGATAAATACAAAAAAAAATGTTCATTGTATGCTGAAGATACAGAGTTCTGTGAAATGGGTATCACTGTAATAACTTTAAAACTTGTTTGAAAGGAATGCAAAATTTTATAGTACCCCTGTTGATTCTCAAAATATCTAAAAATATTATTGTTTATTGTAAATTGGCGGTTATCTAACAGGAAAACTCTTCCAACACACTTAACACTGAAGGTCGAGAAGGCAACGTTAGGGTTAAGACGATGAATGACTTTTACTAAAGTTTACAAAATATATATATTTCTAATTTATATTAGATCCGTTTAGGATATTCGGTACTTTCGTTATGTTTCGGAGTTATACGACCAGAATGTAAAAAGTATTTATTAATATGAATTGTTAACAATTTATTTTATGTTTACTAGACCTAAATTTTCTTTGTGTTGGTTAACTTATTTCATAATATAATTAATATTTATGATACATATATTTTTAATTATTATTGCATTCTTTGACTTTAGTTTAATTTATATTTTGTTCTTATATGGTATAAATGGATAATTCTACGTTAAATATTATTTGTCTTTCAGTTTAGCATATTATTTTACAAGAAAATGTTTTTTAATCTGAAAGATATATACATATAACATAATTTTATATATATATATATATATATATGTATATGTATATGTATATATATATATATATATATATATATATATATATATATATATATATATATATATATATAATTATGGTTACATTCTTTGATTTAAGATCAATTTTGATATTATTCTTGTAAATTTGATCATGAATGATAAATGGATTGTTCCAAGCTAAATTGAGTTTGACTCAAGATATGTATATATAACATTGTTTATACTAATAATGTATTATTTCTAATTAAAATTAAATCTAACAATTTAAAAAATATATATTTTTTATAAACCAAGTTAATCTTCATTATTTTCCTCATATTTTTCAATTATTGTTAAATTGTTAGGTTTAATTTTAATTTTAATATTTTCTTTTCATTTATATATTTTATAATAAATAAATGATTATGGACTAAAAACCAATTTTCATTGTATTGGCAGATTATTTTTGAACAAAAGGCCTTCATTTCAAAAATAAATGTAATGCTGGTAATTATTTTTTGGCTATATAGTTTTATAAACATAGTTAGATTTGTAAAAAACAAAAATACATTTTAAATCTAGTGAATTTTATTTTATTCGTTAAAAGTTTTAAGTTGTATTTTAATATGTTTTATTTTTTATTTATCTGGTATGTTGAGAATACTTCAGTTATTTGTATGATTGTATAAAATATTTTATAATAGAATCGTAATTAAGAGGTGTACCATTACATACACCTTTCAACATTACTATCGCAGGAGCAATCCGTGGACACAAACCCGTACAGGCCTGTGACCTTTACACCCGGAGCAGTTCGTACCACACCTCTCTGTGTTTCTATCTCTCAGTAATTAGTCGTCTATTTTATTTATACGTAGGAATCCTCGGGGATAAGTATCGGTCTCTAGGATTACTCCTGTTCCATCACGTCTGCTGTATCGTGTTATTTGGACCGTTCCGGACGTACTCCACGGTGTCTCTCGTGTTCTTGATTGCCTCCGGTAGACCACGGGAGCCCCCTGAGAGAAGAAGGCACGTAGACACGGATGCCGGGGTGTAGTGATCCTCATCAGGAGCGGTAATAAAATGATTTGATTGCTGATTGTTTATGATGCGGCGAGAGAAGGTAAGGCACAGAGCCAGGTGATTAGAGTAATTTAATTATCCCTGGCCATTACCTGGCCTACCTGTCCTAATGAAGCCGCCTCGGAAGGTAATGACAGAGCGCGGTATAACCCGCGCCTTCGTGTCCTCTGCTACTTCATGTCGCTACGTGGTTCCCAACACCTTCCGAACACTGGTATATCCCCTCAATCTAGAAATGGAGGATCGCTCCTCGTACAGACTTCTGCCTCGACTAATGACTATTGTTGGAATGCTGTAATAGTAGGATAGGCCATTCCTATATCATAGCAGGGCATGCCTTCCGAACTATCTCTCGAAAAATGGAAACAAATAATCTTTTGAATATAACCTATTATGTCAGATGTTGCGGGTTCGCAACCCAGCAGACTTAAAAAGGGAGTAAAAAGTCCTTAGTTATGTCATCCTTCGGGATTCCCGGTTGGTGTCAGGTACACGTTAAAGATCCCTATCCTAATTAAATCTGGACAATCAAAATTTAGGACCATTGCAGCATCGTCCGATTAGCATAAAGTGACGTTAGATACTATACTATATTAGATACGTTAGAAATATACCTAAATGATTTACCGTTATAATTTAATGGAGTTTTTAACATTAAATTAGGTAATAAAAAATATTTAAATAATATTCTAAACCCTATGGTAATTAATATGTTGTTTGTATAAGCCAAAAAGACGGCCTATGAGCATTTTATGGAAAATAATTCTCTAATTTAAAAATACAGAAAAGTAGATTACCAAGATTCGCCATCTTAGAAGAAGACCTGTATTTTAAGATTTTATCAAATTTTAACTATCTCAGATTACTTGTCATACAATTTTAATCCAATATTATTATTTGAAAAAAATAATCAAAACTTAATTTACAAGCATATATAATCAAATCATTCTTTTTTTTTTTTTATCAATTATTATTTTTTAAAATCGGTTTCCAATTAACACTTCATTAGAAATACGGAAAATGTGGAATTAAAAAAAAAAAAAATTATACTTGTAAGTTGTTAATATACATCCCATCCTGTTATTCTTGATGAGACATACATGGATGAGTTCATGTATTCTTCGAACCTCAACAACTCTGGGATTCCCGAAAGACTCAATATAACCAAATTAAGTGGTGCAATAAAGTCGTATTGTTTTCATCCTGTTGTTTTCATCAATAAATTTATTTATAGAAATAAATAATATCAATAAATACATGAAACTCTTATAAGACCGTTGTTCAGCTTGTTTCTTGTAAAGTCACTTAATGCTGGTAAGGCTAAGCGGACGCTGCAACAGTGGAAGTCCAAAATATGTCATATATAGGTATACTTAGGATAGGGATCTAAAACGAGTATCTGACACCGCATAAGCAGATCTTAACGTCCCCTCCGAAGGACGGCATAACTTAGGAACTTTTGTCTACTTTAAGGAACACTTGTTTGGCTACGAGTCCACGTTTTTGAGGATAATAGGTTGTTTTATGCCTTGCTTCAGTATTTTTTGAATACAAGGAGTATTTATTCTTATATTTCAGGTACTGTCTACGCTGGAACAATACTTTGATTAAGATATCGCGTTATAACGAGGGACGAAACCATATGAATGAAGCATAGTTTTCGTAAGGCCTTGAACGGCTACACAGGTCTGTTGCACCCTAGCTATGTAGATAGTCATGATAAGATTAATTAAAAGAAACCGTTATTGCAGCATTTCTCATCAATTTGTCTCGACAATTAAATATATGAATAAAATGTTAAATAATTAGCGAAGAAATAAAAATAATAACTCCAGATAATAATAGTTCTTTCAAGAACATTGCACGAATATGGAATCAAACTTACGTGACTAGGACCTACTTATAAAGACCGTTAGTAGTACCAGACCATTCTTATTAGAAAGTAAAAAAAAAAAAAATGAAATAAGGTAAAAATATAATTAAAGATAAGTAGAAAGCCAAGCTGAATATTCTGTTACAGGGACACATTTATTTTCACAAATTGTGGACACAATTATATAATTAAGAAATCAGGTATACCATTTTTGGTATATTTAGATGCATTTTCTTTCAAAATAGTATACTTTTGTACTGTTAGGTATCGGTGGAGAGCATGAGAGAGCGAATCGGATAAACCAAAAAATAAGGATTTATTTTTTCCTTACACAGTTTTCCTTAGGATTTCAATTAGATCGAATAATTCATAATAAGTCGCACAATTATGATATATTCTATCTTGTATTTAATTGTAAATACGATTGTAGTGTTCCTAAAAAGAATTTGAATTTCATGTACTTCTTTTTTTCCTCACTAAATCAATGGTAATTGAAGCGAGGGTTATTCCAATAATTTCTAAAACGATTTTCTGACATCAGCACTGCACACACATCTATTCTATCATTAGATATTTAGGCATCTAAAGCTAAGAAGGGACAATTTTAAGATTTCAAAGACTTAAAACGTGAAGCTAATCGTTCTACTAGCCAAGGTCATTATTTAATTTTCTATTAATTTTTTTGTGAAACTATTTTATTTTTTATATCTTCTTTAAAAATAATGAGTACCTACTATTATCATTATTAATAATCAGTATTATTTCGAACTTAGGCTTTCATAGCAAATTAACAACATTTATCTGCGTATGTAAATATATAATCTTTAAGCTGTTCATCTTACTTTGAACCTCTCAAACTATATTAAATTCTATACAATGTTTAAAAAATATTTTTTATTGTTTTTACCATACAGCTACCCTTTAGTTTTCCTAACTGTTTACCTGAATATAACGGAACGCAGACAATATTAATTATATCATTAATTCTAAATTTTATTTAATATTTTACTGTTTTAACGTTATTAAAACTGGGCAGTTGGGATATTCGGGACCCGAACTCGAAACAGAGACGCAGGCTAAATTATTCCTTCTTTCTTTTTTTTATGGACTGGCTCCTCGAGGAGATACAACTCCGAATATTCATATCACGGGATATAATATTCAATTTTAATTATTTATTCCCACTCGCGTGAGGTTATTTATTAACGTTATGCCCGCTCTCTCTCCCCACGGTAGCGAGGCGATGATGCATTGCTCTTCCGAGGGAATAAAGATCTGAGTCAAGGTGATTCCGAGATGGGGAGAAATATGCGAACCGTTTTGTTAAACGGCATAAATTATGATAATTAGGATAGCGTCGCGATGGCAGGCTGTACTAACTCACTCGCTACAAATCGCTCCACTTCGATGAAATGAACGTGACAAATCGGGAGGCGTCTTCTCCGGTAGGAGACGGTGTCCCGCAAGGCTTCTTGGCCACTTCTCTTCCACTTATTCGGAAAAGTATTTAGTTATCTTCCCACTTACTGTTTTACTTTCTAAATTTATTTTCAATAAAACAAAACCGTTTTTGATATTTATTTTTTTAAATATTCGTACAATTGTGAATTGTTTTTATTATAGTTGACACTTCTGCCTACAGTTCCTTGAGTATAAAAATGGGTTAAATTTAATATCCTACATTCCTGAAAACTGTCGCAACTTAAGATTGAAAATCTCACCAGTATCACCTACGGGTATAATAATGGAACCAAATCTAACAAATGCTAAGCTATTTTTTTTTACCGTCCAAAATAGATGGAAAAAAAAAACCTTTTCTTATGCACAGATGAATAGTACACTGCGATTCACGTAGGGCCTTTAAGTAAACGGTGCTTAAGACCAGGTAGCGGGCAGCCTAAGCGGTGGGTTGTAAACAAACCTGATGCAGTTGCTCAGGCTACGTCTGAAACGTGCCAGGAATTAGGATAGAGGTATTCGACTATACTGCACGCACGTTTACAGAACGGTTCACAATAGAAGCGACCAAAGAGGGAACAATCGCTTTCATTCGGAGGCTGTTCGAATAATCTGCAAGTTTGGGCTTGAAGTACTTAAAGTAGATCTACCATAAAGTAAGCTGGTTCAAGTTTAAAGTTGTGGAAAGCATAGCAGAGACAGCACAGTTTGTCCGAGATCACGCTCAACGTAAAGAGGCTAGGTGAGCCTCAAGATGGTATCTAAATCCCACAAAGTCCATCCATTCTTGTTAAAAAATTAAATAATTGATCTGGATTTTACGCCGGAACCTTCAGTGTAGCAACTTAGCACTCTAATTAAGATTCCTATTCTTGAAGATGAGTTGTTATTGATGTTTGTGTAGTTAACGATATACACCAATATCTTTCTTGTGTAATGGCAGATGCTATTTTTATTTAGTCTACTTTACTTCTAATGTCCAGTAATGTTTTTAAGCATTTCATTTATGCATAGCGGGAGCCCTAAATTTCGGTTATCCAGCTAAGAATAGGATAGGGACCACTATTTTACGTACTCAACGAAGGACGGATTAGCCAAGGATTTTTTACTCCTTTTAAAAAAACCTAAACCTACCTGCCGTGGTGTGGTGTGAGATGTACACTTATTTGCTTGGGAGAGTGTTGAGATATTTTTTATTTGAAACATAGTGAAGTTCCTAACATAATGAAAAATCCGGTTAACTTATTTGCTAGCACCAGAAGCGATTTTTAAATTAAGATATAAACGCGGGAGCTATATTTCTTCAAAACGAATAGAATTTTAAGAGCAACCTCAATTTTCGATTTGGGCATTAGGAAAGGCGAGGAAATTTTGTAAGGTTGTTGTGGCCTTAATTTGCTGTGATCCACGGCCTAGGAGCGATTTAGCGGAGAGCATTAGAAAGATATATTCCGAGGCGTGTTGTAAGGCGATTCTTTAACAGATCTGGCTCTCAGCTCTCGAGAGTCTGTGCTCGTTAGGACTCGTACTCATCGCCTCTCGTACTCATCGACATGTTAATTAGATCCAGTGTTTAAAAATACATTTGTAAGATGACTATCGTTATACCCAACGCCCTGGGGCCATTGCTTCGAGAGAATTAACTTTTGAGAAGTGTGTGTGTTATTTAAAACAGAAACACCTCGAAAGAAATCGTGTTCCCAAATACTTTTTAAACAGTTATATTGCAAGTAACACTCAATATCGGGAAGCAGATGTTGAATTAAATTTTCTCTCTAGAAACTATTAAATCCTTTTCTACGTGCTACTGGTTTCGCAAGCAATACTCAGCCTTGCTAAATCAGTAGCGATTTCTCTTCTTGGATTCGAAACTATGTTTTTAAAAAAGATTTGTTAACATATTTTGGAGATATATGAATGTACGAGAGATATATGAATCGTACATAAGATATGACTAAAATAAATCAGAAAAAATCGTATCAAATATATACAGCTCCTTCAAAGAAACAACGACATAACTCAAAATTTGAAGCTTTTTAAACATTTTCTAATAATTAATAACACAATTTCAATACCTTCAATACATTAGGAATGCTTTGCTTTACCATACCAATATCAATACCAAAGTTTTTTCAACTTACATGGAGCCTTCCTATAGGTACATCTATTGAAAAATTAATTTTTTCGAGTTATGACGTTGTTCTTTTGAAGGAGCGATTAATAGATATATTTAACATATTTTACATACGACCACGTCTGCAGCCCAGTTGAATAAATGGCTAATCCGAGTTTTGTCCAGAATGAGTTTCTTGTGCTTAAGAGGCTAAGTCAGTACTTGGCTTGAATCGGAGTTATATCTTTAAATTTCAAGTCAAGAACTTCGAAAATTACACGATTCCGCTCAATACAATATATCAGTATATTGAACAAGATTCATTCACCGCATAAGTATTCATTTTGGACAAGATCCGACCTAACCACCTATTTAAGAAACCTATATAAATTTAATACATTAGTGAAAAAATTCCAACTAAAAACCATAAGTCTCTAAACTAAAACAGGAAATTGAAAATACCTGTCCAATATTTCGCCTATTCAGGCATCCTCAGGATCTAACCTTAGCCAGCTGGGATTCTAGTAACCTTCCCTATGAATCAGTAGTTGCATTTGAGCCTTGGAGGTGGTGGGATTTGTGTTTTTTGGGTGCATTATTCATGTTTTGGTTTGCTGTTATTCTCTTTCTGCCCTGAGGATGTCTGAATAGGCGATTGGACAGGTATTTTCAATTTCCTGTTTTGGTTTAGAGACTTAAGGTTTTTAGTTGGAATTTTTCCACTAATGTATTAACATTTATTTAATGTCTCTGTTGACCATTCCATTTTTTAATATATATTTTGTTGAATAACCATAAGTCCATTGGTTTTTTGATAAATTTTCTTTTTTTTTTCTCTTTTATTGCTCTTATACTTTCATTTTTTCTTATGTTTTTTTGTCTTATGTTCTTGTGTTGTTTGTTACTATTATTTATTTTATTTTGTTTTCCTGTTGTGTTTTTTGAGGTTTGGTGAATGTATATTGATGTTTCAAATTTTGGAGTATTTATCAGCTGTTTTATCTAACCTTAGCCAGCTGGGAATATAGTAACCTTCCCTATGATTTAGTAGTTGCATTTGAGCCTTGGAGGTGGTGGGATGTGTGTTTTTTGGATGCATTATTCATGTTTGGGTTTGCTGTTATTCCCTTTCTGCCCTGAGGATGCCTCAATAGGCGAAATATTGGACAGGTATTTTCAATTTCCTGTTTTAGTTTAGAGACTTAAGGCTTTTAGTTGGAATTTTTCCACTAATGTATTAACATTTATTTAATGTCTCTGTTGACCATTCCCTTTTTTACTATATAAATTTATATCTATTGATCAGTTAGTCCACTTAGATTTTTCACGATAAATGCTGACAAATCGGTCTAAATAAATGATCCCTCTTCAGAGCTAAAATTTAGTCATCTTTAAAATATAATAAATATTAAAGTAAATATACAGGTGTTAATTATATAAGTATAAGTGATTAATCTTTATCACGAACTTATTGATTAATCTTATGTATATTTAAAATTCCACAAACTCCTGTTGTTTCAATTTATTATTACATGTATAATAACAATAATTATATATTCATCACTAATAATAAAACCTTCATAACCTTATAATGGCTGACATGCTTGGGAACTTTGTCTTTAAAAAAAAAATATTGACTATATTCTATGAAGTAGAGATGGTTAACCGTATATTTATTTATGATAATATATTAATTGATTTACACAAAATCTACATTATAGTAATTATGTATGTACAATCAATTTTTATTAGCTGTAAGTCCTAAATACCAGACATCTAATGTTAATAATTATACTATCAACTGTAATTCCTTAGAGCTATAACATTTTCTTTATTATTAAAATATTATCGTCAATTAATCCAACTCTATATTATTTTTTCTCTAATAAGCCATTCCACTTATTTGATTTAGTGACGCGTGTAAGACCTAATAACTTTGTAATACTTGTGCAAAGTATCATGAAACTGCATTTTTTTTTCCATTTCCATACCAAGAACTTAATTGACGTATACGATTAGAGTCGTAGTAAGTAGTTACTATTAAGTATAATGCAGAAGTGATTTAATTATGACCATTTTTTTGTAATATGTTCTCAAGTCAATTTTGGTCGTATTAGTAATTATGTTTGTCGTTTCGTAAAATTTAACAAATTATTTAATAGAAAATAATGTCTAATCACTAGAGGGGAGGGATTTATCTTACAACAGGCCACTGATTATATGAGTTAAGAACATAACGATAAATTATGAAAATAATGGAAAAAAAATTGGTTAAAGTTTTTTAAGTGACTATTTTTTAAATAATTAAAAGAAAACCCATGAAGGTTCTTAAGCTTAGTACATGGTAGAGACCAAGGAGCTTATAGTACTAATTTTAAGTTCCTTAGTAGAGACTGTACTGATAGTAAGTCAACTATTGTGCAATAGTTTGAATAACTTTAAAAAAAACCACATAACATTACAAGGCTACCATAAAATTTTATTTTTGTATCAGATAACGAAAGTGATAATGTATTTGAAAATATAATAAACAAGGGAATGTAGTAAAACACTTTAATATTATTAATATTATAGTGAGCGTTATCGAGTGAATAACATCAGATATTGTTAGTTAAGAAAAGATAAACTCGATAAAAATGAGCAGAAACTCCAAAAGAGACATTGAATGATAAATCCGATGCAATTGGAGATCTCCAAAAACTAAAAACTCAAGTCTTTAAAATGTAATAAAAAAATAATTAAGTAGCCAACGTTTAGTCAATTCAGGGTAAACAGAAAAAGAAAAAAAATCATATAACTGAAGATGAATTGCAGCAATCTCACATCAACAGCCAAACAGACTCATCAATCGAGTACAGATCCACATCAAGACGTTCAATAAAATTAAAATAAACTGAACCATTACAGCTAATGGAGGGACTTGGGATCAGTACGTAGAAGAGACTGTACTGGTTTCAGGACAACGGTTGTGCAGGGAGGTTTTTCCCCAAATTTATAGAGGCTGGGTGAGTCCCAGAAGGGTCTACAGATCCCACAGGGTACATATTAAATATGTTGACATATTAAATAACTTATCTATCACAGCTGGAATTCTACCCGGGATCTTCAGCACTCCACTACTGAGCTAGTCTTCAATCAAATCTTTTTTTTTGCCACTGACAAATACAGAAAATTTATTTATAATTCCTAGTTCAAGCCTGCATAAATTTCCTTATAGTGCTTCATCGTATCAGATACTAGTATTGAACTGGAAGCAGGAGAACCTCGCTAAACTGGAGAAACGTTTAATTAGCCAATCAGGAGCCAGGAACCCTGGACAGGTATCGTATCCTACAGGCAGCTGCATGGCCAGCAGATGTTCATGATATATGGCACTCCCTGGCCGGCTACCGGGAGCCACTCCTACGCCTCCATCAGGTTCGTCAGTTGCGGAATCGATTCTCGAACATTAGGGATCATTTTAGGATATAGATAAACGGCCTAAAATTTAATTAAGTCATTAAGAATAAAGGGCTCAGACCGCTCTATTATCGGCCTCAGCTGCACTATAACGCAACGAAGAGCATCAACAATAAATTAGATTCCAAAAAAGCTTACAGTAAATAATGTTATTTAGATCACCCCACTAAGTAAAACTGGAGCCTATTTCATAATGTATAGCAATCACAAGTACAAAGGTTCATGCCATAGAGTTTAAAGTTTATTCATTGCTAATCATAGAGCAAAAAAACATACATAAATTATATATATGATACAATGACTATACTTTTTCTTGAACAACGGTTGTACATGGAGGTAGTTTGTCCTAGATCATGCTCAACGTCCAGATTTCCCCCTCTTTTGGGTACCCACTTCCTTGATGCTGGGTCCCAGGAGGTTCTATTCTTGGGATATATACATCGTCAAATTTATAACTATAATATTAAATTTGGTTCCAGAAAACCATATTACGTTATTTAGGCTCTGCTCTGTTACCAGATAGTTTTTACGAATCTGTATTAAAAAAAATGGGTTATATCACACAAAAAATCAATCAAAAAGCCAACAAAATAAATTCTGCCATTGTAGCACGCCTGTATTTTTTTGTGTATTTTAAAATGTAAAAATACAGGCAAAGTATGCAATGGAAATGCTACGGATAGTATTTGAGAGGGAAAAAAATCATTTGTAATATGCTACAAAATAAAACCAATGCTCGAATTTTGCCTTAGTTTATAATTTATCATTAATCTTAAAAACACAGACCATCGATTGTTTGTATATTGACTTCATTCATCTCTTGGTTCATTCACGAATACAAGGGATACGCAATCTTAGTCAATATGAACCAAAAAAAGAGTTGTTTCCTGTCATTTGCATACGTCATGCCTAAAATATTTCCGGCTTGTCGTTCCTAGACCTCTCTCTCTCGCTCTCTCTCTCTCTCTCTCTCTCTCTCTCTATATATATATATATATATATATATATATATATATATATATTGCCTTCTAATCCTTTGATGAATATTCATCTGTTCTGAAACTTAAGGATTCCTAATGCATCTCTCTGAAGAAGCATAAGCACTGCATCTCCGCAAGAATTCTTAAGAGATTTATTACAGCATTTAAATTGCTTTCACCCGGACAACAATGGGGAAAGTGGACCACAGTTAAGTTATAAACGATTCTGTTATTTCCAATTAACAGGATACGAGTAATAATTAACTCTTTGTTAATTTATTTATTTTAAAGAGCGTGACAAGAAACATTATAACCTGATATCGTGTTATTTTTTTTTATTCGGAACATTAAATCCGTTAATGTAACCGGTTAAATTCTTCTTTTATTTATCTGTTTATAAAAAAAACAAACAATGAAATGGAAGAACTAAATTATTAGGCCCTTTTGCATTTTAAATATCTTGTAATTATGTATATATATATATATAAAATACATGAGTCACTGAAAAAATATATCATATCGCATATCAAAAACATCATTTATGATTAATATTCTTTACGTTATAATCTACAACTGTACTAAAAAGAATCCGCGAGTTATCGAAATGTTACCTAGCTTTCGGTATCAAGTACAAATTTTATTTTTAATAATATTCATATATTATTATAAATAAGTAAAAAATATTTAAAATAAAAGAATATTTACTGTTGATTTTTTAAAATTATGATTTAATTTTCAAATGAATCATTGATACATATATATAACGAAAAAATACCTCGTATATACTTGTTGATACATTATTTATCGGAATGGAAGGATGATTGAAATAAAATATTTTTTATTTTATATTGATGTTAAATTTTATATAACACCTTACTCAAGTTCATGCGTTAACTTTATCTTGATTTGGCGTCACCGTTGTGTTTGGTTACCATCTAATAGTGTGTATAAAAAAATGACCGTTTTATCAAATTCCAGAGTTCAAAAGTCTGTAAATATTTTAATGCTATTTATTATTTACCAACACTTAATAATCCCTTTAGAGCATTCTCTAAGCTTGTTTACTAACACTGGACTTCTTCAAAAAAAGCCTCAGTTTAGTTATTTATTTCAAAAAAGAAGCATGACAGTGTCCTACGAAATTCTCGCAATTTTAAGACATTACTGGGAAAAAAATTCACATCCGCAACTCGTGAAATTATTAAATATGAAGGGGAAGGTGTCCTTGACCAGCGCACTGCGCGGACTGAAAAATTTAGCAGTGGAGATACGACGTTGGAAAGGAAGAAGGGCTCCGGGCGACCATTAATGGATATTGATGAGGTTCTGATGGAAGCTGTTGAGTCAAATCCGTCCACAAGTGTCAGGTAGTGTGGTGTGTCGAAAGAAACTGTTAGTCGCCATCAAAAAAATAATAATACAAATATTTGGTTTAAAAACCAAATATTTTTTTTTATACACCCCATTACATTATTAGTGTATTATTGTTGGCCCGATGTTGATAGGTAAATATTTGAAGCCTAGAGATTATTATAATTATTATATTATTTGGATGGGATTTCTATTTGATATTGTTAACTCTCTTCCACCCCTAATTTACCTTCCATTTACCTTTACCTCTTTACCTTTACCCCTACTTTTTTTTTTTATTCTCTTTATTTCCAGATCGGCTATTCCTAGCCTTACATGGTTTTTTTAATAATGAAATTTTAAGATTTAACACTTAGTGAAAGTGTGGGTTTCGTCTCATGCAAGAGACACCCCTAACTGTTACCCCTACTTGATTAGCTTACTTGATCTCTCCAATCGAGGACTTAGGAAGCCGCCTTCGTCTCTACTTGCGCTTATTAGCATAGCGGCTGGCTCCTTAATTACCAGGCAACGCAATTAGTATTCACCTGTCGGTGTGGGATTTATCTTGAATAGTTGTCGTTCTTCCATCCTTCAGGATCCAAGCTGCGGTACAAGTCATCGGAGGGTTTACTCAATCCTAATTTATAAGGATGCCTCAGGATAGCTCAGTATGTATAGAGCTGAGTTACTATACTGAAGGTTCCGGGTTTGATTCCGGCTGTTGCAGATAAATTATTTAATGTGAAAGCAGTTATATGTGGACTCTGAGGGATCTAAAGATCCTCCTGGAGTTCATCCAGCCTCAATTAAGTGGCTAACCTTGATTGGAGGGTAAACTAGGCGGTTGAGCGTGATCTCGGAGAAATATCCTGCCTACACAACAGTAGCCCCAAAGCCCTTCATGGGTTCTAGTGGTAAGGTTTTTTTTTTTAATTTCTAAATTCCATATTAGTTATTCAAACTGCCCTACTGTGTCCTTTAATAATATTCCACTGAACCCTGTCGAACAGATACGTTACCT
This sequence comes from Troilus luridus, assembly GCA_964056705.1. Classification (NCBI taxonomy): domain Eukaryota; kingdom Metazoa; phylum Arthropoda; class Insecta; order Hemiptera; family Pentatomidae; genus Troilus; species Troilus luridus. Next base: position 20,190,862 of record OZ057417.1, read on the forward strand.
AGGACTCCATCTGGACAAACGTCTCACTTGGAATCCTCATACAAGACTGAAAAGACAAGAAACTGCACGACGTTTTCGCCTACTTCAACATTTACTGGTCAAACGCTCTAAGGTCCCAATTAATTACAAAATACTCATTTACATGACAGTTATCAGACCTATTTGGACATACGGAGTTGAGCTTTGGGGCTGTACTAAACCATCCAATTTATCTCGTATCCAACCCCTAGAATCCAAAAAGCTTCGTAAAATCCTCAATGCTCCTTATTATGTCACAAACAAACTCATCCATCATGATCTTAATATCCCATATGTTGATGATTTGGCCCAAACTGGATACCTATAGTTCCATGACAAGCTCCATACACACTTGAATCCGCTAGTCTCTCAACTTGCTTTCCATACTATTCCTTATAACTCTCCGAGGCGTCTGAAAAGAAGATGGCCTGGAGACCATCTACTATAGAACTTTATTGGAGTGCTACCGATGAGTAGTTTCTCCACAAGTGTTTTTCAAGTCATATTGTACATATTAGTATATTTACTTGCTATAATAGCATTATAGTTGTAAATATCAATAAATTAAATTTAAAAAAAAAAGTTATTTAAAAACATAGTTTTCTTATCCAAAGGTTAAAACTTTCTTCGGCCTTCTACATGTCTTCTTTAGAGCTGAATAGACAACACACCCATATAGACAAAGTTTTAAATATTTTTATATCTTGTCTATCCATTTCCAAAGAAGAACCTGCGGCTTGGGTCAAAATGTTGGCTTCTAATAAATACTATATTTATAGTATAATTATAATAATAATGTAATATGTTATTTATAGTTTATTCAAAGATTTTTTTAATATTCACTCGGACCATTTTCTTCCTCCCTGCCTAAAAAACACAACAAAAACTGTACTGACTGTATTGAATTAAACCAACTGTTGTGTAATGAGTTGATTTGGCCGAGATCACACTCAACCGCTAGATTGTTCGCTTAATTAAGGGTACCCACTTTATAAAGGCTTGTTGAGCCCTTGATGGATATGCAGATCCCAGATGGTGCATATTTTGTCGTTGATACATTAAATAATTTACTGCTGTCTAATTGAATTTATTTGATTTGAATCCATTAACTCCAGCTCAGCAGCTGAGCTCTCTACACACTTCCGGAAAGGCAAAAATATTGTACGATTACGCAACGAGGCTAACATTTGACGACGTTATATCCTTGATGGTGGCATGTACAAGTAGTCCACCTCATTCCCTATTAGTTTATACATTATTTCAAATGTTAATGTATTTCCTACTGCAGCGATAGATCGCCATACTTCTCCCAGGTTCCCTTTTAGAAAGATGCATTAACCTGAATTCTTTTCTTATCGCAATTCAACTCGAGCATTCCATGTCAGTTTACCTTTTCATTTCTTGTAACAGTAACTCTATACACTTTAGTAAGGATTCGTTTGGAATATATTCGTATGAATCGAACGCAATTAATAATGGTACATAGTAAAAGAAGGGATAGGGTATAAATAATAATAATAATTTGAATTGTCTATTAAATGCAATTATATTAATAAGATGTTTTACGGTTTTTTAAATAAAATTATCTTTTTCCATCGAACAACTTGATTTATTTTTTTTAAATAATAATTTTTTCTTAAGGCGAGTAATTCCATCACTCTTTGATAATAAAATTTAAACTCAACAATTCCTACAAGTGTTTTATTATTTGTTTTTTGAATATTTATAATCTCAATATCGAAAAAGGTCCATCGAGAAACAAAGCTGCAAAGAGTCATCTTGGATACAATTTCTGACTAAACTTAATAAATTTATCAAATATAAATTATCTGTTCATTTTATTATAAATACTGATTTAATCAATTTTTATTCTGTTTATTCAATATTTTTATTTTATGAATAACTCTGATCTCATGTTAGCCCATATTTTCGAGCCAAAATGTCGGTTTGTAGAAAGACAAAAGTTCGTTCTGAAATCAAAGCCATCTTATCAAGTAATGTTACTGAGAGATTACATTATAGATCATAAATTTAATTCAGTTAGGAATAAACTTTTAGAAAAAAATTTAAATTAACTGAGAATTATAAAATGTTATAACAAAACATGGAATGCACCTAAGTTATCTTTTATAATTTAAAAATAGCCTACTTAAAAGATTTATGTCGAAAAGTTTCAAACACAAAGTTGTATAATATAATGCCTGAAAACCTGGAAAGTTGCCGCCTTTAACCTTAACCGCAGGGCAGTGGGTCAAGCAATCATTGTGAGGATGCAAATGAAAGAGGCACAAAAGGTAAAAGGAAAAGAAAAAAAAACCGCAGGGCCAACAGTTCTGGGAAGGCCCCCCCCTAACTCCCCCCGGCATAACCACCTGTAATTACTTTAATTTATGCTCGCTCTCTACCTGTGTGCCTCTTCTTCTCTATTGGCCCAGATCTCAATTTGGCGAGTCGCCGCAGAACACATTATGGGGCTGCCTTGCAAAATATGGTAGTAAAAAAAACGGTTTACTGCCGGACTGGATTCCAAATACTAATACTACATGTATGCTTTTATATAAGCCCAAAAATATGTATATAATAATACTAAAACTCATACTACTTAAACCCATGATTGGTATTGGGTCCAGTACTTGATAGAGACTGTACTCTTTGTAAGACAACGGTTTTGCATGGAGGTTACTTATATCAGACAAAGATAAAATTTCAAAATATTTTTAAATTAAAGTAACGTTAGAGGGGTGTGACATGGTCGGGGGTGAAGTCAATTATTACACAAAGTAAGAATGACTCTTAGAATTGTCTAGTCAACTATTTTCCACTTAAATATAAATTAACCTTAAATCGCTTAGTTTCAAATTATGTTAGGTTTCATGAATATATTCTACAACTTATACCATCATTAGTTATTTAATATAATAATCCATAAATAATATAATTAAAATTTACGTTTAAAATGATTAATTCACATTTAACTTTTTAAAAATTATATTTACTTTATATATATATTTTAGAAATAAATAACGTGAGCCGAATAACTACTACTTTTGTTTTTACTAAACATGAATTCATCGAGTGCTAACATGATTAACCCACATTTTTAATAAATTATATATATATATATATATATATATATATTAATTAGTTTTAAACAATTTTAAAACATGAAAAAATTTATAGTGTTCCAAGGATTTACTACTATTTTTTGATATTGTCCGGGCATTGTTTATAACCATTAATCCCCAAGTGATCTATTAATTCGTAAATTTGAATATTTGTAGGCAATTATTAATTTATAATACCCACCTTAACAATGTTAAATTAAACAAAACGCGAGTATGAATCACTTGTTATCGTAAAATGTGGAACGATTGAATATTTCGAACGTCATCGGGTACTTGAAATCGTCATCGAAAACACACAGTCAATATTATATCAACTGCTAATTTTAATTAACTTTGAATAAGTATTATCCAACCGAAATTAATTTAATAATTAATTTAAATAATTCTCAATAAACAAATCATTATCTCGAGGAAATTGACTTCAATTATAATTAATTAAAAACATAAAAAAATTAATGTTACATAAAGAATCATTTACTTAATTTTGCTGAAGTAAATTTCTCCGAATCTTATTTTTATTTAAAGATTTATCACATTATTATTAATTTGTAATCATTAAATTACTATGCTCATAGTTTTTATTGGTGAAACGTCTTATAATTTTATTTAATTATTTATTTTCATTTTTACATAATTTTATACTCCTAACGCTAATCGGACGGAAAAGTTCGAGTCTTTTCGCCTATCCAGGAAAAATCAGGAATCTTTAAAGAGTATCTAGCGCCGCAAAGAGCCGGTACCACGGTTTGATGTCCCCTCCGAAGGACGGCGTAACCAAGGATTTTTAATCCATTTATAAAAATCCTAGAGCAGCAAACCCGCGATCTCTGGGTTGTTTGTTATACTGACCATTAGACTACAGATGGTACCATAAATTTTTGTATATCCAGTTTCTTTTTCATATGTTTTTTTTTTATTGGAATATCTACATAATAACTTACAAATTTTGACTTATTTTCAATAGTTGCAACATAACAACAATGTTAATTGTCTATATTTTTATCCCTTGTGTATTTATAATGAACATAAAAATTTAAATTAAATATAATCATCTATTTAATTGAATTAATTTCCATGAAAGAAACAAGAAGTAATATGAGGTATTACCCAGAAACGTCGGATATAAAAATCGATTCTTATTAACGACAAATAATAGAGGCGCGTGATGTTTACAGTTTTTTATTCAATTTTCAATAATTAAATTATCTTTATTTTGCAAAATGTCCATAAACGATGAGATGGAAATCAATGAACCCTGTGAAATGGCTGTTATAGCCAGCCAAGAAGCAATCTGTTAAAACAGCCACGGATCTCCTCGTCCTAACAACTATACCCCACTTATCCGAACACATAACGTCTGATTACCATATTACAAGATTGTCGGGCGTGACCGGGTGTAAGTGATTAACTTGTATTACAGTTTAGTTTTATAACTCCAAAGCGTAAGTTAAACGGATTCCATAAAATTAATAGAACTCCCAAGATGCGTGGAACGATGCTAGTTATATAGAGCTAAATCATTCCTGCACAACCGTTTTCTTAGAAACATTACAATCATCATATACCTACATATTTTTGAAGTGAAAACTCTTTAGCCGTGTTTGGTGATTTTTGGTAGGGGAAAACTTATGGGTTCGCTTCATCGACACGCTTGAGACTGGTGACAGCTAGCGGCCTGATCACGGGCTTGCTTTAATCAACTTTAGTTTAAAGGGTTGGATTTCATTGTTACAAGGATAATTATATTTATAATAGTTGTGCAATTCGTACTAGTAATAACTCGAAACATCAGGGTGACCCGTGGTCTAATGGTTTTGATAGCAACCTACTCAGCACAAGATCGTGGGTTCGGCGTTAGTAGTTGGGCTCGTTCAGCCTCTATAAAACTAGTAAAAACCTCTCTGCGCAACCGTTGTCATAGAAACAATACAGCCTCTACCATGTACTGAACCTAATATTCATTTATGTATTATTGTTTGTTTCTTATATTCGTGAAAGGGAGCGGAATAGCTCGGAGAGCTAATGCCGAAGGTTATTGTCATTAGATCCCACATAGACAATGTCGGATCTACTGGCACTCTTTCTGGTTCACTCAGCCCCTAAAAGTTAGGGGAAAACCTTTCGGCGCAATCGTTGACCCACAATTCATGGGATGTAGTTGTACGAGTTATCTATTCGTGAAAGGAGACCGAAGAATATGATTTGACCTCGACTCACGATTGTTAATTCATATCCGAGACATGCTATAGGGCTATTCCGAAATATAATTTAAATTATCAAGTTAATAATTATATCCTCTGAGGTAAATGTAAAAAACAAAAGGGGTAATTATTCTTTTATTTTTGTCTGTTATTCAGTGGCTTTTGTTATTTGTTAGAAGTTTATTAAGTGAATATTAAACAGGCTTAGTTGGTATGATTTATAGCGATATTGGAACATTATTCCGAACCGTGTTCTACCAAAGCCAGACTTGCGTGACCCTCAATCTCAGAGTAAATTGAATTCTCTAGAACTCTACACGAATCAGGATGATATATACGTCTTGTGACAAATTCCTGTACACACGTTAAAGATCCTTCTTCGTAAGGCAAACAAGAATAAGCCGTAATATACTTGTATTTAGTAATCTTCAAGCCACCTTTAATCTTGTAAAACAAAAATTAAGTATTCAATCATGAGGACTCCCGACAGAGGTGAAAACTCAAAACTTTGAAATAGCAGTTTCTTTTTTAAATTACTAAATCAATTAAAATCAGAATTATTTAAATTTATTTGTTAACTAGTACCTGACATCATACAGGCTCGGGACCCCCGTTTAACGTCCCTTCCGAAGGACGACATAACTAAAGATTTTTTATGTGGAGTAAGTAGCAACTCAGCACGCTACAGTCTGAGTTACCCTGGACAGTAAATAAAATAATAAATAATTAAATATAATTAGATTATTTTGCTCATTGGGCGTTTTTATCTTTTTCATTGTTCATTAGTTTTATAATTACTGGAATTGAATTAGAAATAAATGCATGTTTTCAGACAACCATAATTTTATTTTTCATATAATAAAATGATAAATCTTCCCACCTTAGCGAAGTTTTTATTGTTATTTGTTTATGTTGGAGTTTGTATTCTGTATTTTGTAACCTTTTATGGTGTTTATCCATTTTTATGGTTAATACACTTATAAGGTCAATACTTCCCTGGCTCTTTATGACCGACTATGCCATGATAGAGTTCGAACCTGGACACATTCGAACCTCCTCCTACTTTCCCCGCTAGTACTAACCGTTCTGTTATAACTAATCATGTAATAATGTCGAAATTGATTGCTACATTTTGTTTTCTCTCTCATTCGTGTATATGATCAGTTGAAGGATATTACTAAATGAACTCAGCCGGGTTGCCCATCGCACTGTGAAATAGTAATCTCCCTACAAACCGGTCATTTTCTGATCCGCTGTCTCTTCTGGTTAATATAGAGTTAATAATCAGTTATAAATTCACTGATTCGCATAGTAACTGGTACTTATAGTAACCGGTATTTTTTAAATTGTGCAATGTTGGAAAATTGATACTAGCACGGAAAGAAAAAAACCTTGCTTATATTCCCTATAAAGTTATCTCAGGTTTAAACCGTTATAGGTAACAAGTATTAATATAATCTGTTATTGATAAATTAGAATATTGATTACAATTATCTGATTCATTTTTATTTTTATTATTTAGGTTCAAATTACTTTTTTCTTAAATTACATTAATTATAGCCATCTATAATGCCAGACTCCACGTTCTGGAAGACACAACTTAGTTATAATTATTTAAATACATAAATTACTAAATTTTATTTTATTTTATAAACTGTTTTAATCCGTTTTATTGACAATATTTGCAATTATTAACACAAAACTATACAATAAAACAGAAAGAGTACAGTTTTTTTTATTTAAAAAAGAAATAAACGATCTAGTAAAAATGTATTTTTATTATTTACCATGTATCATTTTAATTTGTCGGTATCTTGTATATTTAGCCCTGAAGAAAATCTGCAATGTGGATTGAAACGCTGGCTTTTCAATAAACAGTTGTCCCAATATAAGAGAATTCTTTTTTACCTCCACCCCGACAATTTTCTTCCTCATATACATTAGGTCAACTAATATTATTAAAAATATATATAAGGAGATTTCTTATTTATAAAACTTCTCCTGGCTTTTGTAAGAAATATATTTTCTCATAGCAAAATAGTATAGGAGATACTGGTGGAAAAATCTACGATCCATGACTAAATACACACCGAGACCCGCAATAGGAATACATTCAAATGAGATAAAGGATTTAAATTACAGGTCTAATTAACTTTTATGACCATTCTAATAATGACATCCGAGCTCGGCCAATTAGAAAGCATCACGTGAGGAAGTAATAAAGGTTGGAATAGTAAATGATAATTATTTTTAATAAAAAGTTATTATATAAAACTGTTCCTTATTCGTCACTCTGGTGTGACTTGAGTTACAGGAATCAATAGCTAAAATCACTGGTGCTTAAAAAGTAACGATTACTTATTTAAATAACCCGTTCCGAAGAACTAGGCAGTGTAAACAATAATTATCCAGGTACAAAGGAGCGAACAGTTCCTCACAAGATTTATGGAAATCACAAACGAGTTCAAGCAACTCAAAAATTAACGGAAGAAACAGCCATGACTAAATACACGCTAAGACTCGAGGGGGGAGTACATTTAAATGAGATAAAATATTTAAATTGCCCTTCTAATTAACTTTTATGACTACTTTAATGACGACATCGATGCTCGAGCAATTAGAAAGAACGATGTGAGGTTGTGATAATGACTGTGGAGTTTAGCGGCGAATATGAATTATCATGAAGCCTGTTAGGGCGCCAAAAATTTTTATTTTTTAAATAAAGAAATTATCATTTTTTAATTGTTTCTATACTAATTCGGCCAATAAAATGAGATATGAAATTAATATTATTATGTAATATTCTTGTTTATAACTATTGATTGATAGTGGCTTCAAAATTATATTTAATAATTAGCAAAATTTCTAAATGCAGTTCTATGAGTTGCTTTTCAGTCTCATAGAATATTTAAATATTTTTTCCTGAACAATAAGCAAAGACGTGTTAATTGACTAAATAAAATGAATTGAAAAAATTAAAATGTTAAAAAAACTTGATTTTTTCTCAGTACTAGAGATAGTTGTATTAAATATTAAAACAAAGCTATATAATGATTTATTATAGTTTTTTGGTAAATTAATAAAATGTATCAATTTGCAATCTAACTTGAAAAATAGTATTTACAATAAAGTTTACTTACCGAGATCTCCACAGTAACTTTTCTCTCTTAGTGAGTTGTTTGAATCTGCAAAAGGAAAAAAGAAAATCAAATTTTTGATTAGCTTAAATTGATTCATAATTAATAATAATTAATAAATAATCTCTTCAAAATAAAAAAATTAAAACAACTAACTAATAAATTATAAAAAATATTCATAATTAAGATTAATTATATAATAAAAATTAACTCAATCAAGAGAAATCAAGTATAGAAATAAATATATTTTTTACTTAAACTAAAAGTAAATTATACTTCGAAAATTTTCTACCTTCACAAGTTTTGCAGATCTATTTCTAATTATTAATGATTCTTTTATATATTGTTTGATTTCTTATTAAATAACTGTTAATAATGTTTTATTTTTAAAAAAGTCCTTAATCAATTATAGAATTACCGGATGCCTTAAAAATTCGAATAACATAAACGTGACTCATTATGTACTTTAGTACAAGTATGAGTTTCCAGAACTCTAATAAAATAAATACTCAAAAGCTGTTACGTTCTTATTTATTACCTAAAAATATCGTTGCACGTAACAACTAATTTTGATTATTACATCAAGCAATGAAGTAGGTGTAATGAATAAGTATAATCATTTTACAATAAAAATTAAACGCAATTATAAAGAGTAATAAGATCGAAAATTAAGATTACTTTGATTATTATGACTTTAAGTATTCTATAATCTTATAACTATTTTTTTAATTATAAAAGTTTTTATTGGGAATTTTTTTTATAATAAAAGAAAATAGGTTAATGGTTAATTTAACACAGTAACACGTAGGCAAGCTGCCTTCGAATTTTACAGACACTATCTCGTAAGAAGTCAATCAATAGACACTTGTCCGTTCCATCACGTCCAAAACCGTAACGGATTGTTCACAAAGGACAGAAGAATTTATAACTCAATCAGAGGAAACTAGCATGGAGTCAGAATATTGCCTCAGCGCTCGAGGCGAAATAGAAGCTGATAATAATCACCTAGTAATTAATAGATCGCCAAGTCAGTCCTGGTATCGCTTAATCATCAACATCTCTTATAATATATAGTATGTATTAAATATAATGGTGTATTTATTCATAAATAATCAAATGATAGTAGTAAAAGAACGATTTGTAGTATAAATGCGGGTATTTCGCAAGGGGGTATGCACAAACCACTGTTATACAATACATACACAGTAGGGTTTTATATGTATATAACCTTTATAAGAATAAGTGTTTTTCTTACATAAATGTTTTAAAATATCTATATCATAGAAAATCCTTATCTATGTAATGTTTTATTAAACCGTACAAATGAAATTTTGTAATTATTGCCAGTAATTTCTCATCCAAAAAAAATAATTTTATTTTATTTTTTCACTTCATTTTTATTAAAATATAAGTTTATTTTATCTATAATGTAATCTATAAAGAATTTTTGTAAAAATAAAGAGATAATTAATTAAATATCGGAAGATTAATAAACTTTTTCTGTTTTAAACTGCACTAATGTATAAATCCTTTGTTATAAACTTGTTTAAAATTTTTACGTATTTATTTTTTTACATTAATGTTTGTTATAATAAAGCGTAAATTTCTTCCTTTAGTTATATTAATTAATACTGTTAATTAAAATAAATAATTATGCATTTAAGTCAACGAGAATTTTATGTTAGCCAAAGGTTATTTCACAGCAACGAAAGTTATAAATTGAAGAAACATAAATATGACTCTAGATATATTTTAAATTATTTTTACGTTACACAGTTTCGTTCTGATAATTTCGAGATTATTCTGGGCACAAGATCTTTATAGCGTGTTTTTAAACTGTTTAAATAAATATTTATTTGAAGAGAAAGCGAATTCTAGATCTTTAATAAATTCTGAGACCTATCACTTCAGTGTTCATCGTGGCCAAAATATAATTTACGATTTAACTTCGTACGTGACTAAAAGTTTAATATAATGAATATTTATAAGGACTTCTCTCTCTCTCTCTCTCTCTCTATATATATATATATATATATATATATATATATATATATATATATATATATATATATATACATATAGAGATATATATATATATATACATATACACGACTATATATGTACATATATAGTCGTGAGTCAGAAGATATTGTCTTAGGCGACGAGATGTGGTCAGTTGCCTCGGCCAATGACTGTACATTCGGTCCCTTTGAAGTCGTATCCATCACCATCTGACTTCTGGCCATCCCACAGTGTCTGCTACTGTCTGCTGTATTATAGTCCCTATGTATGTTTATTTATTTCTTTTTATGTAAATAAATATGTACAAATATAATTAACATTTATGTTATGTTTGGGGTTTAACGTCTGAAGATAGATGAGACCCTTATATACACTCTATATTTAATAATGTTCATTTAAATATATATGCTCCTAGCGAAAATCATTAAAAGATATTCTAAAATGTTATATTTAAGTTAGTAGATACATTTAAAACAGTGCATCAGGTTTTGATTTAATTTTTGTTTGCCCTTTTTAATTTAAAAAAAAAATATTTGTGTTAAAATTCTCTGTAAATAATTATATTATATTTTTCTAACAGAGCTTAACCACGTTATCAAGATGTATAAAACATCATGGTAGTTAAATTAAATGAAAAATGTATTATGATTTACATCTTACATAGAAGTGTAGCAATATTTATTTAACGCATATTTCTTTAGTAAAATTATATGAATAAATAAGAAATATTATATGTTACAATATTGCACAATAACCACTGATAAAGCATTACATTGCATATTTACTTAAGAAAGATAAATGGAATAGAGAATAAAAAAAAAACAAAAACTGTACCACTACAACCCATAAATATTGATTTTGCTAAAGAGGAAAAGGTAATGGATGTAATGCAGGATAGTGTCCTGTATTTTATGATTAATAAACGCGAATTATTCTTTAAATTAATTAATTCTTAACAATTACTTTCAGGGATTATCTCTGGAATTTTTAATTAAGAAGGGCAGCAGCCTTTCTTATAAATAGAGAGAAAATGTTAAAAATAATAAATAAATAAAATGTACCACGATCCTTGATGGTAGGGAAATACTGCTTCCAAGCAGTATTGTGCATGGGGATTATTTTACTGAGACTTTTGCCAACCGGCTAATTTTTCCTCCCAATTAATGGTACCCACTTTAAAGAGGCTGGGTGAGCCACTGGAATTTGCAAATAATTTATCAGACTTAGATATCAGTAGCCCAAAATTATACTTACTGAGCTAACCAATTGCCCAATACATTAGGGAGACATAAGTTGAGGCTTATTGTTAATTAGGATTTTTTCTTTATTAGCAAACTCCTCATATCTAAAGTTGAAACTCTTTCAGGAATGAAAACTCCTTATTTAAGTACTAAAAATATTCTTGATTAATAAAGATATAAAAGTTGTAGCTTATAAACAATTATTTCGTCCTGTTTGCCTCTTAATCTTCGGTATCCTTTCTCCAAACAAAGGACCTCCGAAAGAACGAAGAAAGCCGATTCCTTGTTACTTCGTGATAATAGAATATTCACGGAGGGCGGTAGATTCCCTCTGAAGTCTCGGCAGTAAATATTATTCCTCTTTTATTCCATGAGGGGGAGATTTATTAATTAAGAAGAAGTTATTATTAATGAAAAGCGGTGATGAAGCGTCACGATCGAAAACAGATGAGCAAGGCTCGCTCATGCAACAAAAAACCTTTCCTCTCTCACGGCAAGCCGTGCTCCTCAAACGATCTATATCCCAACGATCTTAACTGTACCTGTGGAGTTACTCGGGATGTCTGCACCTCTTTAGGCAGATATGTACATACACACAAAACAGGCAAATATATATATATATATATATATATATATATATATATATATATATATATATATATATAATATTTTCATCCGTTTCCTTTTTAATATTGTCGACAATAAAAATAATCGTGTTTTTAGTAAGAAACAGAATAAAAATACATGCAATATAATATTGCACAAAAACCAGTAATTTAATGGATTATTTGTAATAGAGAATAAAACAATTGTACAGTTCTCTGCTATGTAGTGAACCTACAATCTTTCATGGGTTGTAGTGGTACAATTTTTTTTTTTTAATGATGAAATAAACCAATCTTATCACTTTTTTTAATTTAAAACTTATTGTGACTGAACTCGAAGCGACTACCTGTGTTACATGTTTAAGTATGAGGTTAGCATAATTTGAATTTTTTTCCTTAAATATTTCATTTCTGACTCTTTGTTGCTCCTCCTCCGATTTGGATTTCTTTATCTCGAAATGAGTTGTATTGTAAATTAAAATTTTAATTGTAGAATATAGACCAGAATAGAATACTGACCGAGGCGTAGGTGGGAGGATTACATTAAGACTGATCTGGGGGATTTGAGTTTGGGTCGTGATCCGTGGACAAAAATTCGTAAGTTGAGATTTGTGGTATCGGCATGGACCCTTCGGGTTCGCTATTCATTATTATTATTATTATTAAATAGAACGGTAGGTCATGTTAAAAGACTATTTGACTGAAGAATTTCACGGATTGACCATAGCCTTCAACCATATTCTATCAAAGGCGGAACATACGTTGAATCAAAACAGAGCGACAACCGTCGGAGGGGACCTAAATGCTCTCCGACACACACACAGACAGAGGGAACGACTCCGTCCGTTTTTTCTTCATAAAAGGAAGCCGTAATGACCGAGCTAAGATTAATCACAGCGCCTCCTGTATTAGAGCTATTATTTAAAGTAACTTTTCATTTCTGTAGCGCGCCTAGCCTCGACTTCTTTGAGCGTCACCGCCATCATTAGGAAGGCGGAGAAAAAACCGCCTTTAACTCCTCTCTCGGGATAATACGAATTTGAGGCATGTGGAGTTCTTGGAGGTTATGGCGCCTCTTTGGGTTCCCTCAGAGGGCGATTAGAATTGTAAATCGTTTGTTTCTATGAGTCGGGAATTTTATTTTTTTGTACCAACTTCTTTCATTATTGACGAAAGGGACATCGTTAACCGTCATTTCGCCTTCTTTTTACTTTTCTTTTCTTTTATAGGAAGAATACGAAATTACTTGGTGACGGAAGGGTTCTTCGTATGGTAGAATATTATAGATTCGGTTGTTTATTTAACGTCACTTTATGCAGCTATGGCTAATCGGACGATGCTACAGTGGGAGCTCTAATTTTGCCTACAAAGGTTTAATTAGGATGGCCTAGGCACGTGTTCATCCTCAATGCAATCGTCCCGCCAACGGTACGGTCTATTGCAAGTTCACAAAATCGTTGTTCGTATGGTTAAATAATTAAATTAAATGGTTTTCATATGTTTCAGTTCGGAATTTCCAAAATTGGAAGAACTATTCGTAAGCCTATGATGTTAGTCATAATAATAACATCGTTGTACTCAATTATCAAGATAAAATAAACCAATTTTAATTACAAATTTAATTAAAAAGATATTAAAATTAAATGCTTATATTATTATATATCCAGCACAAATACTTAGCTACTATATATGTAGTTCCTATATATATATATATATATTCAAACATGGTTTAAACACTATGACGTGTTATTATTATATTGAACATTTTGAAGAATTAAATATCTGATTAGGTATTAAATATCTGAATTAAATAGATGAGGTATTATTATAAATTACGAGATAATTATTATTTTATATACCTTATAATTTTGACAATCATCAAAACATTTTCGTATATCACTAATCATTGAAGATATTTCATCATCAGTGACAGAGCATTATAGATTTGAAGAATTAAGTTTGACGTACGAGAGCACTTGAACCGTAACGTGTTAACTGATTGACTACTTCTGTAGATCGTTTTAAGGAAACATTTATTGCTTAATTTTAATTTATATTATATTTTTTATAGATATTGTGCCTGTTAAAACAGTTAAATATGTATACAAGGAAAGACATCCGTCTGTATGTAATGTTACGAAAGTTAAAAAATAAATAAATGTATGTAATAATAAAATAAAAAACTATTTACGAACTTATAAAGTAAATAAAATCTGTTTAAGTTAGAGAAATGTTTGTTTACTGACATAAAGGGATGAAGCATTAATGTTAGGGTTGAAGCAGTACTTCAACACCTGATCATAATAACACTTCCTGATACCCTTCCTCTGGCACGTGACCAAAACCATTCAACCCCAAACAATCCGTCCATCCCCTACCTAGCTAATACCCTTCAATTAACACTTATAAATTATATAAGTAAATGTATATGTAAGGTATATAAAAGAGCAAATAATATATAATTAGTTCATTTTAAAAGCTTCACAGAACTAAAATACTTTTCTAGAAAACTTCCTGGTTGCGAATTTGGGGTGAATTTATGGTTTTGAAAGTATTTTAATCCAGTCTTTTTTATTTATTCATTCTAAATGCCAGTGAGACCATTAGCTCGTCGGAATAGGGTTTTTGGGAACTGCAATTAAATTGGGATATATATATTCTTAAAGCTCTCTCCTTGAAGGCGAGATCTACTTTAGTAATAATGTTTCGAAGAATTTTAAATTAACTAAATATCTAGTTGTATGTTGCGTTTATGTATTTTTATTATAAAGTATTACAAGTCGTAGTGGTACAATTTTTTGGGTATCAGTTACGCAGGTTGTCTCATCGAGTTAAATCACTGCAATTTTTGAATTTTTATTTATTTCTTTTTTTAATAGCATTCTCAAAAATGATAATTTGATTACTGATTTAATACAGCGACAATTACTAACTCTGTATAGAATAAAGAACCGACTTACACATACTGTTTGTGTTATATTATCATCGTATACTTCGAAACGTTATAACTAACGCGTTAGTTGAAATGTTCATTTCTTGATGAAATGATTACTGAAGTATAAACATTTCCAATAATACATTTTTTTTTCATACTTATACTCACGATTTTTTTTCGGGAATATTTAAAGGGAAATGAATAAAAAAAACTCAACTTGAAGCGACATCCTGCGTAACTGATCCCAAAATAATTGATAAATTTGATCTCTGTTTGGAAAATATCTTCTTTTTGTCCTGTAACTTTCTTAAAGAGAATTATCGTCATTAATTATTTAATTTAATGACGCTAATAAGTTCTGTTATCTGCGAAATTCGGGAACTCTTATACTAAGGCTGCTATCAGACTCCAGAAAGGACTGGGAGCAGAAGACACGGAGAAGAAGGACCTTTTTAAGAATCCTTCCAATTAGCGGTCGGTTCCCACAGCTATAACCCCCTCCAGTAACAGCCATATCCTTTATTAATTTATAAATCCTCCGGAGACTCGAGTATTACTTCTAGAGACGGCCGCCCTAGCGGAGGAATGCGCTCCCGGAGCGCGGTGAGATCAAAGCCTCCGTATCATAGGCTGCAGCTCAGTTTGCATACGCCCTACTTTCCTCGTCCTTAAACTGTTATAAATTCCTTCCCGATCCTTGTGAAATGTCGCAACAGGTGCCAGAGGTTGGAGCGAGCATTCCGTTCGGCTCTCGTATAGGCCATTACTAATCATTCCAGTTTTATCTCGCCAGTCGGCAATTAATATTTTAAACTCCTCGCGTCATTTCAGCAAACTCGCCACGGCCTCATTAATCGGAGTAATTGTTTTATAATTTCGCAATAAATCTGCTAATGCCTGTGATGAGACCCGTGCTAATTAATGTTCCCCTTTTATTTTTTATTGTTATTACTATTACAATGGCATTGCCGATCGAATGAAGTAATAACATTATATTAATCGATTTTCCGCCTTTAACGAAAGCTATTACGCATATATGTAAATCCATATTAACACTTTACAGTAGGTCAATAGTATAGATGGAAAATATGATTCTGTAATAAAAAAAAATTGTTAATTATCACAATTATATTGTCATATTTCCTCATATAGTATATCTTTAATTAAATAATAATAACTAATATACATATAATTATATATAAAATTACGTTAGACAGACAAGGCTATAAAGCACCTTATTATGAAATAAAAATCAATTGTTAAAATAACAATTTCTTTATTGTTATTAATTATCTAATAATAATAAAAGTCTATATTCATTCTGGGAAAACCCCCTTCAGAATAACAATAATAATAATTATGAACATTATTTTCTTAGAGTAAAATACCATTACAAATTGATTTAGCTCCAAATGCCAAATTAAAATATAGATAAATTGTATAAATAAGATTAATTAATAATAGAATGGAAAATATTTTTTAAAGGGATTTAAAACGAACGAAATATTTTGTTCTTTGCCAGTCAAATCTAGAACAAATCACCTATTACTTGCCTAAGAAACAATACAGTCTCTACCACTTAAAGAACGCAAGACTCTTCATAAGTTGTAGTGGTACATTTGTTTTTCCTAGTATAATAATGAATAGTCTATGGTTATACGGTAAACTAAGGAGTAAATCCATTTTATGGTATAAAAAATACTTGTTAGTTTTAGCTAGTTGAATTAAATTATTTAAAAAAAAAAACTTTAAATATTAAATGGTCTATTGTTCATATCAGCTGTTAAAGCTATTTTAATATTTTTCATATTTCTTTTCCCTTTTTTAAAATCTTTTTTTATATATGACATTCTTCTCTAAGTAATATTAAATTATTAAAATAAAAAATAATATACGACAAAAAAGACAAGCTACCCCGGCGGTCTACTTCAATCAGAGATGGCCGTGCCTCTGTGACAGGCCGGATAAATGGATCTTGTGCAGAGAAAGCGTATTTTTCTAATGGTGTAGGGCGGCACACTGCTAATGCGAGGAATGACATTTGCGTACGCATTAATCACCACATGCGCACATATTTAGGTAAAGCGTGGAACCCGGGTGACATTTCCACTTTGCCGAGCGCGCAAAATGGACACGAAACCCTGACATGCTTTCGACTCTAGGAGTCGCAAGGTAGGTTTGAAAGTATAATTGAGTTATAATCTCAATTGTGAATATAATTGAAATAATTCACTTAAGAGAATAAAAATGTTACGCAAATTAATCAAACCAACTTTATTAAAAATATGTAGATTGTTCGAGGTAGTGACACTAAGAAAGTTTTTTTTTTTTTCATTTACGTATTGGAATTTACAACTGTATTGTTATAATTGATACAAATAAATATAACGAATGATACATAAAATCTTGAGAAAAAGACTAGTAGAGAAACAACCAACTGATAGTACTCAAATAACAAATCCAACTTAGAAGTTCACGAGCCCATCTTCTTTTCAGACATCTAGGAGGACTGTCGGGAATTAAAGAGTTAGGTTTGTAAATAGTAGGTATGAGTGGGAATAAAATTTGTCATGAAAGGATTGATATCGGTTTCGGGCTTAAAACTAATGAGACATTGAGGTCATTATGGATGAATTCACCAGTAACAAAGTAAGAAGCATTGAGGATATTATGAAGGATTGGATACGAGAGGAAATCGATGGCTTCGTGAACCCCATATTAAGTACAAATAGGTCTTATAATAGTCATGAATATGAGTCTTTTATAATAATTGGGAGCTTAGAGCGTTTGTCTAGTAAGTGATGAAGTACCCTGAAACGGCGAGCAGTTTCTTGTCCTATCAGTCTGGAATTTTATTTGTTTGCTTTTATCTTAATGGCAGATAAGTCTACAAATCTCGTAGGTAGGCGTAGTAATAAGTATTAAGCAATTGTACCAAGAAATGAAATTTTAGAAAAAATACCCTTCAAACTGATTTTTTACATTATCCTTTAAATCAGTAATTGGTTCTAATGAATTTGTAATGATTTTATCTCGCTCAAGAGTGTTATCAGACACAAATAAAGGTCGATTTTAGCTATTAGTTCAACATATCAACATAGACATAGGATGAGATAATGTTTACACGTGTATAGAGAAAACAGCTCGTGCCCAGAGGCCAGACAACGACATATGTCACGCGTATGTTTACTCCGTATCTCCTTAAACTCTCGAGAAAATGGGGCATCTCTTTCGGTGTATTCGAAATCGTGATATTTAGGTAAAACCATCCAAAGTTCGTTTACTCTTCGCTTTTAATTAATTAATCAATTTCTAAAAGCAAACCAATTGAATTTAAAAAAATATGTCAGCGATAACGTTATGATTAGGTGTTTAACTGAATCTTAAAAAAACTGAATTTTATAACGGAAAAAAAAATCCATACATCGTGCAGGGTATGCAGTTCACTATATGGTAGGGACTACCCTGAATTTAAAACAACGTTTGTGCAAGGAGGTTATTTTCAAGATCACGCTTAAACCACCAGAGTTTAGTACTGAGATATGACGTCTCCTCTTCTTAACCGAGTTCATATAACTTATTAAACATAAACAATGTATACAATACTTTTCTAGTTTAGTATTAGTATATTAAATGGTATTAATGTTTATTAAATAGATTAAATTAAAATTATAATTTTCAATATATAATATTTATTTTCAATCTTTCCACGAGAATCCCTTAGGGGAGGTTTAAACAAAAGAAGATCGAAAATACAATATGTATAACTTCTGAAATAAATATTTTTATTATTTTCCAATTAACTGTTCGATATATAATATTATAGTAAATTTTTACTGCACGCTAAATGTAAAACAGTTTCGGAGTGAAATAATTTTATTTTGTTAATAATTAAAAGGCTGTTAAAGTGGAATGTTTTGTCTCACGAAATATTAGAATAGGGCGTACATATTGGAATCAAATCGAAATGCTTGAATGAGATACATTCTATTTTTTCTTTTAACATTTAATAATTGTGTTATATTTTGTGTAACGGTTTAAAGATGCCAGGAACAGTGACTTTGTGATTTGCCAATTTTTTAAAATATGTAAATATTTAAACATTAAAAAAAAACAATTAACTAATCAAGCAGTATAAAACGCCAAGCAAAACGTACTTTCTCGATCAGTTCTAAGGCAACACAGATAAACTATTGCATTATTAAAAACTGTTTTGTATAATAGAAATAAATATATATGCTAGAGATATATTAAATACGAATTCTCAATATATGATATCACTTGTAATAAAATCTTATAGTTGCTTAATTATTCTAGTAATTTTATTCTTAACCTTTGAATACGTTTGCGTCATTATAACTGAATCATGGTGTGAATTCCATTCAGCAAAGTAATAATCCTGATCACCTTCCTGGTATCATTTGATATAATATATCATCTGTTATTTATTTATTTTTTTCTCTGTTCCAATATTTACATTCGCATTAGATATTTACACATCCTATCAAACCACCGGTCTAAATTGACTTAACTTTATTAAAACTTCAGCAAGGAAAATTCAATTGAAAAATGATAGGTAGTTCAATCCAGCCGTTGAGCGCTGAGTTGCTGTGGTGAAGGTCTCGGGTTCGAAACCGGCTATGGCAAATAATTTATTTATTTAATCTGTTAACAGCAGGGGGAGGACGTTGTGGTGTCTATAGACCTTCCCTGGGCTCACCCAGCCTCTACAAAGGGGATATTCTTAATTGAGGGAAGGACTTGGCGGGATAGCGCTATCTAAGACAAATCACGGTAATTATTCGCTTCGAATTGAGTCACAAGTTTTAATTTTTTAATTCGGTTCCCTTTTAATATTTTCCAAAAATAAAGGTTATCATGAGCTTTAGTATGGAAAAGAGAGAATGCAATAATGAGAAATGTGCATAGTTCGATAATAATTTTATCTAGAAATGAACGCTTCAACAAACATATATCATCTATGCTTCGAAATTTTAGTTGAAATTTATATTTCTTCATGAAATGATTATCGAAATTGACTTATTACCCATAATTACATTCTCTTTTCCATAATAAAGATCACGATAATTTGTGTTTTGGGGAAATATTAAAAGGGAAAATGAAAAGTTAAAACTTGAAGTGGAATAATTTACAATGTAATTATTACTCGTATCCTAG
This sequence comes from Troilus luridus, assembly GCA_964056705.1. NCBI lineage: Eukaryota > Metazoa > Arthropoda > Insecta > Hemiptera > Pentatomidae > Troilus > Troilus luridus. Next base: position 20,211,324 of record OZ057417.1, read on the forward strand.
CTAACGCAAAACCGCCAGGTCTGTCCCCCAATTAAGAATACACTTCACAGAAGATGGGTGAACTCCAGGAGGGTCATGTATTTTTGGAAAATAATAAAAGTGAAACGATTAAACAGTTAAGAGTTGTAACTCAGCTCGAAGCGACAACCTGCGGAACAAATACCCAAACCACGTTCCTAGTCAACCGCTGTCCTAGAGACAGTAAAGCCTTTAATACGTACTGAACCCAAGAACTTTTATAGGTTGTAGTGGTACATTTTTTTATATAAACCGGTACCTCAACAACCCGTGAAGGATCTGGGGTTTAGTAGATGGTAGAGACCGAATTGTCTCTTGGGGAACGGTTATGCAAAGAGGTGATTTGCCCTGTATCTCGCTCAACCTCCAGATTTGATTCACTTTAATTTTGGTACCCACTTTATAGAGGGTGCAAGATCCCAAGCATTCATCTCCAGCTGCAAACAGATTAAATGCAAGTCTTTCCTGCACCGGGATTTGAACCCCTTCGGCATGGCAACTCAGCTTGCTCCGTTTTCTTTTTTATAATAAATGTAAAAATCCTCCGATAAAGGAATAATCTTTTCTTATACAGGAAAGTAAAAAAAAAACAGATGGTAATTGCACACCGGCGCCTCTCGCGTTCATATTTCGGTTTCCTAAAGGTAAATTAAATTCCCGGCAAATGGTTTTGCTATGTAAAGACAAGAGTTTTACGACCAATTAAAATAACAATCTAATCATAGGAAGGAGAATATGGGAGCCATTTCTTCTTCGTTAATTAGCGAGCTTCTTGCTGTTAGGGCCGGCTCTCCGAGTGGCGAGGGTACGGTACGGTCGTTGCACTTGCTGATAAGTACCGCAAGTACTAAGGAACTTAACGATAACCGTTAATAATTATATAACTATAAAAATATATATTTTTAATTAGTTTTATAAACAAATATAGGGAAGAAAAGGACAAGAAAATCTAAAATAATGATAAACAGTTTATTAGAAACCGACGCTGCAGTTCTTTTTCAGGGCTTGTGATGTAGGTCATAAGTAAACGCCAATTTAAGTATTTATAGGGTCTATTAATAATTATCTAAGATAAATATAAATTGTGATAGACCCTCAGTACTCTAACTCAAAGAAATGTGTAATGAAGAATGAATGAAGAATAATAAAAAAAACATACATGTAAAATTAAAGTTATCTATCTGTTTATTTAATTTAATTATATGCCAAATCGACAAATTATATATTCCATTATACTATGTTTAGTAAACATTCACAAGCTTATCTATTATTTTAAATAATATTGTGTATAAGGCGTAAAACGAGGATAACTAAGAATTTCAAAAAATTGAATTTTTCACATTTTTCGATAGTTTAAGTTTCCTAAACTTCAGGTCAGAACCGGATAAAATCGTGACAGATAAGGCGGAAAGGTGTAGTGTTACACAAAATTGCTCAGCTAAATCAGCTACAATTTTTTTTCGTTTCATTAAAAAATAAATAAATCACTCTCATAAATGGTACATAGTACTATTATAGGCTCAGCCGCATGACTTTTCCCGAATTATTGAGACTGAGTGAGCCCCGAAAGCGCCTGTAGATTCGATAGGATAAATCTATGGTTGTTAACAGGCAATTGATAATTTATCTATCACAGGAGTATTCGATCCAGCAATTTTCAGTACATCAACTCATTGCTCTACACACTAAATATATAACTATGCAAAGTATTATGCTAATCGAACGATGACGTCACAACTCATGGATTAAACCAACTAAATAACTAATAACATTGGACAACTTTATTAACAAAATATAAAGCCTTGAGAAAAATCTAAAAATTTCTTAATTTTCGCACTTTCACGGGACATTTTCTCTTTTTAATGGTACAATTTTTTACTTTCTAGCATTTATAGATGCGAAGTAATGAAAGTTTAAAAATTACACCAACTGCATCTTTAAGTTTTCATGTCCTAACTCCCTGAGAAGTAGAATCGTAATTGTAGGTTGTAAAAAATGTTTTTAACCACATGTTAATATAATTTTATTTATCAGTTAGAAAAATTAAATTAAAAAACACAGGCAACATGAATAAAAAACTGCTTATAACTTAATTTCTTATCACATATTAAAATTCTTCACGACTGCATGTTTAAATTATTTTGGGGGGGGGATTATAATAACATGGTATTACTGATAGGCAGATACAGGCTGATAATAAAATCAATTTGATAAGAGACTATCCCTTGATCTGGGCGGAACCAGGGGGTTACAAAAAAAGATGTCTGATCGTCGGCAAACAACCCTTCTCCGAGGCCACCCCCATCAATTTACTGCCTGTCAATTGACTACCGTTTAATGGTAATTACAGGCCGATAACTGTCGCTGTTAGTTATCAGGCAGTTAACTGACAAAACTGCCAGTTTTTTATATCGTTCTATTATGGATCGTCTCCCTTAATCGTAAGCGATTGCTGAGTTCTAGCCATTTCGTGATTTTTAATACAACATTCTTTATTTTGGAAAATATAAACTACACTATGCTTATATTTCATATGTACATTACGATGTATTTTTTATCATATTTTAATCTCCAACATTATCTATTATGTTTCCTTAAATGTACACAAGCGTAATAAACATTGGGATAGTTACCAATTAAACGAAATAATGTTCGGTGATAATAAATAATTATTCAATTTTCTGAATTGTAGTTAATGTTATTTTTTTCTCTTCTTTTTTCTGTTTTAAGCATGTATAATTTGAATAATCTTGCCGAGTCATGATTGTAAACAAGATTTAAACGATTTATTCGATTAATTTCGAGTAAATAAAACAATCGAAAAATTAAATAATATTTTTTAAATAAAAATATAATTAATTGTGTCCGATTCGATATTAAATTATAATGGTAATTATTCATTTTGATAATGGTTTTAACCCTAGTATATTTCAAAAGCATATTTACTAAGGCTTCATATAAAAATTATATATATATATTAAAAACTAATTAAATAAATTCAATTTTAAAAACATTATATACTAATGGCTACGGACTAAATACTATTTGGACCGAAATGAGAGCAAGATCTGTGTTTTTTTAAAAATTAAGTGTTATTTCAGATGTATTAAAATTCTTACTAAATAAACTATGAATGAACATATAAAACTACATATATTTATAAAATATATTGACGATATATATTAATATATATAATATTTACATGAAATATGAAGGCGTTGTACCACCGATAACAAAAACACCAGTTGAACGCCCAGGACATTGTGTTTATTACAACATAATTGCTTGAACAAGGACAACCTTCCGTGACACCTTCCAGAGACCAATTAGTGTTACAGTAAAAGTAGCAACTACTTTCATTATTTATTAATAAACTTATTATTAATAGTAACGATAATATTTTTATTATCGAGTAATACCGTTCTGCCACCATCTTATCTTTACGTACTAAGTCCAAAAATTTTACAAGTCCATCTCAAGTGGAGCCCTTTGTCCAAATATATATTCATTAAATTTTGTACACATCTGTTATTCTTAAGGGACCTGGACCCCAGAATAAAATTATTTTTATATTCTATTTTAATTTCAAAAAATAACAAAGTGATTCCAAATTTTTGTTTTCACTTCACTCGGCAGCACACATGACTGCCTATTTTTTTTCCAAGTTTCACTTCCTGATTCTTGGAGTATATCCATTAAGTTGTGAACAGCGGTACACCCACCTAGCTGAAGAAGCAGCTACAGGGAGTCGCCATGATCCGCGCGTGTTTTGTCATCTCTCGTCCCGAAAAGGACAGCACCGTTCTATTTCTCGGAAACGACTCGTTTGATTTCTCTTTAGCAAATGGAGTAAAGCAGGAGAGAGAGATAGAGAGAGAAGAAAAAAAATGATAATTATTCTTAGCGTGTAACCAGTCTCTCCATATTAAATGGCATCGGCTAGGACTGTGGATGGGGTTCTCATGAGAATGCAGCGTGTATAGCCAGCTCCCCTGCTTCGTTAAAATATCACCGATCCAACCTCATTTCTTTAATAAATAGTTTGTCACTAGCCTATTTGATTTTAGTGCACGTACACGAGGAGAATGTACTTCTAGGATCTAGATCGGCTGAGAGGAAGTGAGCCTTGCGCAATGCCTGCCATAAGTCACGTCTCAAAGATAAATATCTCTAATATTATTGAAAATTTGCTCTCAATTATCGAAATTTTTATTATTCAAGTCGTTCGAAATGTTTATAATCGTCTAATTATCGTATTGATCCTTTTTACAACCTGTCATAATCATTACGCTCCTTCAAAAGAACGTCATAACGGTGTTTGAACGTTCTATGAGAGTTAAAAAATAAAAATTTAAGTATTGGTAAAACAAAGCACTCCTATTGCAATGATGGTATTGAAATTATTTTGTTCTTCTTCTTATGATGCCTTATTCAATCAATGAATGTTGGCGATTACTTCGGCAAATTTGTCTCGATCTTTTGCTATTCTGATCTGTTCTTCATAGTACAAACTCTTCCAATGTCTTATGTTTCTGATCTAAGAGAGCTTCCTTCTTCCGATTCCGCGTTTTCCTTCAATTTTTCTTGAATGATCAATTGCGGCAGAAAATACTTTTGATTCCTCAGTAAATGCCATAGGTAAGATGTTTTGCGGACCTTGATGATATGGAGTAATTGTCTCTCGTGGTTTAAATGATCGAGAACCTGTCTATTATTAGGGAATTTTTAATGTCCTTTTGTAAGTCCACATCTCGAAAGCCTCTAATTTATTCATGGCAGGGGGTGTGAGTGTCCATGATTCTGCTCCATATAGTAGTACTGACCAAAACATAACATTTAAGTAGCCGAATCTTAAGTCCCAAGTAGCCGAATCCTAAGTCCCAAGTTGATGTATGGGTCGCATAGCAGTCCTTTCATTACATTATTTTATTAACCATTAGAAAAGTTTTAAAAGACTGAAACTTTTATTCTTTAACTTATGTCATTATTCCCATACTCCAAGTTCAAACATGATACAACTCAAAATATGGCTTTATTAAAAAAAAAGCATAAGGGAGATGGAATATCAGATATGTCGTACATGAATTAAAAAGCTTCAATTGCTTAATTTAAAAATGTTAATTTTCGAGTTATGTTCTTTTGGAGGAGCGATATGTCTTTCTTTATTCATCAAACGACACTTTATCCTGCTAAGGATAATCGGACGACGCTACAGCGCGATTACTAAATTTTTTCTACCCAGGTACCAGAATAAGGATCTTTAAGTCAGTATCCTTTCCCTAATATTATTTAGATATTATATATTATACCTAATATTCCATAGATTCCATTAGGATCCATCTCCACCCACTTACAGATTTAAAAAAAGTCTGCCAGCGAGCGGGATTTGAACCCAGGAACTTCGGCATTGTAACTCAGGGCGTTAACACATCATATCCTTACTAATAAGCTGTTAAATAATAAATTTTAAGTGAACAGAGCATTTCAAACGTCTTCAAAACGTTTTAGCCTATTATTAATCTACACAAAGGCTCTAGAACTATAAAAACAAGCGTAGTTTTTTTTCCTTTTTTTGCGTTAGACTTCCTGGAGAAGAGCGTACTCCAGAGCTATGATTTGCATATAGGAGTTCGCCCTGGTTTAATAATGCCCAAGACGTGTGGCGGCAGACACTCTGGAATTCTGTTCCCCGACGCAGGGTACGGTTCCAGGATCCTGACGTCCATATAAAGAAGTCGAGGCTTCTTCAATGGGTAGCTTCTTCTCTAGCGGATTAATTGTACAACAGTTGAGGCGCGAAAACAGCAAAACGTCGAGCTTCTCAAACAGAAAAGGAATTTGATATTGATTCACTAATGTAGTAATCAATATGTGAGATAGCACATCTTACTTCAACAAGACAATTATCATTTGCGTCTTGTAATTGACTTTTGTCACAAAGTTCTTTTAAAATATAACTATGCAGCGCCCCATAACATTTTTATTATTGATAATATAAAGAAATGAAAATCATTTCGTATTCTTAAAGATTATGTTGTATTTATGAAGGATCGGATGACATTCTTAGTATTCATATTTTCTATAATAATAATATGAACGTAAACTATAAATATAATATATAAAATATAAAATATAAATAGATGAATATTGGATAGATAGACACGCATTCTAGTATTTAAATGCAGCGATTACGCTCTCACATTCTTTAAGAAAAAAAATACTTATTAATATTTTCTGTAATAAAATGCACGTTAATGAAAATATAAACAAACCATAACCCAACGTTTAAACGTAGGATTACGTTATCGTATTTTTTTTTTCGTCGACTCGCTAATTACGTTTGGAACCTTTTATTAAAAGTGGACTATTAGCGATCGAATCGCAGAGCGGCATAATTTATCGATCCCCTTAAAGCTTTTAACTCGATTTGGATAAGCCTTTCACCGGCACGATAGGTATTAAGGGTTCTTCACAAATACCCCCACGCTTAAATTTAAAACGTTTAAGATAATATTAAAGTTATTTATCGTTGAATAATCTGCTATTGTTTGTTTTTTTATTAATTTCACGCCACTTCATGCCCCTATGGTCAATCGGACGATGCAAGAGAAGGAGTTTTCGATTTTTCCTATCCCAGTTTAATTAGTATAGTGATCATTAATGAGTATCTGTACCCGTACAGGCTCGGGATTCCCATTTTACGTCCCTTATGGAAGACGGCATAACTAAGGATTTTTAACTCCCTTCAACAAATTCTAAGACCACCTGCTGGGAAACTCGCGATCTTGTGAACACGAGTAGTACGTTGTAGGTTGATAAGATAACCGTTAGACCCAAAATGAAATTCATCTTTAATTTAATCGAATAAAAATCTAAGAAAGCTTAAAAATTATATATTGCATTTATGAATCGAATCTAAAAATCTCTCGACATTACTCAGCTCAATCGACCAATTAAGACACTATCAGGATAGAAAGAAAATACTAAAATATTCTTTGATGCAAACAAAATTAAGTGATAATAGGTGATTATAAATATTTTTTATTTTAAGTTCTTTAATTCTAGTCCTTTTATAGATCTGACGATAAAAACCTAGATGTTTTGTGACATAAAATATAATACCGACAAACCAACTAGTAAATGCCAATATACACAGACTGAATATTAGGAAAGCATGGCAATGGCATTATTTATATTTCATGGGCTAAGATAAAAAAAGAGTTAGACAAACATTTTAATTAAAAAGTGTTTGTGACCAAACATTTCGACAGAACACGGTAGTCTTTTATACATAAGCGTATGCAATTATGTAAACTTAATTATTTATTTAATTTTTGTAATAGTAACAAAAAATTACTAAACAATTTTTTTAAATATAATTTTTTCAAAACATTAAATTTGGATCATCTTTATCGGTAGAAATCTTAAATCATTATCTGTAATTGGTTTATTCAAATAAATATTTATCTCTTCCTATTTTACATTATTTAATCTTTTAACTCCGTTCTACACAAAATAAATAACATAGATAATGGATAAAAAAGAAAGAGACAAACATTTTAATCATTAAGTACTTATGACTAAATATTGCGACAGAACACGTCATACAACATTAGTCTTTTAACATAACAGAATGCAAGTGCTGACTTTTGACAAAATTTTGATTTTTTTTTTATAAGAATCAAATATTACTTTCAACAATTTTTTAAAATATTATTTTTTCAAAACATTCAATTAGGAACATCTTAATCGGCCGAAGTCTTTAATCATTGTCTGCAATTTTTTATGTATATTAAATTAATCTGCTCTTAAAGCTCACTAAAATAAAAAAAAAAAGGTTTAACAGCGAAACATATTAAAACAACGTTGAAAAGATTATAAAATAATCTTTACAATAATGAATTTATTATTGTGGAAAAATTAAAATATATGTATATTGTTAATTAAATTTGGTGTAAAATAATTATTTAATTTTTCGCGGGTCCTTAATGACTGCATATAACCGTTCTATTTTCATTTATCTCCTAATGCTCTGGACCTAGGTATAAAATTGATAGTTAAATAGTAATATATGACTATTAAAAATTATAATAAATTATATCAATTACCATTTCAAGGCAAAACACAGAAATAAAACGACACGATTTCTCGGTACTAATTCCTCCAAAGGTATGAAATCCGCAATTATTATTTTTATTGAGTCATTAAATATATAAAAAGTTATTCACCACTGAATATTCCATAACAGCGTATTATTTATTGGTGGGGAATTTTGTTATATATAAAACGAATTATCGCTTCGGAATATTTATTTTCAAGTCTTCTACTTTTTTTGTTTTTTCTTCGTGATTCGTTCTGATCTCCGACGAGCACGGAGCACAGGTCCTGGATCTTGAAGGAATTCTGGAATGACTTCTTCAAAAGCTCTTCCAGATGGTTCTTCGCTTTTCTAAAGGCTTACAGTAACTCGGGAGCAAGCGAATAAAGGACTGTCGTTGAAATAAAAAAACAAAACAGAAGCTAGCCTGAATGCTAGGACTCACTCGCCACAGAAAACCATTGAATGTTTCTTTATCCTTTCATCTTTTCTATAATTTTATTTATTTTTATTTTGTATTTATATCATAAATATAAACCAATAAAATAGAGCTAAAACATTAAATTTTATTAGAATGCAAATGGAAAAAAACACAAGCAGAGCCTTATGTTTCAAATCTGGTGTAAAAAACAAACAATCATCAGTCGACGTTTCGCCCATTCAGGCATTATCAAGACACAAAAAAGAGTAAGATCAAAACTCTTTTGGGAGTTTTGGGTTGAACGTCTTGGGGTGGAGGTGCGGTCTTATGTTATGAGCCTATTTGAGCGATTATTCGTTGGGATGTATTGCACTTCTGCTTTGAGACGTGATTGATCTTACTCTTTTTTGTGTCTTGATAATGCCTGAATGGGCGAAACGTCGACTGATAATTGTTTGTTTTTTACACCAGGTTTGAAACATAAGGCTCTGCTTGTGGTTTTTTCCATTTGCATTCTCATAAACATAAATTTTGCTATCAACAACCTTTTTATATCTCAATTTATTGATTATTATGTTAATAATTTCACAATTCATTTATTCAGACATCTGGTTAAGGGATATTATATATTCAAGAATTTGTACACATAAGTTTTTATTCATTTATTTCTTTTATTAGTGAAATTTCATTTTCCTCATCTTTTAAAATATTTAATCATTAAACAATTTAAAATAGATAAATGTTATGAAACTTGAAAATACCATTTTTGTTAGTTTTTAGTACAAGATATGATTATAGTTAAATCTTACTGAAATCATTTTTAAATTTAATATTTAACTCTTTTAAATAAGTACAGAGAAAATGGTATATATAAACATGATTTTAATTAAATAATCGAAATTACAAAACAAATAATACAATTCGTTAATAAAGATATATAAAAATGTTTATGGTGCAACCTTATTATTAATATAAGTATAGAATTATCTTTTTTCTTTTTATGTATTTTTAATTTTATTATAATCCTAATGCTCTGGCGATTCTGGAATTGGCGAAAAATAGACATTTTTTTTTATCTGCTGTCATTTTTGAGATTTGAGGATTCGGGATTTTTTCGACACATATGTTCTTAAGAGATTTTGTTTTTCCATAATTTTTATACTACTGTACCTTCATCCATAACTTTAATAGGCAATGTAATATACTGAAAAAATATTATTTTAAAAATATAAAGAATACTAGAGAAATGACATATTTTTGGAGATTGAGTATAAATTAGAGACATCGCGGGATGCGGGCATTACGTCACTAGAGGAAGATCAAACAATGTTCTAATTACCGCACTGTAGTCCCTCATATTTTACTGTCTCCATCATTTTCAGGAATGCTTGCTTCTGTTACACAGAAATGGAATAATATTGCTTATTATTATAATATTACTAAGTATGGATATTATTTCGCTGGTTGAGATTTTAATAATATACAAAAATATAAGTTATTGTGAGGATTAGTATGAAAGGGATAATTTAATTATACTTAATAATTATATTTATGTATACTTCGGTTATCATTTCATCGAAATCATCTTTACTTCGAAATGTTAGTTAAAAACAATTTCTTGATGAAATGTTTACCGAAATCTTCTCATTACCTACAATTACTTTCTCTTTTCCATACTAAAGCTCACGATAACTTGTATTTTTGGAAAATATTAAAAATGAGATGAATAAACAGTACAATACTTGTAGCTCAACTCGAAGCGACAACCTGCGGAACAGATACCCTCTAATTATTATTACTACTTTGAATCTAAGTAGACAACAATAATACCGTGTTATATTAGATATGTAACATCGATTCTACTACAATATCGATACTCATCACATTCGATAGCTCGAAGAACCGAACTCTCGAAGCGTTAGAATCAGTCGGCTTCTTCTATTATACGGCTGCAATGATTGATCGAAACAATTATCGTCTCCTTTGAACCGCTACCGAGGTTAATGAACACGATGACGTTGGATATCCAACATACCATTGCAGATCCTTCGGGTTCTTCAGGCCCGGAGTACGCAGGGATAAGAAGACTTCGGAGCTCGATGAAGGATACAAGAATGGCCGTGTACAGGTAAGAAAAGGTGTACTGTGGTAAAATGATTAGCGGTATTATCTAATTGGGTTTATTAAATATTGAATTTAAGGAAATTTTCCTTATATATACATTTAAACTACCAAAACCATAATAATTACATTACTATAATCGTACTGTCATAAACGAACTATATGTACGGGAAACGAAGACGTTAACGTCGAAGGATTAACATCATAAGATAATCGAAAATAAGGTGTTGTGTAGAATATTCAGCCTGAAAATGGAACCCTACTGGAGGATTTAGTAGATTACATGAACGCACAATTGCAGAACATAACCTGGTTAATAAAATTTAAGTGATACCATCGCGAAGGATATGAGTTGGGCCAGTAAAGTTGTTAGGCTGTGTAACGAACTTATTCCTAAAAAACTAATAAATAATGAGGCGATTGGTAAACGTCCGATGGGTAGACCTAAGCGTTAGTGGGAGGATTACGTAGAGGGCGATCTTGGGGATTTGAGCTGCAGGTTTTGGTAATTCGTCGACTGTTTTCGCTATTTATACTACTTCAGCCTTATTTTATGGTCACTTGTGTGATACAGTTTCTGAATAATTTTATTTTCTATTCTATCTGGGAGCAGCGTTCAGTGCGCAGAACGCCGAGTTGTGTTAAAAGTCCATGTTTTATATCCAATTATTACAGATAAATTAAGGAGATAACGATTTAAATAGAATAAAACTGTGAATAAACAAAAATAATGATAATGATATAAGACTTCAATCGACAAAGATGTTCTAAATATAATGCTTTTATAAAATAATATATTATTATTATTGTTATAACATCTGATACTTATATTTTAAATTTATATTTCACTTATGGTACTCCCCAGGAGTCTATTTTCATACTATTTTTTTTTCTCTGCAATACAATTCTATCTTTATTATACTAAGTTTTCCATACTCATTATTTTTATATCTTTTTCATTTTATTTTTTCTGTTTAACTTCATTTCTCTCTTTGTATTTTGTTTTGCATTATCACCTTTCTATACATCTACTATGTAATCATCTTTATTCATATATCCTTTCTTTATATATCCTTCACTTTTTTCACTCAGAGATACAGAAAACATAACAAAATGTAGAGATATAGAAAAATTGAGTATCTCTTATGTATTTTTACAGTCTATTTTGTTTTTGTCTGTTTTCTCATAGCCCTGAAGATGACCTACACAGTAGGTCGAAACGTCGGCACATATAAAATACAATAAGTTTCACTTATTTTGCTGTGTTTTCTTGACTGCACCCCCAACTAATTACATCCTATTATTATTATTATTAACGGATCCCTCCTAACATCCGTCATAGTCCCTCATTATCTTCATTTAAATCCTTGCTTTCCAAAAAGATGCTCTATTAGTAGATTAGTCATTTGCTTAGAATGTAATGTATAGAATAATTCATTAGGCTAATTAGTTGTTTTAATTTTGTTTTTTAAGACGATGTACATCATGTAAAGAAATTATCGCATGGTAGACTCATCCATTTAACAAAAGTTATGGATATATATAAGATTTGTACTGTTTATTTACTTATTATTATTATTTTTGTTTAAATATTTCATTTAAATGGTTTTCTGTCACTTTTTACACGCTTTATGATTTGTAACATGTAGCCTTCTGGCCAGATAAATGTTATGGTTCTTTTTCTGTTCATATCTGTTATTCTAATGAGGCTTAGTCCCAGAATAAAGTTACTTTTCTGTTCTATTATATTTATTTAATTTTTAATTTTATTTAACTAGTAATTTTTTGATGTTAAAAAAATCGGAATAGCTCAGTGTGCGGAGCTCTGAGTTGTGATGGAGGTTCCTGTATCAAATCCAGATGTGTTAGATAAATTATTTAATCAGTTAACAGCAGTAGACGAACCTACAGACCTGGGGCTCTACTAGCCTCTCTAAAGTGGGTACCTTTAGACAGGGAAAATCCTTGAGAACGAATCAACTCCTTGTACTACCGCTGTCTTAGATTCAGTGTAGCCAAAGATCCTCCATGCGGTGTAGTTGTACAGTTTTTTTTTTAAACTTAACTTGAGGGGACATAATTTGATACACTAAATCTTCAAAATCGCCTGATGATGGCCTTTCGGTCATGTTAAAGACGACTACGAATCATCGCCCTAGATGATCCGGAGCCGGCGCGAAGGCACAAAGGACCTTCGGTAGATTTGTGGATCGACTCCGGAATGCTCCGTCATTACCGGGAGCGGTAGATACGGTAATGGCCAGCGGGCTATGAAATACGCATTAAGGACGAACTGAAATATTTGAATAATCATCAGGGGCTGACTCATCACTAAGGCTCTTCATTAGGTCTTCCCACTACCTTATGTTTACACACCGCTCTATGATAGTCTGGTAATCACACATCATGTATCCTATGATATCATCGATTATAATTCTCTCTGGAGTCATTAGAGAAATATCAGATACATTCCAGGGCAGAACACTAGTCTGTTAGATGTCAGTTTTTTGTTTACTGGAATCCCAATTATACGGAAAATTCTGACCACCAAGGCAAAGTTCTGAATATAAAAAACCATGATATAGTTGTTAATTATCAAGAATAGGAACAATTTTGTGTTTTGATAATTGTTTACTAGGTTGTACTTAGTTTTTTTTATAGATATCTACCCGACAGATCTGTACCGTGATACAGTTTACTTAGAACAAAACAGCAGAGCTGATATGATGAACTAACAAGTAACTAAGTAACTAAACATTTAATAATTAACATAACAAATAATATTTGAGCAGTAGCTTAGTCTGTACAGCGTATCTGTGAAACTGTTTCGAATCCGGCTGTGGCATATAAATTATTTAATCTGTTATTAGCCACGAGTGGACCTCTAAGGGATCTACAGACCTTCTTGGGTTCACCCATTCTCTACAAACAGGGTACCCTGAACATGGGGGTAAAATCTGGCGTGATACTGACAAATTACCTCCTTGCACAACCGTTGGTAAAGACACAGTATCATTTACAATATTAGTACAAAATAAGCTAGCTGATTAGAACAGTTAATTTTGTCTTGTACTTTTTTTAGTTCTCTAATTTAACTGTTTTAATGCATATTATTATTATATTTTACTGTAAAAAATAAAGTCCGAGAGGATTTCGTTACAAATATAAGATATTGATATATAACATAAAAATGGTGGATATTCTTCAGAAATATTATTAAAATTATTTATGGATTAAACATTAAGCTTTATGGACTAATTAGTTTGGATTTTTTACTGTGACAAAAAAAAATTAATTCATAGTTAAATTCTAGAACTGGCCATGACACGGTACTGACATTTAAGTAATAAGCTTTAAGTAATGAAATATTTTCATATTGATTCATACATTTTACAAAAAATGTAATGGATATGTGTAAAATTGTAATAGACTAGTGAGAGTAGTACAGGACGTTAATAAAGACTGTTAAAGTGGAATCAATCACAAAGACCATGTGTTATTGCTTTTTTGTACAACAAAAAATAACCTTAGTTTTAACAAGAGTCAATATATCAGAACTCACCTGTTTAGGTAAATAACAAATTGAATAATCGTTACAACTGTATAATAAATACGAAAGAGGAACTGTTACAAAGTAAAAGCGTCGAACATGACAGCCTCTACAACCTGAGGGTAATTACGAACAAGTTGTAACCGGTGACAAGAACTGATCACTCGCTCCCGGGCGTCGAACTTGGTCTCTGCAGAACATCCTCCAGGTCTCTGGAATGGCGACACTCTGGGAGTATCTGCTGGAAGCCGCTTCCAAAGAAGGATCTTGTCCTAGGCACGATTTACCTAACGGGTCGAAATTAGAATGGCCTCGATATGAGTTAATTATTTTCAACAAATTCTTCGCAATTACTTGACACTCTGAAGTCCGAAAAAATATTTATACGTAATTTTTTTATAATAGTATATCATCATAATTGAACTAAATCAACTCTTAATACTTAGTTGAACTCAAACATACTTCTCGATCAATCCAGCGAGAGATCTTCCCGATTGGCCTCCTGGCCTTGTTCCATGAAACAGTCTCTGGAGATTTGCCAATAGCTAGTTTCTCTACCGTAATCAGTTCTTCTCTGTGTATTTACTCACTCCTGATTCATTAAATATAGCTAATCAACCCGAAATTTCAAATTTTTGTGGCATACCGTTTTAGAGTTTTAGGTAAGCGACAGACTTGAAAACTTACATATAAATGTTATTTCGAAATTAGTGTTGGATCCAGAATTGTCAATATGCATGTTTTTGTTAAATCTGAAAATCTGAAATGTTCATTTTTAATGTGAATTTGTGCCTAACTGATAACGGTGCAATTATTTTATATATTTGTATATTTGACTAGAAGTTTCAATCACTCCCAATAATAAGCAAAAAAAAATGTATTTATTAGTACAATGAATTCTCTTAGGTAGCATAGATATTTAATTATTGACGATCCTTACATATGGACCGATGTACCACAATACTGCTCATAACAAAATTAAGTAAAATAATCTTAATTTTTTAGAGTAAAAAATCTCCTGTTAAAAAAAATGTTTTTTTATTATTAATAAATTAAGCTCATAAGGAATCAAATCCCACTTTATGTTTTTTTTTGTATTTTTATAAAATATTTATGTAAGCGCCTCAGTTAATATTAATGCTTTCCAATCGCTGAAATATAAACGTCATTAAGTGCTCCAGACATCTTTTTACATTATCAGAGCGATCATCTGTTTTTATTAATGGCGTTTGAGAAATCCTGGACGACTTATTAATTTTTTTATTATTATTTATTTGTTTGAGTTTCGTATTCCGTTTCACAACTCTTAAGGTTTCTTTCTACTTCTGCGTTTTACGTGACGAAAAATACCCGGAGATCTGAAGTGAGAGGGAAAGACAGTCGAAATATTTGAAGCGTTTATATTTAAATGTGGCGGAGTCCTGAGTGACGTTGAAGGATTGTAGGGGAAGAGTCCGGCTTTAAGAAAAAAATTTGGCCGGGAGGGGGGGAGCTAGTTATAATTTGCAGGGAGGACTTTCGAATTCTGGGCAGATTCTTGATGGACAAAGGCCTCCTCCCGACCGCATTCTCATCCACCTCGCTCCGAATTAACATAAGGAATTCATTAGGGAAAAAATCCTCAGCTCTCTGTGTCTTCGGCTACCGGCAAAGGGAACCCTTCACCCTTTCCGGCATACATACTCAAATTTTTGATCTCCTGTATTATTTAGTAACTCGAAATCCGGTCTTTTTTTCCTTAACAGGCAAAAACTGTACTTCAGTACGTTTCTCAGTATGATTCCGTTCCAACCCCCCCCCCCCAAAAAAAATGCAATTTGAAAAGTTCAGCAAAATCAATGTTGCCTGCAAAAGTGAGGCAGCCGAATCCTCAGGGAATTTTGGCTTAAAAAAAACAAAAAAAAACAATCCTTCGTTAAGTACTAAAACTTCCTGCTGAGACAGATAATTTATTTAATCAGTTGACAGCCGGATGGATCCTGTGGGATGTGCCTCCTAGGGCTCACCCAGCCTATATAATGTGGATACCCTTAAGTCCTAGAAGAGGAGAACATGGCCCTAGAGCGTAATTTCGGAGAAATCACCTCTTTCATTCACCTGGTACACCTTGGTCAGTTCTATATGAGTATTATTTAGCAATTAATAATAATTTTAATAGCTGAAAAATTCATGTTGTCTCATATATTTTATAATTTTAATACTGATATTTTTTATAATTTTAAAATTATAATAGTAACCATTATGATCACAAAAAAAAGACTTTGCATAGCACGAAGGCTCGATGCCGACACCAATAGTTTACAAACTTCCGTCTCTGGATTACCGCCCAAAACCAAATCCATGAGAACATCCTTTACGCACTCCCACAAACTACGAATAGGTTTTAGAACAGGAGAAAGACGTATTAAATTTGATTGGAAACTCCTCAAATATCCTACAGTATAGAAAACGGAAGCAATAAAATAGGTATGATACTTTGCGATCCCAAAGCCACGATGCCGAAACTAAGAATCTCTGCAGTTCATGGACTACAACCCCAACACAAATCCGATCACAAAACGACGCTTAGGTTTTCCTTTCGGACATTTACCAGTCGGCTCAGTGCTTATTATCTTTTTAGGTATTCGTTAGTTACTAGGGCCAACTACTTTAAAACCCACCTTAAGATGCGTGACTCTTCAATCACTTCAATTATATCAGCCGGTCGCATACACAGCAATAATATGCGATCTCCTAAATTCTACAGTTGACTCATCCTCTTTCGCACCGAACATTCTGCTGTACATCTTATTTTCGAATATCTTAAGACGTTGTCCCTGGTTAGTGGGCACGTTTCAGATCCGTATTGATAAATAAAATCATTAAGTGAGAGTTTGAAGATTCGATATCCGGAGAAAGCGTACCATTGATTTCTCTTACAAGGTGGCGATCCTCTGGTAGATCGGCGGTGGAGGAGACCGCTAGGACGGCAGAGCCGGGGGTAATCTCGAAGATCACGGAACCCGTGTTCGCGACTCCCTGGACCAATCTCCCGATCAATTTCCAACGGTCTCTTGTTTCTTGGTGGCTTATCGTAGGCAACTCGTGATACCGACCAAACCACTTCCCCATACCACGCTCGACAAATTGCTTAATAAGCGCACTTTAGTTATATTTTCATTATAAACTAGGCGATAATTCGGTCTCATCTTCTTGAACTTGTGTCAGCTATCCCGTCATTATCTTCATTCCTCGAGAACATAAATAAATTACCTAGAGATTTTATAAAACGGTCGAGCTGTTTAAAGAAAATTGCAAGGGAAAGGTTTACCGCCATCGGTAGGTCGGAGCTAACAAGTTGTATTTTCAAAAAATATTCATAGAAATTCACAACTCGATAATAATACAAGTAAATACAATAAATTATACATAATAACACAAGATAAAGATACCTTAGAGAAACTACCTTTTCAGAGGTCTTAAAGGATTATAGAGAATTGAATTAGTAGCTTGGTTTGAAACTAGTGGTTTTGAGTTCAAATAAAGGTTGTCAGGAATTGATATTACGTTCAGACCAAATCAGCAACAAATGGGACATTAAGGTTATTATGGATTTTGGATTGCAAGGATTGGATACGAGAGGAATGCAAAGGATTAGTGGAACCCCAAAGTTCTACTCCGTAAGTCCAAATGTGTGTTATAATAGTCATATATACGAGTCTTTTGTAATTAATTGGAAGCTTAGAGTGTTTGTCTAGGGAGTGTAGGCTACTCCAGTAGCCTGAAAATGCTAGCAGTTTTTCGTCTTTTCAGTGAATTAGTTATCAAAAATATAACTTAAATAAAAAAGAAATACAATAAAAATTATAAAATAATCACTATGTGTTAAAAACGTTAAAATTAAGATATTTAGAAATCGAATTTTGAATATTTATTTTTTCAAAGGTTGATCGGTTCAAGATCCTATAATAACAAAGGATCAAATTTGGTTTTATTTTTAATTGCCACGATACTTCTGCACGATGTTTGTTGTTCTTTAATGATTATTTATTTAACGACACTTAAGCTGTTTTGGCTGATCAGCTGATAAATCCTAAATTTTACCTATCCGGGTATAATTAGGATCTTTAATGAGTAGTTGATAACCCACAGGCGGTATTTTGTACTCCCTTTAAAAATGTCTGCAAGTTTTTATAAGAAATTTTACATAGGCGTTACAATTACGAGTGTGTATAATTTTAGTCTGGATTGCTCTATTAAAATATGTGCAGAAAAAAGTATGAGGATTCTTATTAACCTTACGATTATTCCTCACACCCAATAAGGAATTCCGAGAGAGACTCCTATCCCGAGATCCTCATATTTTCTTCAGGGTGACGATAATTGAGGAAAATATAGAATAAGTGAGCAATTGAAGCTTCTCATTTCCTCTTCACATTGAAGCGGGGAAACTTCAAAAGGACTCAAAGCGAAATTGGAAATTAAACAAAAATGCTTTGCATAATCTGGGATGGAGGCAGCATACCAACCAGAAGGAGGGGGATAGTTTAATGATGGGAATGTAAAAACTTGCCTGTTTGCAACCATTGTAAAAACACGAGCTAATGCTTCGGGTCCCCGACATTCTAAATTCTAGCGAAAAAACCAAAGCGTCTCCCATGTCTGAGCGATACTCGACCAATGCGACTTGTTATAAGCCTTGATCGGGTTTCAAGACTTGGAACATGTATTTTTTTTTTCGTTACTTACTTTTTTCTAATCCAGCAACAGACTAAAGTATTATGTTATTCTTGTTTATTATGTAAAACCCCCTTTGATAATTAAAAAAAAATGCAATAAATCACAGGTGAATATATAGATCAACAACTCAAGAAACAATGCGAATTAAAACAGTAACTCTTTATTAAAAAAAAATAAAATAAAATAAAATAAATAGGGAGAAGGAATGGCATATTTTATAATTTCTATTCCTAGAAAATCATCTCATTATTGCAATTTTAACGGGACAAGATGAATAAATGACGAGTATATTTACAGATACAATTACTCAACATCCAGTTAATATTGATCAGATTTTTATATCGGATATAGACTATTAACTTGTATGTTACCTATTTTTTGCCTAAGCCCCTTTGACAATTCTAAAAAAAATGCAAAAAAAGACATGAATGATACGGTGAATAGATGGATAATAAATCAAGTAATATTTTTTATAAATACCTCTTTATTAAAAAAAAATATATATATATACATATATATATATATATACATATAGATAAGTGGATAATAATTTCTATTCCTTATGAAACTATAAATTTTTTTCATTTTAATAGGTATGAAAAACCACAAATGACAAATAAAAACAGAAACAATAATATATCTATGTGATGTATTTAATCACCGTATATTTATTATTTTCGCAATATAGCTTAATACTATTAATATTTATTTCTTTATTATACTCTTTACTACAATTATTACAACCATTATTGGAAATCAAAGATACGAACAAGCGATTAAAAATCAAAATAATATTTTGTTTACTGTTATCCGAATATCAGCAAAATTGAAAAAAATGATTATTAATTTTAATCAAACAAAATTGACATCATAAATGTGATCAATGGTTTCTATGAGTATCATTGACGTATTTTAGTTTTCTATTTTTTTTTTATTTACTCGTCTTATAAGTATAATTTATTACATATTCTTAACTTAACTCCGATTTCGTTTCGTGAAATAATAAACAACTTTATAATTGTTTTGAAGTACAATATTATTTATTTCTAACAAAAAGATATTGTAACTTCTCTTAAATAAAGATTGGATTAAATAAATGAGATTAAGCTAGAAGTAATAACAAGGAATGATATGAGATCAGGGGAAAATAATAATTTTAATAACAACCCACAAAAAGATTTTTTATTGAAAATATTTTTTCTTAATATAAAAAAAAATAAACAAAATTTATTAAGCAAATTTCATACTTAAACACAGTTCGTTTTATTACTTAAAATATATATGTGCATGTTAACTGTAAAATAAAAAAAATTACAGCCAGGAAATGGGATTTAGCGATAAGAGATAAGGAATATTCCTAAAATATTAATCAGTCTGATAAAAGTGAATCACCTATTTCATTATTTACCACTTCACTAGAGATATCTACTTTCTAAATATTCTATATTTAAAAAAATTATCAACAATTTTACTTTTTATACTATTCATTTATAATATTAAACATGCATCTATTATTTTTAAATAAAATTGCAATATAAAATATTCGTTTAATTATCTAAAAAGAGGGTCTGTGTTTTGGAGAATTTCCTACAATATAACAAGACATGCTTTTTAATTATATTTATAGGATGGGCAATAATGTCTCTATGAGTAAGAAAATTGTGCGGATGGAGGTAAAAAAAATTCTCTAATATAGGGAGAAATATTTATCGGAAAACCGACGTTTCGACCCGTATTTCAGGTCTTCTTCAGGGGTAATAGGATCAGAGGTTGAGACTTGACAGTGCCACCTCCGATCCTATAAGCCCTGAATTTCTCAAAAAAAACATTTCTCCCTACATAAGATAATTTTTCTTACAACCATCCGGACCATTTTCTTCCTCATATATTTAAGGACAACTAATATTTTTCAAACTACAGAAAAAGGAAATACGAGAAAAAAAAATCACTACTTGACGAAGTTTTTAATATAACTTACTTGAATGATCGTTGTTTTCACTTTTCAACCAAGGAAATCCTAGAAAACAGAGACAACTTAGTACTTTTTTTTAATAACAAATATTTTTAATGTTGCCAGGGAATTTGTTTTTTGAAAACGGGGATTTTCAATGCAGTTTGAAAGTACCATTTCAACTTCTGCAATTACTAAATAAATTCCGAGAATTTCGGTCTTTGAAGGCTGAGTGAACCTAATGTTTTCGAATAATTCCATATTTCATTATGTTTTGCGTGTTAGCCAGCTTTTAAATTTGAATCATTACAGTGTTATATCAATATATTATCTCTTACACTTCAATTGAAAAATTTTAATCCCTATGAATTATATTGAACAAAAGAAATCAGGAAAACCTCAGCCTTTGAACTGTACAAAATTGATTACCATTTATATTGAAATTATTTAAAAAAAACAAAACAAACAACATTAACCTCGTGGCAAAAATAAATAACTTAAGATAAGCTAGATTGATGATAATCCTATATTGACAATTGAGAGCCTTGATGTAATGCAGCAGGTGAATTCAATTCTCGAATAGGGAATGAGAGAAAATAATATTTTTTTCCTGAATAAAATATTTTAATTATTGAAATGTGCAAGATCACATAACACGTATTGTGTTTCTATATCGCTTTTAAAGACATCCATTATAATAATTTTACTAATTAATGGCACAATGTAACTTTTTTGTAATTAGAGGCAAGTAACAGCTTTATGTATTTATTTTAACTCAGAAACCCAAACAAATTTGTGATTTTGACCAATGGAATAAAAGTCTTAGTTAGTTACGAAATTTGTCGATTTTTTTATTTTAATTTAGAATTATTTCAGACATCAAATGACTATTAAATTACAAACTGATGGGAAATATATCTAAGTAAACATATGTTTTTAACCATTTGACTGATTGTGTTTTGTTATTCATAGTTAGAGGCAGATTAAAATATTTGAGTGCACAAAAGGAATCTCAATCAACTGTTTTTGATTTGTGCGATCGATTAACCCTTACACGTAATGAAAAAATAATTTAAAAAAAACTTTAGAATAAAAACTTATTTTTTAATGTTTTTTTTTATTTAACGACAATTTTTTAAAGCTTTTTTAATGAAGTTAAATGGAGTTATTGAAATTATTGGAGTTATTGAATAAAGTATTAAAAAAATATTTTTAAGTATTAAACATACTAGAAATCAAAAAAATAGAATATACTTTTATAACATAAAAAAAGTTCTATTTAACAATCATTGCTTGGACACAGTCGAATTTATTAAGATATCATTACGTATATTTTTTAAAAATATTTTCAGCATTATCGAAATGTATTTTATTACTTTTTTTGCTTATTTTGGTTGTACTTATACGTGCTTCCTAAGTATTCTTGGGAAGAACGGCGTAGCTCATTGTGTAGAGTGATGAGTGGCTGAAAATAATTATAATAACAGCCAAGAAGAGACAATGTTGGATCTACAGGCACTCCTGTGGTTCATCTAGCCTCTATTAAGTGGGTACCCTTTATCGGGGAAAACACATGGCGTCATCTCGGACAAATCACTCCCCTTTACAACCGTTGTTGAAGAAACAGTACAGTCTCTACCATATACTGAACCTAAGACCCTCGTGACTTGTACTGGTACAGATTTTTTTTTTTTGCCATATTAGATAAGTGCACTTTCATTTCATATCTAAATAGGGATAATAATGATGATGGTAATAATAATAAAATAAAAAAAGACCAGTTTTCTAGACGAAGGAGCGGTTTTACTGCTCAATATTAATTACTACGGGCCTAGAGACACAGCCGAGAGTGGACCAAGAATATAAAACCAATTTTTTATTGAGCCTATTTCAAGTTGGCCATATTAACCTTTAGCTAGAGCTCAAGGCAGCCTCTGGTGGAGAGCGTATTAGCCGGAATGAGTTATAGTTTGCATAGCCAACTCCCAAAGTAATTAGTTCTTCTCCCGGGCTCAGTCCGACTCAGTCCTTTCAACGCAGCCATTTCTTACGAGCCAGTTAATAGAGATGGAGAAAAATTTTAATTTTAGGTAGCCATTAGAAATAAAAAATATTCTAATTTTGTTTTGAACTAACCTAAAGGACTAATTTACAAAATATTTTATAAAAACCTTATATATTTACTTTTGATTACCCTTGATGGAGAACGAAAAATAACTGTGACAATAGGTTTAATAGGGTTTCGTTTAGCGTCACTTTATACGACTATGGCTAATCGGACGAAGCTACAGTGGGAATCCTAAATTTCGCCTATCCATGTATAATTATAAGGACCTTTAAGGCTCAGGTACAGGCTCAGGTCTGCTACTTCACGGACCTTCCGAAAGCCGGCATTTATATGTTTTAATTATGGATTTTTTACTACCTTAAAAAATCTAAGGACAACCTATCGAGCTGGGAACCCGCGATCTTGAGAATGGTAGGTAGTTCTGCTAACCACTACACTAAAGATGGCCCTAGTTATAGAGTGTGTAGGATACGTTATGGACCATTCTCCAGATTCATTGATGGAGCCGAGCTCTAATGAATTATAAATAATTGTAGTTGTTTTAATTATATATATTGATAGGAATAATAATGTTGATTTGCGCGTTTAATTAAAATTAAATAATACTGTAATATGCTGATGTTAAATTATGCTTTAATAAGGGAATAGCCAGGAAACTACGAGCCTCCAACAACCCTGGAATCCTCATAGTTTATTTGTATACTTATTATTGCTTCATATTTAATACGAATGAATATTTTAAAATTATTATATATTCAGTGATCTCGGTTGCGCGTAATATACTGGAGCTGGAGAAGACAGGTGTTTGGCGCGGATGGGATCGCGTGACGGCGGGGAAGGTATTAGTACGTCGGGAGCGGGTTCGTATCTCGCCCAAGGTTTAATTGCGACCGCTGTCTTAATCAGGACCTCTCCGCTTGCTGATTTACAAGCACGTACGTCATTCCCCTGCTACCTGCTCCGCTTTATTGCCGGGGGATAGGCGGCGTATACCTTACTCCCGATTGATGGGGAACGGCGAGCAACGAGAAGAAGAAGTCTTGCATATTTCTGAGCGAGGATATGGGACAGGGAAAATAACGCAAGAGAGCAATTCTTGGAGGACAAGCAAGTTGGGCTAAAAAAAAAAAATCAGAAATATTAAAACATCAGACATCATCCGGATAGGCAGAATATAGAAATCCGGTAGTAACTTGTAGTAACTTGGAATACAGAGGACATGGAGAAATATATGGAGAAGAAATAAAAGAAAAGCTGAGGCATATCCGAGAATAAGTTTAATAAGGATTTTGTTTCCAACCCTTGAATGGTTTTGGATTCAATACACGGAAGAAACTCTTCTGTTTCTAAGACACCGTTGTGCAGGAAGGTGATTTATCTGAGACCACGTTAGACCGTCAGGTTACTTCACCAATTAACGATACCATGTCTATAGAGGCTGAGTGAGCCCAATGGTCTTCAGATCCTGTAGCGTCTATCCTCGTCTGTTGTCTGGACCTAATAACATTGAAAAACAATGACTTGCCCGCTTTAGAGCCTACTAATTCTGCTGGATTTAAACCGAAATATAATGTACTGGTATTTTGTCGTTGCGGAAAGAATCTCATCAATTCTGGAAATTTATAATAAAACATTGGATATTAATAAATATTGGTGCGTCCTGTTACGACATGTGTAGCTCAAGGTACAGGAAGTTTTCTACAATCGAACCAACCCAAAACTATGAGAATCCTTTACAGGATATTCTTCATAAGAACGTAATTCTCAATTTCATAATCATAAATAAAAAATATATGAGAAAAATGTCACAAAACGCAGAATTTATTAATAGAAGAGAGCTAAAAGGGAAGTGAAAAGAACAGAATAGTAGATAAGGAAAAATGCATCAAATCATCCTAATGATACTTTTTTTACTTAATTATAATTACTTATTAAACGAGGTGTATAAATGTTATTGGGAACTATTATATTGCATACTTTAAATTGCAATAGGTACAATAAATTGCAGCAGAGTGCACTGAGATCTCCTTAATCTCTGCAATTACTTACGACTCTGCATAAAATTGCTCATAATATCTAAACGGTAAGATCCATCACCGCAATATTTTTCCTTTTTTTTTCTTTCTTTTTCACGAATATTTTTACTCCAGAGTCGTCTACTTAAAAAGGGTATGATAAATATATTGTCCGGGTGCCATTTAATCTTTTTCGCCTACCACTGCTTTTCATTTTTATCTCTGATTCCTTTTATTTCGCATTAACGAAGGAACTCGCCTTTGAAACAAATTGACTGCATTCCACCAATGCGCCTATTCCAGATTCTTCCAGGCTCTGGAGAGATCTTTGGTTACAATGCGAATGATAATTCCCTACTGAATTAATGACTTGTTTTAAATGTTATTTAACGCTTGTTTTATTCAAATTAAAACGTTACATTAACTATTTGAGACACTATTAAGTTACTTTATGTCCTACACTACACACCACAAACAATCAGCATTATTAAATATTTTATTGGGTGGTAGCATGGCTATTGAAATACAAAAAAAACTGTAACAGTGCAAGCTATGGAATGGTTTCGGGTCCAGTAGTTTTATCGTACCTAGCTACCAAATTTATAGATGCTGGATGAGCCCCAGGAGAGTCTCTAGATCTTTCAAGATTCGAACACTCCTAAATGAGCACCATACAAAGTAAATGTTTTGAAGCACGGCAGGCGTCCTTATGATTTTTTAAAGGGGGTAATTCTTGGTTATGCCGAACTTCGGGAGGGGCATAAAATGGGAGTCTCCAATCTTATTCTAATATGGACTCCCACTGTACCATCGTCCGATTAGCCATAGTCGCGTAAAGTAACGCTAAATGTATAAACAAATATAAATAAAGTTTAATTTATAGACAATGAATAAATAATAGTTCTTTAAATGCCATCGATAGTATTAGTAAATATTTAATTAAATGATAGCTTAAAGTGATTATCCCCATTGATTACTAACGATGCGAACGACCTTCTTACTAGAGTTTTTTCATGTTTCGCAAGGCGATTTTTCGCATAGCTCACCTATGAAAGAGACAATTTAAAATGTATTTCCAGAATGCCATGGGCAACCAGTCGTGTTGAAAAGATATACTTCATCAGGTAGAAAAGACTTTATACAATAGTCGATAGTAGAGGTTTCTACATCGCGATTCATGCAACCCGTCAGGTCAGAATATGTCACCATATGCTTTGAAATATAGTTCACGTTTTGCAACGAAATGTTATGTAGTGGAGTGAAAAATATCTTAAATACTTCGTTTAATTTAATTAAAAACTCATCAATATAACTTCATAATAGTAAAAATCTTACAATTCATTCTGGCGAATAATAAAACAATAATAATAATGATAAATATATACGAAAAAAATACTCGAGCGTTTAAAAAATCTTTAAAAATACTATACCAACATCAATGCATGTAATAAAATAAAAATGCCATACCAACAAACCTTGTTCTTTTTAACCAATGTATCGATGACCAACATTCGAAAAATTAATTATAACATTAAATTGAGCGTGGGTAATTATTCCGCAGGTTGTCGCTTCGAGTTGAGTCACGACAAGTTTTAAGTTTTCAATCGTTTACCTTGTAATATTTTCCAAAAATACAAGTTATCATAAGCTTTACTATGGACAAGAGCAAAGTGTAAGATTATGAGAAATGTGTATACTTCTGTAATCATTTCATCTAGTAATGAACGTTTCAACAATCATATATCATCTATACTTCGAAAGGTTATTTTAAAATTTTCTTTCTAGATGAAATTATTACCAAAATCTAATCATTACCCTTAATTATATTCTATTTTCTATAATAAACCTATAAGATAACCTGTATTTTTGGAAAATTTTAAAAATGGTACGAATAAACTGTTAAAACTTGTAAACGACAACCTGCGGAACAGATACCCTTTTATCATTAATTAAGTATGATTTAATTAATGAATTTATAATTAAATATGAAACCTATAAAATTGCCAGTTATTAATATTTTTCTATGAACGTTGCATCTAATAAAATCAATTTTAAAAATTATTTTTTACAATTTTTTTCCTAAATTAAATGTTTATTAATTTTTATAGAAGGAAACACAAATATTGCCAAATTATTCGATATTTCATTTTATTTAACAAAATTTTATAGATCTGTTTTAGTGCAAGAAATGTTTAATAATTACTTTAAACAAATTGATTAAAAACAACATTTTATCAGCTAAAAATTGTTATTTTTATCATTTTCAATTATCCTGAACATGTTTTAAATGAAAGAACATGTAATCACTCTTATAATAATAATTATTTTTTTTAATTATTTAAAAAATACTGTGACAAACAAATAATTATTGATTGTCAAATAGTGCCTACGCAATGAGGCTAAACCAGTATTTACAGCCTGATACACCCAGAAGTCCTTATCAGCTTCGAGGCAATCTATATTTCGCGTTCAACCCATTCTCAAATAGAAATAGAGATAATTATGTTTGTTTCTATTTTTAACTATGAGATGTCTTTTTTTTTTTGTCTTAAGATATGTTTAAACATTTTTTTGTTGGAGGGGGTGAAGTATTTAAATAAAAATATTACTACGATTCATAATACCGAACCAGTCGCTTTCGATGTATTTTGATTAGATTAATCTTTAATATTTGACGTTATGTCTATAAAAATAAGTTATATGAGGTATTTACACAAACGATGTATAATAAATATTAAATGTAAATATATATAAATGAGTAAACGTCCTTATAAATAGTTTAAAAGATACAGCTGAATATATCGACTAATAATACAGGTGATAAATTAACATATTTCTAATAATTTATTTAGTTAAACAATCTATGTGTTTAAATTATTAAAATAATTAAAAGGAATGACTGAATTAAACCTTTCTAGTACGTAATTGTAAGATAGTAATCTATCATATGCTAATGTATTTCTACACAAAAATAAATTCAATACTAGGTCATTTAAATTTTTAAAATATAGTTGTACGTTTCATAATTACAACTAACAATCATTGGATGATTAAAAAAAAATTTTTTTTGAATGTTTTACTGAAGATATACGACGAATAATGAAGGAGTTAAGAAAAAATGGTTTTTTTTCCCTGAGGAAGTGATTGATTAATTATCATTTAATCCTATATTATATAGGATTTCTCCAATGCGATTATATAAAAATAAAGTAAACAAATAAGCTATCTCAGATCAACAACAAAATATTGTCAATGAGAGAATATTCAATGAAAAACGATTTCCTCAAACAATGCCATTGGCTGATTTTCCAAAGATGTAATTTCCTAAGACTTCTGATTGGCTTAAGAAAAAATTGGTTTTCCTCATCAGACATGACTAAGTGTAGTAAATAATTTCAATTAGCCAATTATTTTCCTTTTAAGGAAAATAATAATAAAATCAAAAGTCATTAAAGGAAAAATCTTAAACTTTTTAGTAAGGGGAACTCTTATATGCAAGTTGGTAATCATTACATAATTAAAATTTTTTTTAGATAATTAAATACAGATGAATTAAGATGCTTTTGAGATTTAAAAAAAATAATAATTTTCTTCCAAACACAAGACAAATAAAAATTAAGACTGAACCTTCATGTTCGTCAGCGAATATTTCGTTCTATATTAAATAACTGTGCAAGCTTCAGTGTTTTAATAATATGATAAAATATAATATTAGTTCATAATAATTTCACAAATTATAATAACTCAAATTTTTGACAAAATTCATAACTATTTAACTTATAAATTACACATTATTTAATTAAATATTAACCCCATAGCAGTAAATAGTTTCTACGAGTTTCCTATTTTTTCTTCTGTTACGGGACTCGTACAAAACTATTCTAAAGTAAAATGTGTTTTGGAGAAAGGACAAGCTTATTAAAATTTAAGAGGCTGGGAAAACCCAAGAGGTATTTACCTTCCAAACTAAAATGCATAATTATATTTTAACCTCATGTCTACTTTCGGTTTGCACCTGATGTACCGTACCGTGTTAAATATTTTTGATAACAATATATTGAGCAAACGTTTCTGCTATTATTGCTATGATTATTCTATACAGTTAAAAAAAATTAAATCATCATTTGTTTTTGCTAATAACTATTTTTGCTGTACTATTGCTTGCTGTATATTTGTTAATATTTATGTTTTCCTAAGTTATGTCATAGAACGCTTTTATAGTTTTATAACACTGCGAAGATGTTCTTTTCAAAATATTTTGCCTTCTTCAAAATATATTGATTGGTAGATAATTACCGATCACCTTAGACTAATTAATTGTTATTATAATTATTATTATTAAAAACTTTCCTGTCGTTCTAAATATGAACAATGACTAGGCAATACTTTAGTACTCAAATTGTTCATCTTTTTTTTTTTTTTTTATTATTTATTTATTGCTATTTACAACTATATTACAGTAATATAACAAGTAAATTGGCTGAGTGATACATAATGACATGATATAATGACAAGTAGAGAAACTACCCACTGGTAGTACTCAAATCGCATGTTCAACTAAGAAGGTCACGTGGCCATCTTCTTTTCAGACGCCTCGGAGGATTATCGGGAATTGAAGAGGAAGCTATTGTTCATCTTAAACTAAGATACATTTTTTTTTAGTTTAGTTGCGAATATACAAACTTATGGGTGATTAATCAGGATTAATAGAATATTAAAAAAATAAATAAATAAATATATATATATATATATATATATATATATATATATATATATATATATAAAAACTCATAAATAAAATTAAAAATAACCTGCCATAATAATATCTTATCGACCATTTTTGTAAAATATAGCATTATGTATTTTTATCAAGCTTTTAGTTTTAATTTACAATTTGTTGATCTATTGGAATACATCCATTAAGAAACTATTGTTTATTAAATTTTAACGATTAAAAGAAAATCCTGTTACACGCAAACAAAAAATAGAAATATATTAGTTTTAATGTATTTATAAAAGTAACAATAAAAATAATATTACCATTGTGTAAGGTCATTGAATCAATCAACCATTAATGATGTTATCTTGATAACATGGATATACATTTGAATTTTATTAACAAATCTTGGATAAATATCTTCTTAAGTAATTATTATTTATGTTATATAACTTGAATATCACTTTTAGTTTTATTTATTATTATATAACGACTTTTTAAAATATTTACCTCATATAGTATCATAGTATCTCTACTTGTTTAAATTGAAATAATTTGACTTTTTTTTTTCGATGATCGTTATATTTTTTAATAATTTAAACCATATCTCTGACTTTAATACAAATATATGAGCCATCATAGGAAGTTGTTCGTTTCCGGCCATTTGATTCGTAGTAATGTTTAAAACCACATTCATGAGCGTTGACCTGCGTTCTAGGCACCGCATTCGAATGTGTTTTTTTTTCCTTTTACCACTAAGGTGGGTTGTCGGCAACAAAAGGATAGATCATTTAAAAGGGAGAGACACAAATGCATGCCGAACAGTAGGCAAATGGTCAGGGGTTTTCACTGACGATCCCGAATGCAAAGGGGTACATAACAAGGGTACAGTCATCCACAATGGTCAAGCTACCTGGAGAACCCGCAGCTTCCTGGAGCCTAGTGTACAGCCCAGTTTAAATATTCTTAAACTGGAAAATTTGTATATTGGTTTTACAATAATAATATTTAAACCGTAATAATAAATTTTAGAAAAAAAATGTTGAAAAATCCAAATGTTTATTGTAAAATTCGATTAATTTATAAGAACTAAATTCACTAATAAAAAATAATAGCACCGAATAGTTCAAAAGAGAAAATATACAATGTTAATTTTTATAAGAGAAAATAATTTTGGTAAATTTTTAAACAAGGATACAAGTACGGCTAAGATACTTTTATTTTAAAAAGTCATTATATAATAATAAATAAAACTACAAGTGATATTCAAGTTATAAAACATAAAAAATAATTACTTAAGATGATCTTTATCTAAGATTTGTTAATAAAATTCAAATGTATATGCATATTATCAAAATCTTGAACAAAGCAAAGCATCTTAAAAGCAGTTACATAAAAGAAATAATAATTAATTGATTTGACACTTATAAAAGAATTGCTTAAAATAACAAATAAAAAAATACATTAAAAAATTCAAATGGAAATGTATATTACTATGATGACATCATTAACAGTAGAATTCTTTTATATGTAAAATTATTTTAGATTAATGATCAAAACAATAATAATTGACAACTTAATTTATTTTTAACCCTTGGTGCATATAGGAGTTTTCTTGATAATACAGCCGAAATATAGGAGATGTAGATATAGAGATAAATAAATTCTATGTAATGAATACATTTTATCAATGAGGAGATGGTTAACTTATATATCTCTATAAATGTTAGAAATAGTCGGCAGAACAGTCAATAAATAAATAATAAAAAATAAGTCCTAATATATTAACTAATAATAAATTATATGTCTCCGATTAAGTCCTAAACGGGCTACTAGCATGTCTAGCGAAACGTTGGTGAAGAATTTGAAAACACTATCGAAACCCGAAGGAGCTTGAGTATTTATAAAAACCTATTATTCTGTTTGTTAAGCTCGGTAGGTGGTTCTACAATTTTTTTAAAGCGAGTAAAAAATCCTTAGTTATGCCGTCCTTCGGAATCGACGTAAAATGACGGTCTTGAGCTTGTACGGTATCTAGTACTC
The DNA here is from genome assembly GCA_964056705.1 of Troilus luridus. Lineage (NCBI taxonomy): Eukaryota > Metazoa > Arthropoda > Insecta > Hemiptera > Pentatomidae > Troilus > Troilus luridus. The sequence goes on from OZ057417.1 coordinate 20,243,045, forward strand.
TTTAAAGATCCCTATTCTAATTTAACCTGGATAGGCAAAATTTAGGACTGCCACTGTAGCATCGTCCGATTAGCCATGGCAGCATAAAGTGACGTTAAATGAACAAACAAACAATAAGGGAGTATAATATACATGTATATAGTTATATAATCATTGTATATATGTATATATATATATATAAACTTTACGTTATGCACACACTTCAATATTCCCTTCTTGCCATTATTAATTTTCTCTACAAGCGCAACAAGCCTAAACCTATTGTTCGAACTGACGAACGCTCCATGTAGTGGGGAGCTTCAGCCTAAATAGCAATCACTCATTAGTAACATTAATCCTTCTGCTACCAAGCTGATACATTTCCTCGTCGCCAGATGGTAAATAAGCTCCATGTATAAATATATACATATATAATCCGTTGTGCTCCTAAACAAGGCTATAATACACGTTTAATTAATTCGGTGATGGGGGGTGTGGAGTGCTGATAATACCTGCTCACACCTGTGTATAGAGATAAGGAGTGATCGATATTGAAATCCGTAGGACATTAATAATCGATAGTAATAAAAACGTGAGCAATAAAACATCAAAAGCGGCTTTTTTTTTATCAGTAAACTTTTAATAGTTGACAATCCCTAATCATCAAGGACTAGGCAAATGTTGATTCTATAGCAATAAACCGATAATCAATTCTAATCCATCCATAAAAAATATACACAAACAACACTAATACCATTTTTATTTAACTATCCATACAAATATTTATTATTAAAAAAAAAAATCCAATTCCGAGAACATGGCAAAAATTTACACACTACAATTGATAGGATGCTTATCAGAACCTTGAGAAACTTCCCTAAACTTTGATGTTATGTTATTTGTATTTTATACAAATAATATTGTTCTTTGTTTATTTATATAAATTTATGACTTATAATACTAATGCATAATGGCATAATAAGCAGAATGATATATAATGGCATGAGATAAAGGCGAGTAGAGTAACAGTTGGTACTATTTTAGTTGTTAATTTATTAAGCTGTTTTATGCTTGTTTGGATATTATTTATTTAGATAATAATAATGTCTAATGAAAGGTATCAAAACAAACATAGAAATAATTTTTAAAATGTGGGTTGTAGTATTTTTTCCCAAATTCTCTGATTTAAATTATAATTAACTTATGTTATTCTTATCATCAAGTCCAATAGCACCTATTTGTAATCTATAACATCATATAATATACCAACAACACAAAAAAGGTTGCAAAAATAACGAGCACAGTCCAAATAAGCATTATTTATCAATTAACTATTTGTTGATTATATCTTTAAAAAAAAAACTAAATAAACAAATAATTTAAAAATTTATTTAACAGACACAATCGTAGTGAAAAGTAAGCGTTCTACAACAGAGTTCTGAAACGTAGATGGGAGTGTTAAGATTTGGGTCCGAAAAGGTTCAGCAGAGGAATGCAGGCAAACATTTTAGGCGTTATCGGCAAAGAACCTTCAGGTTAGGTTCTCTGTACCTTGTTTTTTTGTTTTATTATTAGTTAAACGTTCTAGTTATATTAATCTTAAATATTTTACTAACAGCTTTATGTTTAGTATAGTTAGTATTAAAAAAACTCCATAATATCTGCGGAATCGCGCTTAAAAATGTAATTATATAAGTCATACTTATGTGCATTGATCTACACTAAAATACTAATGTACAATATATTAATATAATATAATCCATATGTATAAAAACTAATCTCTTATCAAACGTAATTAACTAGTAACAAAAAATGAACCAATTTTTTTTTTTATCACATACTTATATAAATTTATTATTAAAGACAAATTTAATTAATTTTAAAATAGGTGACAAGGAAATTAAAATTATTTAAACTGTATATTTATAGAATCGGATCAAATAATTTATTTGCGAATCATTCCATCTTCAATAACTCTCATCATATTCATTTATCATGTACTAAATATAGATTTATAGTAATGTTTCTAAGTGTATTTTAATTTGACTTTACATATTAATATCACAAAAAACTGATAGCGCGCAATATTTACTTCCTGTCTTATATCGACGCACCACTTTGAAAATATCAATAAATAATAATAAATACCACCTATAAACAGTATTTATTAAAAATAAATAATCAATATTAAATACATATAGTTAACAAATATATATTGTAGCAACGATAGGAAATCCACGGCCCTTGATATACGTACAACGATCGGGGAGTGATTTGAATAGGGGAAGGTACCGGGAGTACTGTCAAAACACTTCTTACAATGGACAATAGTCTCCTGAAATAACCCTTATTATATTCAATAACAATATATACCTATATATTAAAATGATATACTGATTTAAATATAATTATTTATTTATAATCCTATTCACAATTATATATATATATACTAATAGTGCCAACACACGTTTTGAAAAAAAATATTTCTTGAAATTTACTACTGTATATGTACCTATTATTATACAAAAAGCAAGTCAAATTAAAGATATATAATGACATGAGATAAAGTCAAGTAGACAAACTACCCAATGATCACACTTTTAATAACCAATTAATTAGTCAACTTAATTAATAATATATTATATTTCATGAGAAGCGAGGGATGGTTGACTGGATGATAGATGTAAGGAAGAAAATAGTTGGGGGTGCAGTCAAATAAGATATATTCAATATATATTATATTTCGTTATAATTAATATTTCAAGTACGTTTTTCTATTATATGATTTTATAGTTTAATATTTTTGTATTAATATTTAAGGGTAAAAGCTACTGGTTGTTATTATTGTCCTTTTAAATAAACAAAAAGTTGTTAATTTATTATATTCATTTTGTATTTTAGTTTTTTTATTTATGTTTTCTATAGTTTTCTATGAATAATTAAACTACTATATAATTATAGGTATGATATCGTTAGTGTTAATGTTTTGTTTTAATATTCATTTAGTCAGATATATAGATGATAATGGGACCGAATAGAATTTTATGATTGAAACTTGATTAAATTACTTAATTAAATTAATTGATAACAAATTAATAATTCTATTTTTTAGTATGATTAATATTTATTGGTATGAAAAATATTAAGTAAGCCTTGATGATGTCCATTTGCGGGCAAATTAATGACCTTATTGAAAAAAAAATATTTTTATATGCTGATATGGTAAATATTTCTTTATTATTTTTGGCTTGTACCCGCTGATGTTGACTGAACTGGTCAAACTTCGACTAGTTAGTTCATGCTCCAGTATTGTTTTTTTTAGTTTTACAATTGCATTTAAGTAAAATTGTATTTTATCTTCTGTTGGATTAAAAAAAAAAGGAGAATTATAGTAAATATTTATAAATAAGTACAAAAGGAGTGATAACAAGTCTAAACGAATTAAAAGTGGCGGAGATATATTTGAGTTTGATAAGAGATTTTTAGGATTTTTTTGCGATGGTTAAATATAAGTGTTTGTGATTTACCTGGCGGTCCAACTCCTTCATCCTCCGATGTCTCGCTGTTGGAGGAATGCAAGAAGTGGCGGTGGATGGTGTAGCTCTGCTTGACCGAGAAGTCGAGAGGCTGGGGCTGTGGCTCCCGGTATCCCGGACTAAGTAACATCCTGTCTTCTTCGCCTTTGTTGTTGTTCAGCCAGAAGGCCCTCCCTTCTTCTCTCTGAAGAGCCACTTTGAGCAAGTCCGCTAGCTCACGAAGAGACGACTCTCTCTACTCCTTGGAGTTCTACCCTTCGACCTTGCCTTGACTTGACGAGGAGAGTCCTAGAGGTGAGATACACCGAACCACGACACTGTGTGACTTGGAGATACGCAGACGATCCTGAAGGCAGGGGACATAGATAGTACAATCCGCGCCGACGGTACGGACTCGAGTGCCCGGCCACCTCCTCAATGCCGGCCGAAGGGGTGGGGGCAGGAGGGCGAGGAGTGGGGGAACCTCTCGCCCAATCAACGCCTTCCTTACATAAATATGCCCTCCTAATAAAAGTCGATTGAATAAATGGAATTTATTTCGTTTTCTTTTCCCGCTCACCCCTTCCCTCTCTCTCTCTCACTCTCTCCCTTGCCGCACTCCTTCACAATTCTTTGAGGTAATTACAATACAATACTTGCCCGATGAATGCCTTAGATTCGCTTTCGTTAATCTTGGTTTGTACGTTAACTACCCCTCACAACACAATTTCATGGGAAAAAAAATTATTCACGTTACAGAAATCATTTACCAACGTTAAGGATGCTAAACATTAAAATAATATATCATAACGAGTTTTTGTTTTTTAATAATTTTATCTAAAAAAAAAGTTTATAATCTACTATTTTAATGTTAAAGCGCTCTGATCTATATAAATACTGGAAACATAGATAAACTATTTCTATATTCAAATGCTTTTTTTATTAATTTTATCACTTGTTATTTCGTAGGTCATCGCTTCGGGTCGAGTCACGAAACGTTTTAACTTTTCATTCGTTTCCGGTCAGATTATGTCACCATACGCTTTGAAATATAGTTCACGTTTTGCAACGAAATGTTATGTAGTGTAGTGAAAAATATCTTAAATACTTCGTTTAATTTAGTTAGAAACTCATCAATATAACTTTATAATAGTAGCAATCTTACAATACATTCTGGCGAATAATAAAACAATAATAATAATGATAAATATATACGAAACAAATACTGGAGCGTTAAAAAAATCTTTAAAGATACTAATCCAACAACAATCCATGTAATAAAATAAAAATGCCATACTAACAAACCATGTTCTTTTTAACCAATGTATCGATGACCAACATTCGGAAAATTAATTATAACATTAAATTGAGCGTGGGTAATTATTACGCAGGTTGTCGCTTCGAGTTGATTCACGAAAAGTTTTAACATTTCATTCCTTTCCCTTATAATATTTTCCAAAAATGCAAGTTATCAAAAGCTTTAGTATGGAATAGAGAATAAAATTATGGGAAATGTGTTTTTCTCATATTAGCTTTTTGGCATCCATCATATGTTATTATTATTTAAGACTTCATCAGCATTTAACATCACTTTTTCATCATATTTTTTTCTATTTCCATGCTCATACCATATTGTTACTTATATTTCTATACGTTCATTGTATATTCATGTCATATATTTATACCACTTCATACTATATGTATGCTTTTTTAAAAAACTGTTATACTCTATATTTATATCTTGTCTTTCTACTGTTATTTTCCTTTATTTACTCTTTAACATCATTTTGGCTATACCTTCTTTCATTTTACGTATGTAAACTCCCTAGGAGTCTATTATCTTACATTTTATAGTTTTTATATATATTCTACTACCTTTTCCATAATAAGTTCTCACCTCTGATGTTTATACTTTTTCTTTTTTTAAATAACTTTCTGTTTATTTCCTTCTTTTATCTTTGTAAAAAAATCTGTTTGGCATCACCACCGTTCTGTACATTTTCTCTGTAATTTTTTATTCATATATATCCCTCACTTTTGTTCTAAATTTCTACCTCTCTACATATATATTTTTCTCATTTATCATATACTTAGTCTGCAATGTATTTTTTTATAGTTCTGTTATTTTGTCTGTTTATCTTTCTTAGCCCTGAAGATGACCCACAAAGTGGGTCGAAACGTCGGCACATAATTAAATAAGTAACCACTTAATTAGTGTTTTTATTTGACTGCACCCCCAACTATTTTCTTCCTTACGTCTATCTTCCAGTCGACCATCCCCTCGCTTCTCAGGAAATGTGTATACTTCGGTAATCATTTCATTTAGAAATGAACGTTTCAGTAAACATATATCATCTATACTTAGAAATATTAGTTTAATTTTATATTAAATAATAGTTTACTAAAAGTTAATCAAAAAATAATTAAATAATTTTAAAATAAAATAATTAATAAAAGTTTACTTTTATTTTTTAATGAAATGATCATCGAAATCTACTTACTACCCATAATTACAATAACTTCCATACAAGCTCAAGATAACTTGTATTGTGGAAAATATTAAAAGGGGAACGGATAAAGATTTAAAACTTGTTACGACTCAACTCGAAGTGACAACCTGCGGAACAGATACCAATTTGGTTTTCCTCCCAGAATATTTCTATTCTAGCTCTTTGTTACTCTATCTTCTATCTGGATTTTTATTTCAGTAAACTTTGTGTTGTAAAATAACATTTTTAATTTGTCCCTGTCCTTTATTACATCTTCTAATCTTTCAAGACCTTTATAAACTTCTTTGAACCATTTTTTCTTTATTAAAACAGTTAAAATTTTGTCAGTCATAAATTATTACGCTAAAGGTGTCATTCGACGAAAATTGAAGTAAATAAAAAAACAAAAAATCATTCCTTCTATGACGCCGAAACGGAAATATAACATAATAGTACCTAAATTTAATTTATTGGTTTTCTTTTGAAAAATACTTATAAAAATCTGAACTTCTTTCTTAAAATTTATTTTCAAACTTTACAGATGCCAATTATATTTAGAAATATAGTTGATTATTTTCAAATATTCATATGTCATCATACGTCTTAAGAAATTTTTAGGGATTTCATCATTAAAAGATGAAAATCGAACTTATATAAACAAAAACTCATATATATATATATATATATATATATATATATATATATATATATATATTGTTTATGGTTCTCGAGTTTCAGTCAGTATTTGAACTTCTTAGGCGACGTTTCGAGACTAGGTTAGTCTCATATTCATGCCCTGACAGTGAAAAAATGATCTTTTAGTGAAAACATTAAATAGCACACTAAAAAATAAATACTGACTGAAACTCGAGAACCATAAACAATATATTTCTACAACAGTCAAGATAAGTAGAAACCAATATATATATATATATATATATATATATATATATATGTATGTATATACAGTGTCAAAACACATCTAAAGGTATTTCGTCTTTGTAGAGGTATCAGGTGCTACAGCTGTTTTTACGACAGGCTCAATTCGTCACTGTCTCATTTTATTATATTGGCTAGCGTTTTATTTCGTTGTTAAAGAGTTCTGTGTTTGATACGGGTTTCTGAAATCAGTAAAGGACATCACATTACTAATTTATAAATAGTATTAGTAAATTTTCCAGTAGCAAATTGTAGTAATTTCTGATAATAATAATAACATATTATATTGCAATTTTAGAAGACTTTTTTAGCTCCAGTTTTGAAAATTTCATAGTAAAAAAAAGTATTATCATTTAAATATGATATGCGAATAATATAACATAAAAATAGCCTGAAATTATAATGTCTTAGTATTATATCATTGGGTGTTTTATTTTGGGCCAGAAATAACAACTACTTTTAGTTTTAAGACTAAAAGTGTAAAATCAGGTTCATGGTACCCATTAGAGTTTGTAAAAATCGATATACTTTTTTATTGCCAGACGTTTAATTTGGAATCTTCTTAATAATTTATTGTATTTGATTTGTTATTAGTTTTATCAATTTTTAAATATTTTTATTTGAAAATAAAATATATGTCCAGGACCGGGAATCGAACCCGGGTCGTCCAGATCGGTAGTCAGGAACTGTACCATTTGAGCTATCCTGGGCCAAATCAAACACGCTTATCGGTCGTGGTCATATCCTTTCTTATAGGTCTACCTGAAATGGTAGTTTCTTTATTTGCCTTTATCCAAGCCTTCATGTAGCCTCTATCATTGATTATTTTTATTTGATGGATTATTACAATACAGTTGTAAATTTGACTCAATAAATTTTATATTATAATATTTTAATATTACTTATTTATACAGTTATATTTTTTATTTCAATAAATTTGATACATTGATAACAGATTGATAAATAAAATCATACAAACTGAAATATCCAGAAGTTTCTTGGACCTACCAAAAATCAATAGAAGAAAATGCTCTTAAGCATAATCAGTGGGATAGCCAGCAGGTGGAAGAAAGTTGGGCAGCATTCAAGAACATAATCATGGATGCAGCAGAAGCAAATTGTGAAAAAATCAGGATAGGCAATAGAACCAAAAGGACTGTCTGGTGGACCGAGGAGGTGAAGGAAGAAAAAAAAATAGAAAAAGATGGAAGAAGATCCAATGGAAGCAGTATTTGAACACCAGTACTGATGCAGAGTACCATCTCTATAAGGAACAAAGAAGGAAGACCAAAGATGTCGTCGTAAGTGCAAAAAGGAAGGCCTGGGAGGACTTCGGAAACAAGATGGAAGAAAATTACCGAGAAAACCAAAAACTGTTCTACAGGGCTATTAGGGTTATGCGTAAGGACAGCGAGCCAGTAATAAAGCATATAAAGGACAAAGAAGGGATCGTTCTCACCAACCTAAAAGCCATAAAGAACAGATGGGCCGAATATTTCAAGGAGCTACTGGAGATGGATAGCAGCCATCAGGAAGCAAAAGAACTGAACCATCTTCTACAATCATGCTGGGAAGAAGACGACTTCTTTAATGAAGATGTATCAGAAGTATTCGCCTTCCCTCAAACTAGGAAAAGCTGCAGGAATGGATGGCATCACGCCAGAGATGATACAGGTATTTTATCCACAGGAGAAAAGATGTTTCAGGATCTCCTAAACTTGGTATGGAAGAATAAAGTAGTGCCAAAAGATTGGGAATTCTCTGTCGTAATACCAATATTTAAGAAAGGAGACAAAAGAGATTGCCACAACCATAGAGGAATCTACCTTCTTAGTGTACCCAGTAAAATATATTCCAAAATACTAGAAAGACGTCTTAGGAATGCAGTAGAACCAATACTGGGGGAAGACCAATATGGATTCAGAGGAAATAGAAGTTCCCAAGACCTTATCTTCACACTGAGACAAACATCTGAAAAGATTATAGAAAAGAACAAGGAAATCTTCACCTGTTTTGTCGACCTCACAAAGGCCTTCGACAGGATTAGAAAGGAAGATATTATAAAGGCTCTCAGGGAGAAAAAGGTCAATCTGGGACTCCAGAAAGGAATCCTAAAGTCTTTTCAAAATACAGAGAAATGTGGTGAGGACATGCAATGAGACACACAGGAATTTGTAACAACCCAGGGGATCAGGCAAGGATGTAGCCTAAGCCCATTACTTTTTATTTTGACACTGGACACGGCACTGAAAAGAGCTAAGTCAAAAATGAAACCGTACCATTTAGGGTATAGAAACCTTAGGCCAACAACCTTAGGCCAACCCACCTCAGTATCCTCGCATTTGCCGATGACATAATTGTTTTTGCAAACAATTGCAGGAACCTCCAGTTTACAAGAAGAGTTGGACGTGATTAACATGACGATAAATATAGGGAAAACAAAAATCATGAGAATACAAAGAAAAAGCGAGCATGGGTCCGAGTCGTAAGACTAAACAACACGAGGTTAGAGCAAGTAAGGGATTTTAAATATCTCGGTGCACACATTAACGAACACGGCTGGATAGATGGCGAAATAAAAGACCGAATAAAAGCTGTCAGCAGGTGTTTTAATTCCCTCAAGAAAGGATTCATCGGGAAAAAAGAAGTGTCAAAAAACACAAAAAAAGTAGTTTATAAAAACACTTTCTTAACGATTCTCCCCTATTCAAGTGAATCTTGGACTCTGACTAAAAAGCACAAGAGCCAACTCCAAGCCATGGAGATGCGATATCTAAGAAAAATGGAATGAAAGAACAGAAGAGACCGAGTGCGAAATGTAACATTACGGTCAAATGTGGGACTTCGGCCAGCTGGGGATATCATCGAGGAGCATCAGCTGAGATGGTTCGGGCATGTTTCCAGAACGGCGGAAAACAGAGTGGCGAAGGCCGTATATGAGACAAAGGTGGAAGGTACAAGACCGAATGGTAGACCAAGGAAGACTTGGGAAGGCGCAATCCAGGAGGCCTTTGATATAAGAGGTTTGGAATGGGGAAGGGGATTGGTATAGGAGAGGGATGGATGGATCAGGCACAACAAAAAGGATCCTCACACCGTTGGCGGTAGAAGAGGAGAAGATTAAATAAATAAATAAAATTATATTTGAAAAAATAGATTCAGGCGTTTTGGAAAAAATGCAAAAACGTCTCGTGGGAATCTATATATATCTTATCTATATATAACCTAATCTATATACAGTAATAATGACTTATACAAATATTTATTATATAATAGTGGATTTCAGCTGCTTTGTACGTTGCCTACCCCTATATGTGTCGGCAACATGTTTCTCTGTCTCATTTAGATGGGGGCATTTGCTCTTTTCTCATAATATCCTATATTAACGCAGGGCTGGCTCACTGTACAATCCATAATTTCTCTAATAGTTTTCTGATTGTTATCAAATATATTATCATCCATTTACCAATTCTATATGCCAATTATGAATCATTTAAGTGCATCATAACCCACAGAAAATTTGTGGAATATATATATTATTAAAGAAAAATTGTACTACGAAATCCCGTGATGGTTTCTAGGCTCAGTACATGGTAGAGACTGTACTGTTTTTAGGACAACAGTTGATGTGATTTGATGTGACGTCCGAGATCAGGCAGGGTTAACCTCCAACTTTTGTTATAGAAACAGTATAGTCCCTACTATGTACTTAACAAAAGAGCTTTCAAGGATTGTATTACTACAGTTTATTTTATGTTTATGGAAACAAAAAATTAAAGTTTAGATATAATTGATAAACTGGGAGTGATCATTTACTTAAAATTGCAATCTTCTTTTCACCGTATGCCAAATGGTAATGGAGCTATAGGAATCGTGTTATAAATAATCTATCCAAACTATTTATTTATGTATTTAGTACCTAGTGCATAAATTATATAATGAAAAATAATTTTTAACTTGTTTTACAATATTTGTAACAGAAATCCTAAGTACCACTTACACTTTCACCTAATATAACTATAAAGTAGTTAAGTACTTAAATTTTTATAAATAATATTCTCCTTTTACCCCATTACACGTCCTAAAGAAGACCCGTCATATGGACCGAAACGTAGGCTTTATAAATAGTTCAACCCTATTTAAGAAATTATTTTTCTGCCCCCCCCCCCAAGGTCTTATAAGTTGAAGCGGTGAGATGTCGTATATTGTGACTCTGTTTTGGGGTTTGGAGCGAAACCCTAATGATCTTGAATGACATTTACGTGTAGAAGAAATGTTCTACATTGATCCATTTTCAACCAATACAATAGAGAACATCAGTGAGCAGGAGACTAAATCATGTGGAAAGAATACCTGACGACCTGAGTGATGGGTCCGATGATAACCTTACAGTACCTGAAAACCTAATCTGAATACCGTATACCTGAAGAGAGGATCCTAAGGAAACAGTGCAAAGCCTTTAGCAAAATATTGATCATTTTCCTTCTTGGACCACACCCGAACTGTGACCAATTCTGTCCAACCGTTACCCGAAGCTTTGTAATAGTAATCTCACCTACCTCCATAGCATGCTGCATCGGTTTATATTTTTCTTTTGGTAAGGGAATAATTCGGTTATTCAATAATAATAATTCCGGTTGTTATATTTTTAATAATATAAATAGTTCATGTAAAAGATAACAATAATATTTATGTTACATAAAACTGTTAACAAGGAGTTGAAACTGCATCTGCTGAATTTGGATAGAAATTATAAATAACCAAAAACTTTTATAAAATATTGATGAAATTAAATCTGAAAAATTCAAGAACATGAAACCTCAACTCTCTAAAATACTATAAAATAATTAATTAGTTGATATCCAGGAATCGTAAGGACGCAGCCAAAACATTCATATCAACGAAAGCGAAATGCGGCACATCTCAAATCAACCGTTGTAACTGACGCATCAGAGAGAGCAACTTCATTCTAGGACGTTATATTTTATTGCTATATTTGATCTTCATTGACGTGATTTTATTATTTTTTATAAATAACTGCTTGGTTACGTTGGGAAGATACGAAGTGCCCAGTACAAACCTTGGCTATATGTAATAGGATGTAATTAGTTGGGGGTGCAGTCAAGAAAACACAGCAAAATAAGTGAAACTATTGTATTTTATGTGCCGACGTTTCGACCTACTGTGTAGGTCATCTTCAGGGCTATGAGAAAACAGACAAAAATAGAATAGACTGTAAAAATACATAAGATAGAGATACAGAAAATATAACAAAATGTAGAGATATAGAATAATTGCGAAAAAAAGTGAAGGATATATAATGAAAGGATATAGGAATAAAGATGATTACATAGCAGATGTATAGAAAGGTGATAATGCAAAACAAAATACAAAGAGAGAAATGAAGTTAAACAGAAAAAAAATGAAAAAGATATAAATATAATGAGTATGGAAAACTTAGTATAATAAAGATAGAAATGTATTGCAGAGAAAACAATAGTATGAAAATAGACTCCTGGGGAGTACCATAAGTGAAATGAAAGAACATGAATTAAAAATTATGATACCTAAGAATAAATACAGAAGAATATTGTAGAAAGTAAAGAATAGGAATCTAATGTATGACAGGCAGAGAAGTGAAATATAAATATAAATTTAAAATATAAGTATCAGATGTTGGCTATATGTGTTCCAACAACCAAGCTGAGAAGTATGCAGTCGTAAAAGCGACAGAATTCCTTCTTGACCTTCCAACCAACATATTACAGTCATACACACAGATAACATGATCTTGCTTACAGAAAATATCAGAATGATCTCATGCACGCTTGGGCTTCTAAACTTTTCTGTAAAAAGGCCACTCTGGTAATTAGGGCAATGAGATAGCTGATAAATTAGCAAAAGAGAGACCACACAGTGATTTGTCTCCATCTTTTCACAAAACACAAATTCATAAAATTCCAAATTAGGGAAGAATCGATTATGAGGTGGAATGAACGGTGGACTGTTTCAAATAAATCTTCTAGTTTGAATAGGCTTATTCCGAAACTGACATCCAATAATTACAAATTAATAAAATCCACTAACAACTAACTAACTCAGGTTTTAACTGAACATGGACATACTAAATCATACTTACACAGATTTCACACGATCAATGACAATACCAGCTCAACAGACATAGAAGAAAAGACATTTAACCACATAATACATGACTGCCAAATGTATGAAGCATAAATTGATTATTTCCATAATATTAAGAGGGAAAGTTTAGCCAGTATCTGAACATGATCTATAAAATACATTTCGACTCGAATTCACTACATTTATTTACAGTATTGATTTAAAAATGTTAACATCTAATTTAGAATAATCATACAATGTAAAACTGATAATCATTATTTAAATAATGTAATCTTAATTTTGTTAATTTGTAACAGTATATAAGTAACAATGTCCTATGTATATAAGTTATAATTATCACAATTGTTGTTAATCCTTATTGTAAAAACGAATTTAAAAGGCACATAGTATACTCAAGTATGGAATGTGTCAATAAATAAACGGTCCTTTCAAAGAGGTTACTTTGAAAAGAAAAAAAAATGATATTCACGAACTCTCAACTCGAAAATAGAATTTATCAATATTGTGTTTTTTATACATTTGTTTTTAAAACCATCAAATACAATAAAGCCATCCAGCAATTCAATATACTAAATATTTTATTTTTTACTTCATGATAAGAATTAGAATTTTTATAATCGAGTATATTAGAGTATCATACAAATAAATATTTTTTTCTGAATTTTGTCAAAATTACTTACAATATAACTGGTTAAGAAATTCTTTAATTTGGTTGGGGTAAAATGAACCTTCATGATAAAATTTAAAATGTTCAAAGTTTTTTTACTTGCAAATATGTTTTATAGATCCTCAACAGATTGGAGTGCAAAACTAAAACTAAATATCAAATGAAATATAAAATAAAATACATATAATAGGAAAACTTGTTGTAAAACATGTTTCGCCTCCTTAAAAAGCTGTATAAAGTGCAATTTCTATTTTTAGTGTTATGATTATTCGACGTGTCTAATAACTTTCCTAAAGATAATCACAAGTATTTCCCGTGCTCATATTAATTTATTATCCTTCTGAATTTTATATCTTCTGATATCACGGGAACAAGATACTTGAACTTTTGTATTATTAAATCCTATCCCCTCTTTCGTCTGTATAATTTAAAACTAACACAGACTTACCACTGGTTCATCCTAGCACGCCATAAACAAAACCTTATAGACTTACTCATATACCAAAAATCGCCCAATTAAGACTGCGAAGGAGTTGGTTAGCGGAACAACTGGAGAAAATGGTCAAAGAACTTCGGATATGAAACTTCAAGATTTAATAGTACAGTTAATATTTATCTTAACTATAATAAAGACAAGGATGTAAAAATTCCAAACAAAAAGCAGGGAGGTATTCTTGTTTCCAGCTATCATATTTTAGAGACTCAACGCTTTTTGTTTGGATTTTTTCCTTTTCAAGTCTTAATATATATTGTATGTATCTTTTACCTTTTTAAAAATTAATAACAAATAAAACACTGTTAATATAAATTATTCACTGAATGCTTGATATCGACTTTTTTTTTCTCTCTTCTGACTCAATTAGTAACAATCCTTATTCAGTAATTGCATTTGGGACTTGGTGATGGGATGTTGTTTTTTTTTTGTTTTTATGGACTGTGGTGTTGGGGGCTGCTTTCTTTGTTTTTTCTTTTAGTTATTCTTCATGAAATATCGGTTATTCAAGGCATTCATTTTTCTCTTTGTTTCGAGAATCAAGGGTTTTCTTTGAAAATTTTTCATTTACGGTTTAATATTTATTTTAGTTTTTTTATCAAGAACCTCTTTTTACGAATTTCCCTTCAAGGGCCACTGACCAAATCCAAATCCGTTAGATAACCCTATGCGCAATCCTCCCATCTACACCTTGGTCTGCTCCTCGTATGATTACCAGTCTTCACAGAAATAATTATATTTTTAGGTATTCCCTAGTTACCAAGCCCAAAATCTTTACCTATCTTCATCTTCGCGATTATCACTTCAATAATATTCACCGTGTGTATACTTTACAATTCTGAAAGTTCTCAAATTTAGTTAAAAGACGTTGTCCAAAATTCAAGGTTATCGGCCGCAACTTTTTTAACGCATCCTTAATCTTCTCGATGCTATCGTAACAATTAGACTAACCGGATGCATGATAATTTCACTTATTTAGCATAGAATAGGTCAGAGCACATCTTAGCAGATAATGTTGTGATAATTGAACCACTTCGTTACTGGTGTTGAAATAACAAAAGAATATTCATGTGAGAAAGAATATTCCTGTACAAGGTCGAGTACGTTCGCGAACGAATCGCTCAAAAGAAACGTATCCAAAGAGACAATATTAAGGACCGATATAAAAATGTCTGGATGTAATTATATTTGGAAAATGGTTAATAAAGAAAGTATAAGCGAGTGGTAAGAATTCCTTGGAACCGCCTGGATTGCGGACCGCGCAGGTATATCTCATCATCTAGTAATGGCCTCATACTGCACATAGCGAACACCTGTATTACCAGCTACCTTCGGCTTCTTATAGCAAACGAAATGCAATCCTCAGAAATATCTTTTTTTCTCTCTCTCTTTGCCTTCCATTCCTATCGTTTTATTGCTTGTTATGAGCCATCTTTTACTCTTCTGTAAACTAACCGACGTCAATTTTCTCTCTGCTATTCGCGCATTTTAACATCAGATATCATCTTGATTGTTTATAGGTGTAAAAGTGCCAGATCAACTGTTTTAGATCCCTTTTGCATGGATGTTGACAGTTCTCCCATAAAGAGAGGTGACCAAATGTGGACTCTTTAACCCAAATTTAAATAATAATGCTTAAAATTCGCCGAGAATATTCACTATCAGCTTTATTGTATGATGAAATAACTTGGCAACGAAGGCAACGCTCAAGTATCGGGAATTCAAAACAGTGGTCCTCAATTATTAACCAAATATTAAAAACATTTACCCAAATTTATTAAGTTCATTACCTAGAGTAATTTAATATATGCATTTTACGATATAAAAGAGAGTAAAAAATCCTGTTATGCCGTTCTTCGGTTAGGGTGTAAATTGTGACTTCCTCGCCAGTGCCGCGACAGGTCCATTCCATCCATTCCAAATTATATTTGGACTAGAAAATTTTAAGATTCCCACCATGCTACGTCCGATTAGCTATTGCTGCATAAAGAGACATTAAATAAATAAACAACCTAGAATAAAGAAAAAAACCCAACAACGTAGAGAAGGAACGATCCATTCATGCTACAGTTTTTGTACTAAATATTATAATACAAGTGGATATTATTATTATGTTAGTGACTCTTCTTCTGCCATGCACCTCAAATATTTATCACAAACAATTAACAATAATAGTTTATAATGCATTTAAATAAATGAATAAACTATTAATTTATTTAATTTTATTGTCCTAAAATTGATTAGAAAGTGAGATCATTTTTATACTAATCCTAGCAGTAATAATTTCTGAATTACAAAGTACCCAAGATCCTTCGAGAGTTGCAGTGTTACAGTTTTAGTTATTTCTAACATAAAAAATATAAATAATTATAGTTATTTCTAAGACATCTTGTGTTATAAAATTGAATTTTTTTTTAGAATTATGTATTTTTCTTATTGTAATTGTTTCTTTTTTTTTCTACAGATTTTAGACTTAAAAAAGCTATAAGTTGTATATGATGTTAATTGATGCAGGATACTTATTAGAATGATTGAAAATGACATCAATTGTCGAAATGTCTTAATAATTTTAATAAATTAAGATTTTATACGGACTGGATAATGGTTTTTACCGATTTTATATAAAATTGAATTTATTAATAAATTTATGGACGAATATAATATTTGGTTAATATTATATTAATATTAGGTCAGCGGGTAAAATTCACTAATGTTCGAGCCGAGTTGCGGTTTATGAAGTACGCACAAATAAGTTCTATTTGGACTTACGGGTAGAGCTTTGGCACTCCACTAAGCCATCGAATTCCTCTCATATCCAACCCTAGCAATCCAAAATCCTTCCTAAAATCCTCAATGCTGCTTAGTTTGTTACGAATAAAGTCACCCATAATAGCCTCAATGTCCCATTCGTTGCTGATTTGGCACGAATCCGATATCAGTACTTTCATGATAAACTTACTAGTTTCAAACCTAGCTACTTCTTCAATGCCCGATAATTCTCCGAGGAGAAAGAAGATGGACTCGTCATCGTCAAGATGAATTTGTTATTTGAGTACTACCATTAGGTAGTTTCTGTACTTGCCTTAATCTCATGCCATTCATTCTCTTTACCTGTTGTATTATTATACAGTTGTGAATTTCAGTAAATAAATTAAAAAAAAAAAAATTATTGTTATCCAAACTGACCAAACGGATAAAGATAAAGAGATCCCTAAACGTTCCACTCCACAACACCCCAGACCCTCACCCACACTCTTGCCATTAAATAGAACTGTTGTCCTTCTAAAGACCTTTCAACAGAAACCGTTCGGAGACGGAACGCTCCTGAAGAAGAAGGAGCAATGAAAGGAGACAGCCTTGATATATTTTGCCGGACATCTGGAACTGGAGCGGGGGCGGAGGCTGGACAATGCCCACTATTTGAGCCCTAATTCGTCCTCTGCAGCCGGCCGCATCTGCCCTATGCAAAGGGACACTGTGACATTCTGTCTGCCCACCATTGGGAGGATTAAAATCGATATTGCTACTATTGTAATTGTAATCGATAAGTATCATGAAGATGCCTAGTACAGTTTATATATAACTTGTAAAAAAATAATAGTATAACCCTCAAGTATTGAGGCTTGGTCCCTGGGACCTTGTGGTAGCCATTACCTGAAATTGCCCCCCCCCCCCCCTACCGAATATGGGAAATCCCCTTATGACTCAATAGCCTCCTATCTTGTCAGTACCTTATTGAATGATAAAGTGGGAGGTTGGTTTGTTTGTTGTTTTATTTTTTTTAAGGGCAAACAACTACAAATGGTTATTATTGCCCTCACTACTGGAGAATATAAATGTTTACAGTATCTACATAATTACATTTATATATTCTTGTTACCTTACTAGACTTAGTAAAAATATTGTTACATATTTACATAATAACATATTAGGCACATAGTAAAACCATATTAACATATTACACATATAATAGAAATGTAACTTATATGAAGTTGTTTAAATTAAAATAAAACGTTATACATAATTATATAAGATTTATGATATAATATAAAATTTATATTATCCATATAACATTATACACACCGACAATATATATATACACACATATACACACACATACATAAACCCACATACACACATACACATAAAGGTGTAAATGTATATGTCAAATTGACTGGTAAATATTAGTGTTTTTAATAAATTTTAACGCATTATTTAAACATTGTTCGTTATCCCCCAACGCCTTTTGCATCTGCCGAGGTACGCCAGGGAGGAGGGAGGTTGGTTATTAGGTTTGTTAAACTTATACATTGATAAACTTCAGTGCTTCTGCGAATTCTTTGATTTTTTCAAGGCAATCTTTCCTTTAATATTTTATGTTTATTAGTTAATATTAATCAATGCTACTTTTAAATTTATAAATTTTATTAATATATAATCTATTTTTATTAATCTTTCGAATCTTTACATTATTATTAATTTTTTTTTTTAAATTGTGCTACAAATATGGAATTACAACCTAGCAGGTCAAAAATAGTTGTTTGGACTGACGATCTGAGATTTTATTACTAAATTCATCTCTTGTTGGGTGATTTGGAGAAAGAAGAAGCTGATATTTTCTATTAGAAAGAAGAAACTAAAAATGGAAAATTTTAAATAATTGGGTCCTAAAATGGAAAGAAAAAGAACGTCCGAAAAAGAGATAAAATAAAGGATAAATACAAAGAGCAAAGCAATTGGTATCCTCAACTCGGCCCTTTTGAGCAGTAATATGACGGAGGGTAACAAGTAGATCATATACGAATCCATAATAGAAACAATATTGCTACATGGACGCTAAGTGCTGTCTTAGGAAAAACCATTGGCTAGTTAATAGTGGATTTTTGGATGAGAACTTTCAAGGTGTCCATGCTAGAAAGAAGGAGTAATGTCGAAATCAGAGAGTGAATGCAAACCCAACAGAACGTTAAGAACATAGAGAAAAGGGAATTGGAATGGTATGGGTATATCAGAAGGATGAAGAAGGAAATGTTACCCAATTTAATTTTCAAATAGACTGCTGAAAGAAGAAAAACGGCGAGGAATACCACGAAACAGATGGATAGAAGGAATTGAGGAAAGGTATACACGTTCATGGTTTAAAGAAGAAAGATGTACAAGATAAAAGAAAATGGAAAAACGAAATAAAAGAAATTTGAAGTTGAAGGAAACCTAAATCTATGAAAACCTCATTAAAAAAAAAAAAAATATACAACAATCTATGCCAATTGTTAATTTTAAACTATAAAGTTACACCACTACTTTCCACTGGCCACACGATGAGTATTTATTATAACACCGTTATTAAAATAATAATAATCATATAAAAACCTTTATATCCATTTACTTCCAAGATTAAAAATAACCATCAAACGAATGGGTGTAAACGCGGAGGAAAAATAAAAAGTCTCCAAAATACAACGAAAACAACCAGTCGACGTTTTGCCTATTCCAGCATCAACAGGACACGCAAGGAGATCACATCAAAGAAGAAAAAGAAGCACATCTCACAGCAACAGTCCAAGTAGAGTCATGAAATGGAGACTGTAACTTACTACTAAGGCGATCATCGACTGTTTTTTTTTGTTCCAGTATTTTAGAGACTTTAGGCTTTATTTTTGGGACTCTTTCCTGTTGTGATAATAGAGGAGCGGAGTGGCTCAGTGGTAGAGCACTGAGTTGCCATGCTGGAAATCCTGGTTCAAATCCCGCTGCAGGCCATGACTTTTATTTAGTCTGTTTGCAGAGGGAGATGTATAATATAGGATCTAGGACCCTCCTGGGGCTCACCCAGCTTTTATAAAACATTATAAAAATAGGGTACCCAAAATAAGGGGGGGAATCTGGTGGTTGAGTGGGACCTAGGACAAGCCACCTCCTTCCAGAACCGTTGTCCATGGAACAGTACAGTCTCCACCATGTACTGGACCCCAGACCCGTTCACGGGTTGTAGTGGTCCAGGTTTTTTTTTCCCTTTGCATCCCATTTATAATGTAGGTCTCTTTTTGAGTTTTTCCTCACTTTAAGAGTTTAGTAATAATAAAAACATATGATGTAATTATTCTAAGCCCATAAAATTGAGAGTTCAGTGAAACCTTTCAGACAAATAGAATAATTATTTGCAAACATTTTTTCCTGACAGCCAAAAATTAAGAATACAAAGTTCCCAAATTGATGCTTTATGAGGCATAACATAAGCGGCGATGGTGTCAGATAAAAGTACTCAGCTATTAAAACATAACAGTTGCTAATAAAGTCGATTCCATCTGGAACAGAATATTTTAACATATCCCCAAGATATCTGTTCATCTTAGCATGTTAAATTAATTAGTCTGCTTGTTAAATTGCCTACTTTAACGTGTTAAAATCAATTTATAAATGTGGCATTTACCTCTTAAGGCATCAGACCGTTACAATATTTTTTTATAAATTTAAATTTGTTGATAATTATTATACTGATATCTTGATTATTTGCATCTAATCAGCGAAGACATTGAAATTATAATGGTTCCTGAAATCGAATGAGGGTATTTGTTTCTTTTCTTTTTTTAATTTTTATTTTGATTTAAATTGCTGAATAATAGACATATCTCCAAGAAATCTCTATAAGAGGCCTCAACAATAATATAGCATTCAACAAAAAAAACAAAACATAAAATTTCTGGATACCTAAAAAACATTGACGATCCCTGTCTTTCACTAACCCCTAGCATAATACTCATAACGCTTACTATTATCCCAAATACGAAACCTTGTAATTCAGAAATTAATAAGTAAGCTATTAAAAAAATAATAAAATCGTAACGAGAATAATAAAAGACCTTTATCTCATTAAATAGGAAAATATGGTTGTAATGGCTAAAACATCAATGAGAAGATGTTCGAAGGGTACACCGAGAGGTTAGTGGGAGGATTAGTCAGACTATAAAATATAAGGAAGAAGTTGTTTCTGGAGGATATTTACTAAAAATATAAGAATATTTCAGTTAATTTGAGTACAATAACTGAATTTACTTTGTCTCTATGGACCTCTGCTCCACCTTTATCTCTATTTTTGAATATTTTTATGATTTATTATTTAAGAGAAAAGGAAAAGGACATGAGGAAAAGACGTCTTAAATTCGATTGCCACAACATAATGAGCCTTCCCGATCACAAACTTACAAAAAGCACAGTAAAATACGCAGCATCCCTTGTTACTGGAGGGGAATAGATCCAAAATATTAAGAAAGATTTGTAATTTGCCGAAATTACTAATGAAGAAATGATTACAAGAAACAGTTTTAAACATATAGTTGAAAAATGGGAGGTTAAGCCTCAGAGAAAAGCGCCGAGAACTGGTACAAAATGGAGTGAAGAAAGAAAAGTTCTCGAAAATAATGAAAACATGGTGGGCAATTAAGAACAAGAAGCCCAAAATATGAACCATCTTTACTTAGCGTCTTCCACTTTAGGACCTTTACGACTAATAATATTAAATAATAAACCGCTAAACTTTAATGTAAAAACCTGTGCCATACAACCATGAATAGTCTGGATTCAATACAAGCTACACTGGACCGTTTCTAAGGTAACGGTTGAGCAGGGAGGTGTCCGAGATCACACTCAACCCAATTAAGGGTCCTCTTTACAGAGGCTGAGTGAGCCCTAATAGGATCTGCAGGTCCCACGGTGTGGCGCACAACAGGTTAAATAACTTAACTGTCAAAGCAGTATTTGTTCCCCACATTTTAAGCACAGAAATCCTTCTGACCTACACCACTCCACTCCCACAATCATAAATAATAAAAAAATTAAGAATAAAATAAAATTATAAATCGCTAAAATGAAATATAAATATAAAATGTAATAAAATAATAGGTTTTGTCAAGTTTAGAGGGCAATAAAAACTATCAGCAAAGTTTTGCCCTTAAAACCATACATGTTTACATTCATTATCAATCGTTAACAGATATGAGTGAAATTAATTAATCGTATGTATTGATAACAGAAAACTGTGTTAATAGAGTTTATTCATTTTCGGATGAAAACTACCAATCAGAAATGAGGAAACATATTCCACATCAAATATAACTGTCATATCGAATCTAATTGGCCGATATCGCTATTTAGGTAAGAGCCCTCCTTATCAGCCCTGTAATTGATTCGGATGATGGATTCGACTAGAACGATATCAAACAAATAGGCAACACATCGATATGGAAACAAATAGGCATAGAATCGATACCATGTCATATCATATTAACATGTAATCCATCATTTTTGCATCCTCTTGTAGCGTTAGATTACAAGCATGATACGATTGACAACGCTGCAACTACATAGAGTCAAACATCTCGTTTTCTCGATAAATACTAGCATTCAAACTTAGTATTTACTATGTCGAGAAGTAGAAGTACTTAAGGTGTATAGTAAATAGATAAAACGGACTTCATGAGGAAATAAAGGCACAATTATAGGCAAGAAATGATTGCTATCATTAAGCTTCGACATAACTTAGCCCGCGTCTTTTGTCCAGAAATCTAAAAATAAGAATTTATTCAACTATCATCCTTCATACTCTTCTTTACGGATGTAAAACGTATCAGCTAACGCTGAAGAATGTCTTTACGTATTTGAAAATAAGGCATTGCGTAGAATTTTCGGACCAAAAAAGGGTGAGACAACCGGAGATTTTAGGAGATTAAACAACGCAAAATTGCGAAGCATCAATCCGGTTAATATTATTATTGAAGATTGAGGTGGCCCTGTAAAATTGCTGGGCTAAGTAACGCACGAATCCCTAAAAAGTTAATGTGCGGACTGGTAAAAAAAAAAAGTCTTAGGGGACAGCTGTGGCGTAGGTAGGAAGATGGCGTCAAGATCTGGCGCATTTGGGATTTGGTAGTAGCCCGTAGATGGAAGTTCTAGCAGGGATTGATGATATTGGCATCGATCTTTCGGGTTCACACTGCCTTATTATCGACTTATTTCTGATAGAATTTTCATTATAAATCTCTAATAGATCTCTATTCTTACCTGCTTAGGCCAAAGTACACTTTCACATGATGTATCAGGGCTAGTATATATAATAATAAATAAAAGGTTTAGCTGACCCGAAGGCTCGATGCCGACCCCACCAATCTCTGCTTACAAACCTCTTATCTAAGGACCACTACACAAACCCGAATCCTTCAGATCACTCTTAAGGCATTGTAGCGAATATATATTTCGCCTTTTACTAAAGTATATATATATATATTTAACTTTTAAAATTAATTTTAAGTGAATCAGTAATAAAAAATACATGAAACCATTACATGCCGGAGAAAGTGGATATAACCACCTACTAACCACCTGTTTACCCCCGATCGGGTCGAAGGTCAAGTCCCCCCTCTTTTAAAGAGGTCGGGTGAGCCCCCCTAAGGGGGACCGATCACTACAACTTACCCCATTGTCTTGTCGTATCTAAGCGCTTTACAAACTTCAACAAGTTCAAGAACTTCTTAAATGTAACCATATTTGTAAGTCTCAGTCAATATATGACAAAGTAGGACTGAGTTGTTAGGACAAAAACCCTCCCTAAAAACCTATACCACTACTACCCGTGAACGGGTTTGGGGTTCAGTACATGGTAGAGACAGCACATTTCCATGGACAACGGTTCTGCAATGAGGTGACTTGGTCCTAGGTCACGCTCAACCGTCATATTTCTCCCTCTTATTTTGGGTACACTATTTTTATAATATTTTATAGAGGATGGTTCAGCCCTGGGAGGGTCCTAGATCCAATATGATCCATCTCCTTCTGCAAACAGACTAAATAAAAGTTTTGCCCGTAGCGGGATTTGAACCAGGATTTCCCCCATGGCAACTTAGTGCTCTACCACTGAGCCACTCCGCTCCTTTAGGTCAAAAATAAATTCTTAAATAGTAAAATCTTAAATTATTTATGTAGAAACCTACTTTTCGACCTGAATTTGTGGTCTTTATCAGTACTTAATCAACATGATACAAATAATATATAAAAATAAAATAATTGGAATAGACAACAAAATGAAATGATGCGAGTAAATAGAATGTTAGGCGCAATAAGAATGTTAATTAAAATAAAATAATTGGATATATAATTATAACAATAAAGATAAAAATAATAGAATAATAAGATAATTGGGATAATAGATGCTGTAAATTTTTATATCAAAAATAATAAAAACGGACACAACATCTTATCTTGATGACCACAAATATTCAAATGATTAAAAAAAATTAAGAAGGGACAGAATATTAATTAAATGAGAAGGTGTATGTGAAGTTTGTCATATATATAAAGGTTAATTATAAATATTTGTAAAGAATTAATATAAATGATTATTAATAATATGAAATAAATAAATTATTTATGAATTAAAATAATCATATATGTATAATATTAAAAAACAAATTTAATTTTTTTTTTCGTTTACTCCAATTTTTTCATTTCCGTATATTATTATGTGGCTTATTATTTAATGTTTATATATTTTCCATGCTGTTTATTCAGAAATGATGAAGAGTTGCAGCAATGTGGGTCGAAACGTTGCATTCTAATAAATTTTTGACCACAAGCAGGACCATTTTCTACTTCACCTTCTTGTCAAGAAGAAAATGGTTCAAAAGATAATAAAGGTTAGTAAATAAAAAAAAAAACTGAACGAGTAAAACCCTTAATGGTTGTACATGTATAGAAGTTTTTCCCACCAACTAAGGTTATCCACATTACAAAGGCTGGGTGAGCCCCTGCACAAGGGTCTGCTGATCTCAGAGCTTATGACTGTTAGCAGAATTAATAATTTATCTATCGCAGCCGGATTCGACCCGGCATAGTAACTAAGTACTCTACACACTGATATAACCTTCTCCCTAGGTTTAAATGAAGAAAAAAATATTCCACTCTTTCAAAATAGTTATAAACATATGATTTATATTAGAAATGAAAAGATATGTCCCGGATCGGGACTCGAACCCGTGTCGTCCAGATCGCTAGTCTGGAACTCTACCATTTGAGCTATCCTGACCCCAATCAAGCACGCTGCTCGGTCGTGGTCATATCCTTTCTTTTCACTGATCCCAAGTCCCCGCGTTCTCGCATTTTTGCGATGTATACGAGGGAAATAATATTCTTTGAACATTATTTTAATTTGGATTTTGTTGACTCACGTCATTATAATTATTATAATTTATTGTATTTTATTTGTTATTAATTTTTAAATATTTTTATTTGAAAAGAAATAAAAATAAAAATATATAAAAATTAATATAAAATAAAATACTATAAATATATGAGTTATATTAGAAAGCGGTCATAATCAGGAAACCACAATATTCTATTATTCGTGCTCAACAGCTGAATGACAACTTTACTTTGAAATTAACTGGTATATCAAATTATAAAGAAGACAGAACGCTCAAGGTAAAAATGTGGACATTATTAGCCATAGCCGTCAGGTGTTCTTAATAACCTTGGACAGGTGAACCGGCTATTTCCTCCTCTGCCGTATTCCTGCAATCTCTGTCTTGTACATAGCGTCTGATTGTACATACGACTTGATTGTATATAAGGCTTAATTGTATTCCAAAAGGTTGGCTTTTATACTCCTTAAAGTGGTATTCTTTCCTTTTCTATGAACACTTAACAAACCACAGATTACACGGTTTTTTCCAGATGTTCTAAAAATAGGGGGCACCTGAACGGCAGCATGAAGGACCTTTTGGCATTAAATATATATTTGCAGAGAATCCATAATT
This sequence comes from Troilus luridus, assembly GCA_964056705.1. NCBI lineage: Eukaryota > Metazoa > Arthropoda > Insecta > Hemiptera > Pentatomidae > Troilus > Troilus luridus. The sequence continues at coordinate 20,269,075 of OZ057417.1, forward strand.
ACCAAGGTAAGTTCTATACATGATACTATACAATTCATACGAAGTAATAGTACAAAAAATAAACATAAACTTTTTATAAAAAAAAAAAAAGGTATCACTTTAATCCATTAAGGGTCTTGGATTCAGTATATGGTAGAGATTGTACTTTTTTAAAGACAGCGTACCTACTACAAAGACAGGGAGGTGATTGGTCCAAGATCACGCTCAACCGCTAGGTTTTTCTACCAATTAAGGCTGGGTGAGCCCCGGTCCACTCATGGTTGTTAACAGGTTAAATAATTAATCAGCTACAACCAGATTTGAACCCGAGGCCCTCAAAATTGCAACTCATAGTAACCCTTTCCATTCTTGTACTTACCAACCCCGCACCCTAAAATTTAAAAGACATATATAGGCCGAAATTTAATATTAATTTAATCTTTACGGTACATTATTTCATATTCCAACCTGTTACACTTGTTCTTCAATTATTCTTATGTTTTGTTTTGCCTTGGGAAGTCTTAAACATAGTTTAAAACGTGGGCGCATGCTTGATCTATGTTTAATATTTGTATCGTAATAATTGGGTAGATATTAAATTTTCTCAAAGGAAAAAAATTAATATTTTTTATAATTTATTAGTTAGTTATTTTAATTTTAAATATTTTTTATTTAATCGGAGTGATTTTCGTTGCAGAAGATCCCGGGTTGAACCCGGCTGTGGTAGATAATTGATTTGACAGATAACAGTTCCTTTGGGTTCTGGCTCTCTCGCCCTCTATAAAGTGGGCCTATACAAAAATCCTAAAACCTGGGTCGGACCAAATCTCCTCTCTTCACAATCATTGTCTTAAAAACAGAACAGACGTACTGAACCCTACTCTAGATGAGTCGTTGTGGTACAGTTTTTTTTTTCAAAAAATTTATCAGCATTATTATAAAAAGAATAATGCATAAATAATTGTAAAATATTTTGACATTTCGAAATTTCACCCTACCCATCTGAAAATGACTCATCAGTAAAGGGGTTGTTAAAAAATCACCGAGGCTCCCCCAAGTTGCCCCCCCCCCCTAAGGTAACCGCCAAAGCTTATTTTCCGCCTTTTAAAGGCAGTAATGGCTCCTAAGTGCTCCTTCCAGTCTTTTGGAATTACAAAACTAATTTTACCAAGACTTGTTCCGAGGGTGAAAGAGGGTATGTACCTCTTATAATCTCTTGCAATTATGGCTTTCTTACATGATAAATACAAAAACAAATGTTAAAAAATCTTTAAGAAATGGATTTCTTTTTATTAATTTAAATTTAAAATTACAACTGTATTATTAGTCCCGGATCCATGGTCCATTTTTGCACTTGATTTTAGCATCAAGCTGAATCATCGGGAATAACTTCGTTTCGATGAGACGCCCAACAATTTCCTGTGCGAAAATTCTCGATTGTGGTAGCTAAAAAAACAAAAAAAAAAACAAACAGACGGATTCATCAAAAATGATTACTTACCAGCTGTTTTTTTTTTTACTTGTTCTTTTTTATCGATACATGTTGCATGGAGGGGCTCTTTGATCAAACCATACATTTTGTAGGACAAATATTTTTTCAAATAATTTAGAAAATTATCTTGAGATTTAACCAAAAAAAAACCTAGTAGTAATAAATTTTTGAGAATCATGAAATCGACATATTTTATCCTTGCTACCTCTGTTAGCTACCACAATCGAGAACTTTTGCACAGGAAATTGTTGGGCGTCGCATCGAAACGAAGCTATTCACGAAGATTCAGCTTGATACTAATCAAGTGTAAAAATGCACCATAGATCCTGGACTATATAAAAATACAACAAGTAATTTGCAGGAATGATACATAATGCCAAGATTAATAACAAGCAGAGAAACTATCCAATCGCAGAACTCAAATAGCAAAGTCAACTCAGGTCACGAGGCCAATTGAAACTAAATTGAGTGGGAATTAAGTTTATCATGGAGCATTAAGGATTTTACGAAGGATTTTGCATTGTAAGGATTAAATAAGAGAGGTATTCCAAGGCTTAGTGGGGCCCCAAAGCTCTATTCGTAAGTACAAATAGATCTGACGAAAGTCATTTACATGAGTCTTTTGTAATGAAGTGGTAGCTTAGACGGTTTGTCTAATAAGTATTGAAGTGGCCTGAAATGGTGAGCAACTTCTTGTCTTTTCAGTCTAGTTTTAAGAAATGAGTAATGAAGTTAATTTGAAATCAAATATGTTTTAATCATTTAATTATTCAAAATTATTGATTACAATGTACTATATCCTGTAAATAATAGTCGTTCGCAGCAAGAGTGATATAACGGATTTGTGTTTGGGTGGTGGTCAGTGGACTAGGGATGGGTAAGGTTGTATCAATCTGATACTTTGTATCTGATACTAAAAAGTAGTTGATACAAGTATCAGATACGGTCAGATTGATACAACCTTACCCATCCTTAAAACCAAGCTCATTTTGGCAATACAATTACATCGTCTCACGGATTTAAAAAAAATTATTATCGCCTTTTAATAATAAATAAATAAATAATGAGCAATAGTCAACCACTGATTTAAGCTCCCCTGATTTGATTAGCGGCGAAAGACCAATTTCCCCGCATCTCCCCTTAGTATTAATAAATAAATAAGTAAAAATAATAGTGAACAAGTTTTCACTTATTATCAATATAATCTTTAATTAGTCACTTATCACATATGTAGAAACGAAAATAAACTATGAAACCCCTTAGTTAACAGTAAAGGGTAGTTGAAATAGCATTTTCCGAGATCGCCTCCTAATATATGATTTTTCACGAGCAACTTTCGCAAAAAAAAATCTCGACCAATGTCCGGGCAAATATGGGTTCATTAATGGATATATCTATACCATAAAGTAAAGGCAATTTACATAAATAATATAAATCGGGTGCAAAAAAACAAAACAGCTACAGCGTTTTAAAGAGTATAGCGTGCGGTGGCGGACACAAATTTTGTATTGCAACCCAAATTCTACGTATCTTGGAACGTGAATAGCAAAAGTTTGAGGTAGGGTTGAAAGCTATTTTTTATTGTTTAATTCCATAGCATTCAAAAAAAATTAACCAATAAAAAACATGATTTTAATCATTTGATGCCTTGTGCATATACTGTTTCGGCGAATAACTCTTTTTCCTTTAAAAATGATAACAAAACTGATGCCCCAAGAAAGGCTTCTGTATAGAGTAAGAGCCGGGATATCTGCATTTAACTACAAAAGTATCAGATACAGAAAAGTATCAGTATCAATTGTATTCAGATACAGGAAAATCCAGTATCTACCCATGACTAGTGAAAGTATCAATTGATACAAAATTATCAAGTAAAAGTATCAGTATCACTTGTATCAGATACAGGAAAATCCAGTATCTGCCCATCCCTACCGTGGACGGAAGTATGTAAGCAGAGAATGTTGGTATCGGCAACGATCCTTCTGGTTTACTAAGCCTTATTATTATTATATATTTTGCAGGATACAAATCTTATTCACAACGATATGTGAAGGATTCTGAGACTCTAATGAGAATAGTCCAATGGCCCTTCTTTAAGCCGTCCAAGCCCGTTTGCCTATATATACATATAATAACCCAATAATTGAAGGTGACTTCAATACAAATAATCCTTCTCTTCGCTATTTATAAAACCTGTTAGAGCTGCCATATTCCGTCTACCTATTCCTCGTCCCCTGCTACCCTTACTCATAATGCGCAGGTGTCAAGTACCTTGATCGACCCTATTATTGTCGATTCCCTAAAAATTTACCCCCTTTTCCCAAAACTCGATCATTTGCCATATTCTTATCTTCAACATAATATTTAGAATTTAACAGTTTATTCATTATTGCCTACTCCAACCGCCGTGTAAACCTTTTCAGGTACGTTGATTGAATATGTTATTGTCGACTCCCTAAAAATTTACCTCCTTTTGGCAAAATCCCATCGTTTGCCATATTCTCATCTGAAATGTATTATTTAGAATCTCATAACTCATGATCTACTAACTTCAGCCATCATACAGAGTTGTCTGGTATGTCGATTAACCCTATTGTAGTCGATTCCCTTAAAAATGCCACCTTTCCAAAATTTCTGTCATTTTCCATATTCTGATCATATAATACTTACTAATAGGCGCTACGGTCCTACAAGGACTTGGGCCTCCTCAAGGACCTTAAGCCAGTCATTCCTGTCCCTTGCTCTTTCTCTCCATCTCCTTACTCTAAGGAACTTGAGGTACATATCCATACCTATACTTATCCATATTCTGATAATATTATACTTAGAATCTCACAATTTATTATGCCCTACTAACTCCAACAGTTGTCATTTTACTGTCCCATACAATTAAACTAAATCACTCTTTACATTTCTCTTTAACGTTAATAATTTCGTTAGCCAATCTCTGGGTCTCCAATGGTTTAATTCCCTTAATACTTCAACCTCATCTTTCTCATACTGACAGAAATCCCATCAAACTTATCATAGAGTTCTTGGTTTGACTTTAGTTGAAATTTTTATCTATCTTCTGGTATTTTCTTTTGAACTAGAATCATTCTTTCCTTAAAGGGGGCAACCGTTTATTAATAAAGTTTTTATCATGAACATTTCATATTGTGATGATTTAAATATACTTAATATAAATACTCTTTTAGGTTTCCACGGCCACTATTTATACAAAATTCTTCAGTGGTATCTTCTCTTTTCTGCCCTGAAGAAGTCAGCAGCATGTCTGGCGAAACGTTGGCAAAAAAGTTAGCGACACGGTCTAAACTACAAGATTCCACTGAAGTATTTTGTATACTTTCCGGGACATTTCTGAAACATAACAAATCATTATCAGATTGGAATTCATTCGTTTACCAAACCAGAATATATATTTCATATCCCAAATGATATTTTGTAGATAGTTGTGGATAACAAGGAAAGAATCAATTTATTTTTTCCGTAACAGATGTTGATTCCATAAATTAAGATTGAGCTAATATATTATATCATAAATAACCAGGTTTCATGATATGTTTCTAATTATGATAATTTTAAATATACTTCATATCTTTTTCATGACATTTCTAAAATGTAATAAATAATTATCAGACAGGAAACCATGCCTGTTGACCTACAAGAACATACACTCTGCTACAGGTTATTTCATTTTTAATTACAAATTAATTCCAAAGAATTGATCTTTAATTTTTTTTCTCGATACGAATTTCAACGCCAATAATTATTTGTTACAAGTTGCATGTTTTTGAAGGTAATTTTTTTTTCATTGGTATTAAGCATGGCAGATATTGTTATATATGTCACACTGTAATACCGCGTTCAGATATTAGAGCAGTAAGACAAGGTATATATCGGGAAATATAAAATACCGGGCACATAATGACAATGTTATCAATATGAAGCATACCTCAGCTGTTGTTTCTTGAGAGCTGACTCAACAGGATCAAAATTCATAGAGTTTTAAAGAATGAATCCATACAACTTTTATTTTCTGAAAACGTTGTCACGTCACTCCAGGATGGGTATTTCTTCATACTTTTCCTAGTCAGCTTTCACTAGATTTATGAAATGAATTATCGAATTATCTTCTCTTCTTTCCCATAAATACACAAATCAAAATATCGGACGATACATATCGCTGAAGACACCTATAAGTGGTACTTCGATAGATACATCACTTCCGATATGTTCCCTAATCACGCGAGTATAAACCTTTTTTATCTTCTCTCTTCAGATTTCATTGAATTGTCTCTTGATCATCGTATATCGCTTACGATTTATCGTCTTAGAGTGAACGCGGCCTATATGTCACTTGGCATACAAAAACTTTCGTATTAATAATTTCAAGTAAGGCTGAGTGAGCCAATTTCCGTTATAATTTTCATCAGATCCGGAATACATTTACTTTCCCCTTTGAGTTTCTTTCCGAATCTGGAATCGAGATTCTAATAGCGATTGTATTAATATTAATCGAGCCGACCCTAGGGAAGAATCGCTAAGAGAAGAAGTTAGTCACAAACAAGCGGCCAGTTACAAAGGATATCTCTCACTCTTTCTCTCTCTCTCCCGCTCACCCTCCCCCTCTCTCTCTCTCCCGTTCTCCTTCTCTCCTCCCCCTAATAAGGGGGGCAAGAATAAATATTAATAATTCACAGAGCCTCGGCCATTGTATGCCCTATGCCTTTCAAACCTTATATAACATCCACCACAGATATGAGTTTTCTTTCAAAAGGGTTATGTCTGCCGCCTTGTTGGGAAAATTCATTGTCAAGGGTTGTCGTGGGTACAGCGAAGGAAAATTTTTGTATAATGGATAAGTTTTCCAAGGCTGTTTTATCATGAAGGCATGAGTGGAAAATTCTTCATAAAAGCGTCTCTATTGAGCTATGGATGTTTTAAAAATATATTTTTCTAAAATGTAGAGGATCTTTTTCACATTATAAATATTTACTTATTGTATTTTTTTCTTCTTCGTTTTACTTAACTTTTTTCTATTTGATTGACTTCCCGTGCCCGACTTGCTTGTTTATACTTTTTAAATTAATTTTATTTCTTCTTATTAAGGAACGCAGTTGCTTAATTGTAGAGCGATGCATTGTGCCGAAGATCCGAGGTTCAAAACCGGCTGTGGCAGATAAATTATTAAATACGTGTAAAAAACAGTCAGGGGTGGACTCCTTAGGAATCTGCTAGCACCCTCCGGGAGTTAACCCAGCCTCTATACACTAGTTTTCTGAATTTGGGAAAACCTGGCGGTTGAGGGTGATCTCGAACAAATCACTTGACTGTACAATAAGAAACAGTAAAGCTATATGGTTTAAGCTTTACTGTTTCTGATGCACTGAACCATGAAACCTATATGGCTTGTCGTGGTGTAGGTTTATTTTTTATTTTTCTTCCAACGAGATGTCCAGGAATATTTTGTATAAGATTTAAGTATAGTATACTTCTGTAATATCATATAACAAGTTAAGACTTGTATAGGTTTTATATAAATATAGTGTAAAAAATGCTTATATGGAGAGATCATTTTGTAAGGCGCTTAGTGATTGATCAGTAGGTTCCCTCATAGGTGTCGTAATTGGCTTTGACATATAAGTGTATATTATGTAAACACCCTTGGTCCGATCATGTAAAATCAGAAGACCATCTCGGAGCTCACCCAGTCTCTCTGGAGTGGGTAAAGTTAATTAGGAGAAAGTCCTAACGGTTAAGAGTGATATCGGCCGAATGTCGAATGGAATGGATTTTACATGACTTATACAAAGTCAAAGACTTGGCACTCCATCGACTATGGATAAAAGACTAAAGAAGGGTTATAACTAAATATCAGAATAATGTACTCTATAATTTCTCCTTGTCACCTCAGTTCCATCACGTCATCTCTCTTCTACATTATCTTCTCTCCATTACATTATTCCAGATGCAGTATATATACATACGAGGAGGGGATGGTTTTTGAGGAAGTTTACCATGGTCCCTGGGTTGTAAGCCTATATTAAAAACATATCCTCTTCATTATAAAATAATTATTGAACATAATTCATAAAATTAACTAACAGTAGATATTCAGACTTGTAAGAAGAAATTGTGGAATGGAACGACTTGTAGATATACAAAGAGACTTTCTTAACTTTTATATTAACTTATACTATATATTAATTAACTATGTGTCGATGAGTCCAAGGCTCATTGGTGGGCTGTAGAGCCATGAAAAGAAAAGAAGAAGATATTAATTAACTATTGTAGATTTGATAAAAACTATAGAATAACATTATAAGTTATCAGCTTAAAATATTAACAATAACAATAGGATGGGTGAAGAGAATGGATTTGTCTGGCTTGGATACGACCCCTGGTAGCTCAGTGGTTAAGAAACTGCACTAGAGATGCAGCCGACCCGGGTTCAAATTCCGGCCGGAAAAAATCTTTTCTCTGCATTTACGTATGGATATTACATATTTTTAATGCATACAGATATTTTTAAATATTAACGTACCTAACTCTGTCACACCTTCCCCTCTCAGTTCTTTCTCTCTTTTTCTTCTATCTCTCTATCTATTAAGATGGAATATGTACATATAAAGAGGTCTAGGAAGACTACAGTTGCTAGCTACGAGGAAGCAATGATGAAACTATAGGTCAAAATAATTTTTAAAACCAAATTCCTTAGATCATCGACCGACGGAAAACTAACATGGCTCTACAACCCAGCCATATGTAATGTTGAAGTCCCTCTCTATATCGACACCGAACTATTCGTTTATAGGTTTTACTATACTTTTCTTTTAATTATTTTTATTTAATTAAGGAAATAATGGATCAATTCAAATAAATAATTCTTTCTACTCCAGTACCGCGGGAATAAAGAGCTTTATATGGACTATGCTCGGGATACTTTATATACGGCTTTGAAAATATCCCGACTTTAAAAAATAATTGCTCCCTATTAATCAGAAATTGTGTTCAATAAATCGATGGCTTGCTTTTTCGCATACGAATGCGGCCACGGTAGCCGGAGAGAGGGAGAGAGAGACAGGGAGAGGGTGAGAGAGCGCGCGTGTGTGTGTGAGAGAGAGTGAGGGGGGGGGAGAGAGAGACGAAAAAAAAAGAAAATTAATTCGTTGACATTTCACGAAATGCCAAGAGGGCAACTCGGGCGAGAGCATTTCTCCTTTCTATCCTTGGCTCATTAGAGTCATAGCGAATGCCTCCGCTAACTGGTGGCGGTAAGTCACCCGGCATATTTTATTCTTAATTAATTCTGTCTCATTAACTAATACCAAGATGGATTTATATCGTCTGCAGCTAGTTAGCACAACTTCTGAATTGCTGGCGTTGCGAAAATTAAATTAAAAAAAAATATTGAGCAAAAAAAAATTGTAAAAACCTCATGTAACTTTTAGTGACCTACCTTACTTAAAAAAAAAATTAAAAGTTTCAAATGAAAACATATCATACCTCATAAAAACATTAAATAACAAAAAGGCGTAGCAAACTCGGGAGCAAACCCGTGGCTCGATGCCGATACTTCAGCCTCTGCAGACAAACTTCCGTCCACATACCACTAACTAAACCCAAATCCTCCAGATCAATCTCAACACAATACTCCCACTTACGCCTTGGTCTACCCCCAGAGGCTTCCCAGTCGGCACATAGCATAGTACCTTTCTAGGAATTTCGTCTTTATTAAGACCAGCAACTATACAAGCCCATCTTAATCTTCGTGATGCTATCACTCCAATTATATTAACTGAGTGCATGGTCCACAATTCCGTCTTATGTAGTATTTTGAATTCTCCAGTAGTATCATCCTTTTTTGAACCAAATATCCTACTCAACACCTTATTTTCGAATACCTTAAGATGCTGTTCAACCTTAAGCGTTAGCGGCCACGCTTCACACCCGTAAAGAAGAGTTGGAAGGATGACGGTTTTATATATTCTTATTTTTAGATTTCGTTTAAAAGTTGTACCTTAACGGAAATTTTATTTATTTTTTAAAAATATTTAAACTAACCTAGGTGATAATATACGTTACTAAATAGTAACTGTCAGCCATGAAGGGAAGAGGTCCTAAATATGAAATTATGCTCTCAGTTGTTGCATTTTAAGCGTTCCTTGAAATTCTGCAAATTAATTAGTATTTATTATATCGAAACATGTTTATGTGGACTATAATAAGTCTTGTGTTTCAAAAACTATTAAATAAGTCAGACGTATTTTCTGATTTACTGAACAAACGTTGGCAATTAGAGAATCTCAAGCATGCAATAATCATAGAGGCTAAGTTGAATCGTAGTAACAGAATCCATGAATGCTCTACTTTCCATTAACACTACTCTACTTAAAAAAACTTGGACAATAAAAAACAAGGAACATCTGGTGGATGCTAAAAGGAAGTGCAAAGAAACATTGTTCATCTTGAATCCTCCACACTTCGGAATCACCGGAAATTGAAGAAAGCAGATCGGCGTCTCGAATCGCAAGAAAGTCAAGAACAACACCAATTACCACAATCAATAAATCACCAGTTGAAGATTTCCTGAAGGAAAATGAAGATGAAAACTGGGAAAGTGTGTCGTTGAAGATGGGAACATAATGGTTCAAAACTAAATGAGTTAAACAATCACTTCTTCAAAACGTAACAGAGCTTTTTTAAGTTAGATGAGAATTAATTTTCGAAAGGCTCGATCTTCAAAAATGTTAACATTAATAAAGTAACCTGTGGTTAAGATAACCAACTATGCCTAATGTCGCGAATTCTTAGCTCGTCAGGTGGCCTCAAGATTTTTTAAGAGTCAAAAACCTTGGTTGTTCCATTCTTTGGAGGGGGCGTAAAATAGCGGCCTGTGTCAGATACTCGTTAAAGATCATTATCCTTATTAAACCAGTATAGCCAAAATTAAGGATCCTTATTCTTATTATACCAGAATAGCCAAAATTAAGGATCCTTATTCTTATTATACCAGAATAGCCAAAATTTCGGACACCCGATATAGCCATACTCGCACGAAGTGACTTTAAATAAACAACCCTAACAAAAATTTATTTAATTTATTATGTCTCGAATTAAAGATCGGCGACAAAAAATAAAGCTAAAACAAAACACTAGAATATTTAAAAATTGTTTAAAAAAAATTGTACAAGAGAATATTATATAAGGATGATGTTTATAAAAAACTATAAATAAAGTGTTCTTTTTAGAAATGATAACTTTGAAATTAGGTTTTCTTGGATTTTTTCCGTCCTGTTTAATAAGAAAACCATTAATAATTAATAAAATCAAGTACCTCATAATTAAAACATATATATTATCTGAAATATGGTCATTTATGATTTATTATGTTAATTCATATTTCTAATTTATGGGCATTGAAAGTCGGTTATGAAGGAAAAATTCATATTCTTAATTCCATAACTATCAATAAATTTATGGAATGGTTTGGTTTACGTATAAATTCCAATCTGTTTATGATTTATTATAACTGAGAAATGTGAAAAGTATATTAAGTATAAATACAATCAGCATAATATGAAATATTCACGATAAATAATATCGATAAACACTATATTTCAAATAGATTGCTATACAACTGCATTGGGTTGATACACAGAATACTAAATACATGTTTATAGACAATGTTTTAATACTTATATTAAATACATCATCAAATTTAATTTAAATCATAATGTTTTCTAAAAATATAAGTTATCGTGAGCATTAGTATGAAAAAGGGGATGCAATTATGGGTAATGAGTGGAATTCGGTAATCATGTCCCATAATTACATCCCTTTTCCATAGCTAATGAATAAACAGTTAAAACTTGTAACCCAAATCAGAGCGACAATCTGCATATAGTTGACTATACAATAATTTTCCGGTATTTTAAAGGTAATAAATTCGTATTTAATTCATGATATTATACATGTAGCGATTATGTTATATAGAGAGCTTAGAGTACCTGACAACATACAGGCTCGGGATGGACATTTTACTTCCCTTCCGAAGGACAGCATTACCAATGATATTTTTAATCTCT